>JAUPFV010000003.1:2922744-3522744 GCA_036936605.1 Limnanthes douglasii subsp. nivea | reverse complement strand
TTGGAACAACCTGAATCAAGATACCACACAAAGTTTCTTTCTTCTGGAACTGGTGTGTACGCTATTAACAAAACATCACCTTCCTCTTCTCTAAGCTCTGCATAGTTCGCCATCTCTTCCATAGGACATTCGTATGCAAAATGTCCAAGTCTGTGACAGCGAAAACATTCCACCGTTTCCTTGTTAAATCTACCTATTCCTCTTCCTCGACCAAATTGTCTTCCTCTGCCTCTTCCATCTCGATACTCGTATGAAACTTTGAGTAACTGCTCTTATTATACTATTCTTGGCTTTCTCATTTTCTGCTCATGAACAAGTAATGAGCTTTGCAAGGTATCGATTGATAAACTGTCAATATATTTTGATTCATTAATTGAACACACGATGTAATTGAAGTTTTCAGTTAGAGTTCGCAAGATCTTTTCCACAATTTTGACATATTTCATATCATCCCTACAGTTTCTCATGTCGTTTGCTACCACCATCACCCCTGTGAAGTAATCGGAGATGGATTCTCCATTTTTCATTTCCAGCAATATAAACGTTCTCCTCAAAGTTTGTAACTGCGCACGCTTCACTCTTGCATTTCCGTGATATTTGGTCTTTATAGAATCCCACAACTGCTTTGAGGTCTCTTTCAAAGTTATCGTCTTAAGAATTGATTTGTCAATAGCATTGAACAAGTAATTCTTTGCCTTCAAATCCTTTAACCTTGCACAGACAAAGATCTTCTTCTCTGCTTCGGTCAACCCTTCTCTGTTAATTGGTTCATCAATTCCATCTTCCAAAACATCAAAATACTCCTTTGACCTAAGAAGATTTTCCATAAGGAGACTCAAATGGTCATAATCTCCATCGAATTTTGGTATACAAGGTTGCCCAAAATTACTCGATTCTCCCCTCTTTTCTATGTGTTTGCTCTGATACCAAATTGTTGATTTCAGATGAAAGAGTCCATTTTCAAAACCGATAAGGAACCGATAAAGAAAAACCGGTAAGGAACCGAACCGAGAAAACCAATAAACGGGTAGAACCAATTAGGAACCGAACCGATAAAATCGGTAAACCGACAGAACCGATATGGAACCGAACCGATAAGATCAGTAAACCGATAGAATCGATACGGAACCGAACAATAAAACCGTTAGAACCGACTATATTACTATTATTTTTTATTTTTATGCATTATATCACCAAAATTAATAGTTAATTACCAATTTTTAATAAAATTCAAACATTAACTTCTAAATTTTAAATTTTATCTTATTTATTTAAGTAAAAAATTGAAAATTAAAATATAATATAATATAATATTTTTAAACGGACTAATAATGAACCAACGAGACAGGACCGAACCAAACTCGAACCAAACCAAATCGAACCGAACCAAACCGAACCCAAAACTTAACGGTCCGGTCCGGTTCCAAAAAATAGAACCGAAAGCTTAGCGGTCCGGTCCGGTTCCAAAAAATAGAACCGAAATCTTAGCGGTCCGGTCCAGTCCGAAATGATAAGCTTAGTGGTCCGGTTCCGTCAAAACCCGGACCGATAACACCTCTAAGCGTGTCAAATAATATCATTCAAATAATTTTAACACCATTAGTTATGAAATAATTTTATTAAAATTCATTTTTTTATAAATAAAATATTATAAATTTGAACTAATAATAGAAATGTAACATTTACTCCAAGCTAATTATAATTGTATAATTCAAAAAAAATATTTTACATATAGTTTATTGAGTTGAATCACTTATAAAATAATAATAATAATAATAATAATAATAATAATAATAATAATAATAATAATTATTATTGATTTTCAATATAATTTTTAATATTTATTTTTATATTAGTCGTAATATATTTTACCATTTACTTATTCAGTGAATTAAAGAATTAAACACTATATTTAATTATGGCTATATAAAACTGAGAAGACAATGCGGTTTCAACTATTTTGTACTTAAAAATCAGTTTAAAAGTAAACATGATGAATATTTTTTCTAGTTTTTTTAAAGGAAGAAGTGATGACGCAGCGGAAATAGAAGAAGAAGCAACGATAGATAGATGAAACCTTAATTCAAGGATAATATGATGAAACCCTAATCTAAGGGTAACAAAAATTGAAATTTTCAGTGATAAAATATATATTATTCCAAAAACTTCATTAAAACTTAAGGTATACTGAAATAAAATAAATATTTTAAAATCAAATCAAATCTTAATATAATTAGATTTGATTTAAATATATAAGATATTTGAATAAAATAAATTTAAAAAGGTTTTTTGTTTGGATTGTTTGGGCTACATCATCCCCTCCTGGTTGAGAAGAATTCAAAGCACCATCACCATCAACAACCAAAATTATTTTATTTTATTTTATTCAATTGTTACATTCAGATTATAATTGTTGACCTTGTCAGAATAAGATAAATTCTTCTCGAATGTTCCTTATTCGAAGTCACATTGACGCCATTTAGTTGATGAAAAATAATTGATTTCGAAAACCTTTTCATAGCTTGAAGACAACATCCCCATGTCCAGTTGGTGAAAAAAAAAATAGTTTTTGAAAACCTCTTCATAGTTAAAAAGGTTTTTTGTTTGGATTTTTTTGGGCTACATCATCCTCTCCTCGTTGAGAAGAATTCAAAGCACCATCACCATCAATAACCAAAATTATTTTATTCAATTGTTACATTCGGATTATAATTGTTGACCTTGTCGGAATAAGATAAATTCTTCTCGAATGTTCCTTATTCGAAGTCATATTGACGTCATCTAGTTGATGAAAAATAATTGGTTTTGAAAACCTTTTCATAGCTTGAAGACAAGCTCCCATGTCCAGTTGATTAGAAAAAATGGTTTTTGAAAATCTCTTCATAGCCTTAGACAACATCTCGATAAGAAACTTTTACCTTGATTGGACGATTAGTAGCCAATTTAAACTCTTTCTGTAATCGGTCAATACGATCGTCATTGGAACGGCTAGTATATCCTCTCATACTCAAACGATCTTCCTGATCTTCATGAACATGTGTGTTGTTCTCTTCTTTAAACCTTGAATCAGAAAAGTCAGGTTTTAGAAACATGCTTCCCCATAGCAGGAACTAAGGCTCTGATACCAAACTGATAACGCGGCAGCTACTAAGGGTAACATGATGAAACGCTAATCTAAGGGTAACAAAAATTAAAATTTTATATTATTCCAAAAACTTCATTAAAACTCAAGGTATACGAGGCTTTATATAATAGCTTCTCAAAACCCTAAATTATAATACAAGGAAATAAAATAAATATTTTAAAATCAAATCAAATCTTAATATAATTAGATTTGATTTAAATACATAAGATATTTGAATAAAATAAAATAAAATTAAAAAAACATTGTTTGGATTATTTAGGCTGCATCAAGAAGATTAAGTCTTTTTTCTAATGAAGTTATAAATCTTGAGTTTTATGTTATTGGAAAATGAAGAAGAAGATAAAGTTTATGGTTTCTAAACAAGATATAAACAAGATAGAGATAAACAAGAGAACTTTAAAAACCATGTTGCGTGTAGAGGTGGCGATAAACTTAAAGTCATGGATTTCACGAATTTATTGTGTTGAATTCACCTATAACAGGCACACACAAAAAGTACAGACCATAGTTCGTTTATGGTGGTCTACGGCTATAATCCATGGGGTCATTTGGATGTGGCGTTCCCAACTATAAGAAATTTTACTATCAGGATCGATACCGCAATTGGTGAGTTGTGAAAATATCACGAGAATATGATGAAGCATCTTAAGGACACAAATCAGAAGTACGAAGTTGTAGCTAACAAGAAACGTCGACTGATTGAGTTTGAAGTAGGAAATTTCTTGTGGGCGGATTTTGACTAGATATTGTAATCATGCCCCATGAGTACAACAAGTTGGCAGCAAAAAATGTAGATTTGTATAAAGTTGTGATGAAGATAAACTTAAATGCATACAGATTGAAATTTCTAAAACACGTGAAGATCCATGACATCTTTAACGTGAAACACATGGTGTCTTTTACCAACGCCGCTGATAACGATGAAGCTGAGAATCAAAGACGAATTCTTCCCAAAGAGAAAATGATGATATCGTCGGACAAGCCCACAACTATCTAGTTTTAATACAAAAAAGTGCATTATCAATTACGTGTAATAAACCTCGTGCTCCATGCAATAATAAAACAATCGCGTGCTACTATTATTTATGAAATGTCAAAACATATAGTTCAAAAATCTATGTCTTGTTTCAAAAAGAATCATTAATTCATAAATACTGTCGGGTTGTTCGTCGTGTCCGCAACTACCACATTACACGTCATTTAAAAAGATGTTACATTAAATAACAATTACATTAAATAGTAATGATAAATGTATACATTATTCTTGATTATATTAAGTTACTTCTTGTGTAAAAAATTATATTATTTTGATAAAATATTTATTTTAGATCTTTACTTATTATTCTTTTAAATTTTGACAATTATTTTAGCCTGTTTATTATTATTATTCAGTGGACTTTGCTTTTTATATGGATATTAAAATGGTCTGATTTTTTGTCTTCGATGGTATGTTCTGTTATATGCGTTGAAATTAAGAGGGCCTTGTTTAGTATTGATAGGGATGAATCATCGGGGCATGATAGCTTTAATGCGGGGGGTTTCAAGCATTCTTGAAACCTCATCAGTAAACATTTGTGATGGGATCTTAATGTTCTTTGAAACGCGCCATCTTGAGCCTTCTTAGGACGTCATCTTCATATCATTTATCCATAAAATGGATTGCCCCTCTATCGCTGAGGACTTCATGCCAATTGCATGTTGTAATGTGGTCTACAAGATTATTTACAAGATGCTTCCCGACAGGATCAATGACTCTTTCCCATATCTGATTGATAAATCTTAATCGACTTTTGTGCTTGGACGTAATATTACGGACAATATCCTTCTTTCCCAAGAACTCCTTAGGGGATACTAGACTAACTGTAAGGGCACGAGGATCCCTCTTAAAATTGACCTAATGAAAGGTATTGTCGCCCCTTCCTATACTGTTAATATTAACGGCGACCCCCACGAGCACTTTAATGGTAGAAAAGGCTTACGACAAGGTGATCTTTTATCACCCTTCTTATTTTTTATGGTCATACAAGTGTTGTCTAGTATCCTTAAGGATAAAAGTATCGATCCTAACTTCAAATTCTACTGGAAGTGCTATAAGCTTAAGATTACCAACCTCTGCTTCGAAGACGACTTGATGATTTTATTTCGTGGTGATATTAACTCCCTAAATCTTATCAAGGATGGTCTTAATGACTTTTTTATCCTCTTCGGCCTTAAAGTTAGCCCTCAGAAAAGTCATATCTTCTTGTCGGGGGTTAACCCCTCCCTTGGGACGTATGTGATCAACATCATTGGTTTCAATCTTGGGACCCTCCCGATTAAGTTTCTTGGTGTCCCTCTTCTCTCGGGTTGATTATCTCATAACGATTGCTGACCCCTTCTTGACAAAATCACTACCAATATGGCATCTTGGACTTCCAAACACCTCTTTTATGTAGGTAGGCTTCAGCTTATTAAATATTTCTTTTCGCGGGGTAGGTTTATTGGTCCTATATCTTCATTCTCTCCACTAGAGTTCTTAAAGAACTCTCTCAGTATCTCCGTCGTTTTCTCTGGTCTGGCCATGAGATGAAGGCTTCGGGTGCTAAAGTGGCATGGTCTACTGTTACTTTTCCCTTGTTAGAGGGTGGCCTTAGAATTCTAGACCTAAAAACTTGGAATCGGGCGCTCGTCCTTAAACATTTGTGGTCCATTGTTAGTAAGCATGAAAACTCAATCTGGTGCGGCTAGATTTACTCTAGGAAGAGTAAAGATAAAAAATGTTGGTCTTTAAAGATTGCCTTTTCTCCCTCGTGGGCTTGGAGGAAAATACTTAATCTTAGACCTCTTGCTAGCATCTGTATAGGGTTGCGATTGGTAATGGGGAGAAGACCTCCCTCTGATTTGACACGTGGTTGCTTTCAACCTCTCTTGTTAACCATTATGGACTTAGCATTATTCTTGATTCTCGTTTTGGGAGCAACCTCATGGTCTCGGATATCATTCGGGACGGGTTTTGGAATTGGACTTCTCATTTAAGGTCTATCAGTGCTCAAAACCATCGAACCTTCCAGAAGATTAACCATCTCATCTTATCTCTCCCTCCTCCCAACATCCTCTGTAGCGACGTTTACTATTGGGTTGCTAAGAGAGGTGTCACGAAGTTCACTATCAAGGATACCTATAACTTCAATCGTACGACTGTCCCTTTTGTCGGGTGGACGGGGTTAGTTTTGATGTGGTTTATTTCTATCTGAGGGTAAGTTTGTAATTGTTTGTTTTCAGTTTGTGGAAGTTTTCTAGTATTTAATATTTGAGTAGAGAGTAGAGGAAGAATTAAGCAGCCTGATTGTATTTAATATTCATTACCCTCATTTAATATTGGTGGTTGGGTATTTATATCCTTACATCTGGGCCTTATGGGCTTTCGGGTCATGTTTAATGGACCCGGGTCAAGTTTAAGGACCCATGAGCTCTTAGTAGGAGAGCAAGCAGCTTAGTCAAGAAGTGATTAGGTTTTATGTACTTTAGTCCTAGTTCGAACAGTCCAATGGATGAGGTGTTCGAACTGCCCTGTCCGGTTTGGTGATCTTAGTCCAAAATGTCCGCGTCCGGAGAGGTAACAATATTCGGACTCATCAAGAGCCCCTTTTTTAGGTGTTTGTTCAAATACCTTTGTCAAAAACCTGAAAAACAGTCCGATGTCAGTGGCAGTGTTACCCGGACAGGTCTTTCGAATAGTGTTATGGCTTTTTCCGGACTGAAAAAGTTTTGTGAATCTAAACGGTTTTTTGCCAAAGTTCATGGGACACGTGTCACTTTCTGGCTGGTTGTTTCAGCCGTTTTTTCCACCTTGAATTTCGCACCCACCTTCTCTGAAAAGCAACCCTTCATTAATGAAGGTGACATTAACGCCGTCTTTTAATCATTACCAATCTTTTCGAATTCTCCTAGGAATCAAGACTTTCTTTTGAGATTTAATATAAATTGAGATACTTTTCTACTGTTTTACTATCACTTTCATTTTCACTCTGCAAATCTTCAAAGCTTTCTCTCTCAAAAACAAATTCTTACCTAGGTTGTTTATGTTCACGGCTAGGAACACTCTGATCAAAGGCGGGTGGCTCAACCTATCTGAATTAGAAAAAGCGCAAAAAGTCGAAAGGGAAAGGCGCATTGCAGCAGGCTTACCCACTTCTCCCATCGATAAACCAGCAATCTCAGCCGCAGAGTCAGACCAGGGTTCTTCCTCCACAAAGGGTGTCAAACCGAAGAGATTGTTTCAAACCAGTCTTTCCCCTATCATCTCAGGTTCTTCGGTTCAAGAGTCGGAACCTACCGTTGAGCCAGGTCTAACAATTACCAGCTTTAAAAAAAAACCCTCCCCATTCTTAGCCATGGGGTCAGATGCTGAAACCTCTCCTCACAAGCTAGTTGATCGAAGAAAAGGCCGGCTGGTCAAAGGACAGGCTTCTAAGGGCACCCCTTCGAAATCAGGTGCCAAGGTCAGTAGTACTGGGTCAGAAGTACCTATTAGAGCACCCAAAGACAAGTTGTCCGGTCCGGAGGGCACTGGCTCAAGTCCCCGAAGAGAAACGTCTACATCAGAGCCCCAACCGGAGGCTAGGAATCAGGAGAGTACTGAAGCTCATCAGTCCGGAAGTCAGGCTGAACAGACTCCAAACCTCCCCCTCACAACAACAACTGAAAACCCATCCTCAATAATAGAGGAGATAATAGAGGATTCTATCGAAGAGGCTCCATTCGAGTCCGAACCTTTCGGACAGACCAGTAGTGCTGTTGCTGCTCAGAAGGATAAAAACAAGGAGAAGTTATGCTTAAGGCATCCGGATCTGCCGCGGTGTCTCGAAGGAAAAGTAGGACCTTGTTTTCACAAGGTCAATGTTAAGTACCTCCTTGTTTTGCAAAAGATTAACTACACTTTCATCCATACAGCTGAGTTGGGCCGGATGCGTACGAAGTAGGGGATTCCGGAGAATGTGAAGATAAGAATCCCCATAGACCCCGAAACCCCAATGGATTGCAAACTCAGTGAAATAGTCATCTTCACTGAGCTCTTTAACTGGGGTTTAAGGTTCCCCTTGGATCCGGAAATAGTTAAATATTTCCATCTTATCAAGCTCTGTCCCAGCCAACTCAGCCCCAACGCCTGGTACACACTTATGGCCTGCATCATGGCCTCCCGGCTCTCCGGGATTTCTCTACCAATGGAGGAATTCGCTGCTGTGTCCAACCTCTGCAGGAACCCTCACATTCCCTTCTATCACTTCAACATGGGTAATAATTACAAAGCAGTGGATGATCTGCTCGAGCCGGAGAGAAAGTGGAGGACTCAATACATGTTCGTAAGTGGTGCTTGGGAAAACGGAAGAAAAATCAAAGCCGGAGTCAATCCAAGCCTTCTCACCAGCAGATGGAGAAGTGATCGTAAGGCTCCTACTTTATATTCTTAACTCTTTTTTTTATTGAACTTGCTTAAGCTAACTGATCTTGTCTTTTATTCTTTACAGAATTGCTCAAGGACTTCAATGAATACCTAAAGTCCGGACAGACCACTTGCACCAAGATCACCAGTCTTGACGGACTCGGTGACTATTTTGCCAACCTCCCCATAGTAGATTTGGCTGGGCCTTACCTTCCTCCGAGTACTTCAAACACTGTTACTTTTAATGGTAAGACTTTTACTGTTTCAAGTGAAAGGGATATTGTTGCTCACTCTATACTAAGTAGTGTCCAGACAGTGCTTGTGTTGGAGAAGCAAGTTCGAAGTCAGGCAGATACCATCAAAGAGCTCAGGTCTGACAAAGAGAGACTGTCCGATGATCTTCTTACTGCCAATTAACATGCTGACATTTTAAAGGGAGAAAACGAGGAGCTGAAAAAGAGCCAAGAGGGGTGGATCACAAAGGTTGCCACTTTGGAAGATACTATCAAAGAGCTCCATGAGAAGCTATCCAGATTGGAGAAAGATCTTGCCTCTTCAAAAGAGGAGGCAAAAGCCAAGGATCAGATCATTCACAACTTGACGAGTGACAAAATTGCGCTCGAGAACACAGTGTCTAAGGCCGCAGAGGAGAAAGTCGTTCTGTTAAGAGAGCAGGAGGCCAAAATTCAGGCCAAGATCGATGCTTATGCTAACAACATAATCAACACTCAAGAGGAAATGTATGCCAAGGTGAAATCAGACATGGTCCTGCTCTTTCATGAGAAGTTCCTGAAGAGGAACCTGGAATATTTGTGGCTTCATGTAGAGTACGAAGACCTTCCTTTTCACACCATGACTGATGGAGACTTGCATGATTATTCCAGTGCTTCCTCCTCTGACGAAGAAGAGGAAAATGCCGGGGAGGGCCCTCTCGAAGAGAAAGACGATCCCAAGGGGAAGAAGAAGATAAGTGAGGCTGAGCCATCTTCAAAGGCTCGGTCTTAAATTATGAATTATCTTTTCACTTTTATGTTATCTAAACTAAAGTCCTTGGAAGGCCAAGGCATTCTTTTTGTTATTGTGTCCGGTATCTGACCGGATAGATCTCTTGCTCTGTTTGACAATTTAAAAGTCCTTGGAAGGCCAAGGCACTTAAGTTATTTTAATGAACATCTTTGTTTTGCATAATTCTCGCATTTTTTCATAGTTTGTTTCAATTCTGATGGCTAGTGTTTAAATATCCCTTAGTTATTTCATAAGCATTCTAATAGTGAGAGTGTTTAAATTCTCCGATGACAAATATTTAAGTAGTCATCAATCCCTTAATTCAATCCGGATGGTGTGACAAAAAACAAAGTAAAAACACTTCGAATTTTTTTTTAAGAAGGCATCAAATTTTATTAAAAAGCCCGGACACCTCATTAAAACCTCCCCGTGCCACCAGGGTAGGAAAGAGTATGCCCCCAAATATTTACATGAATTTTTAAACAAGTAAATATTTACACAACTTTTATTCCAAGTACATTCGGAGATGCTCAATATTCCAAGGGTGATTTAAAAACCTTCCATCCTTATCTTCGAGTCATTACGTTCCAGGTTTAAGCCTTTCAACGACCATATAAGGTCCTTCCCAAGTTGGGGCCAGTTTGCCGAGGAGTTTTTCTTTAGTGTGTAAGAAGACTTTCCTCAATACTTTGTCTCCTGGCTGGAAATCTCTTCTTTTAACCCTAGAAGCAAACCTGCTTCTCATCAAACCTTGATAGTGTGTAACTCTAAGGTGAGCCTTTACTCGTCTTTCCTCTATTAGGTCAAACTGGCCTCTGACTGCTACTTCATTTGCATGTTCGGAGAAGTTGTGAACCCGAAATGAAGGGAGAGTTTCTTCTATGGGGGCTATTGCATTCATCCCATAGACTAAGGCAAAGGGTGACTCTTGTGTTGCAGCCCCAGGTGTAGTCCGTTAGGCCCACAAGACCTCTTGTAAATAACTAGGCCACTTCCAAGCAGCCCCTTCCAAATTATTCTTCAAACCGGACAGTATAGTTCTGTTAGCCATTTCAACCTGTCCATTTGCTTGTGGGTGGAAAGGTGAAGAGAAACAATGTTGCATACCCCTCGAGGCACAGAAACTCTCCATTTCTCTATTATCGAACTGTGGCCCATTGTCTGTTGTTATTTTTTGTGGAACACCAAATCTGCAACAGATGTTGGATAAAATGAATTTTATGACAGCTTTTGATGTTGTTCCTGCCAGGGGGGCTGCTTCAATCCACTTCGAAAAGTAATCTATAGCAACAATTATAGTTTTGCGCCCCCCGGACGCCATAGGGAGAGGACCTACTAAATCCAACCCCCGTCGAGCAAAAGGTATAGGCTCAGAAATCGACTCTAAAGGGATGGCTGGGACATGAATTTCATTGCTATATTTTTGGCATGGATCACACCTTCTTACCAGATCCTTGGCATCTTGCATTATAGAGGGCCAATAATAGCCAGCCAGTAAAACTCTCCGTGTTAGAGCCCTGAATCCACAGTGAGCTGATCCCTCACCATCATGCAATTCGAAGAGGACTACTTGAGACTCATCGTCCCCCAAACATCGCAAAAGAGGTTTACTGTAAGACTTCTTATACCAAACGTCTCTTAGTATGATAAAACCACGAGCTTTGTGCTTCATTTTTCTTACCAGTGTTTTATCCGGAGGCAGGATGCCATCAGAGAGATACTGCAGGAGAGGAAATCTCCAGTCCTGTGGTTGTTTCATCTGTAGTTCGAAAATTTCTTCTTCTTCTTTACTGATGTTATGTTGAATTGAAGGGATCTCCAGCACATGGATCCAAGGATATGACTTAGTGTAGGCTATGGTTGCCAGTGAATCTGCTAGTTCATTCTCTGCTCGGGGTATATGCTCATAAACAATGTTTTTGAACTTAAGAGCCTCATTTTTAAGAAGAAGCAAGTACTTCACTAGTTTCTCCTTTTTGGCCTCAGATTGACCTTGTGTATGGTGGATAAGAAGCTGAGAGTCGCTCATCAGCTTGACCCTTTTGGCCCCACATATATAAGCTAACTTTAAACCAGCTATAGCTGCTTCGTATTTGGATTCATTATTAGAAGCCCTAAAAGCAAAACATATAGCCTGGTATATTCTATCACCATACGGAGAAGTCAAACACACCCCGACACCACATCCCATAGTACTGGACCCACCATCTGTTCGAATGACCCAGACCTTTTTGTCTTTCATCTCAGCGGTCTGCTCCGAATCCCTATTAGAATGGAATTCAACTAAAAAGTCAGCCACAGCTTGGGCTTTAACTGTTGTTCGAGGAGCAAAATCAATATCAAAGTCCCCCAATTCCACTGACCACTTAGTCATTCTACTTGAAATGTCTGCCTTTTGGAGAACATTCTTCAAGGGAAAAGATGTTCGGACAACAATAGGATGAGCCTGGAAATAAGGCCTCATCTTCCTGGCAGCAATCACCAAGGCCAACGCTAACTTTTCGAGTTTCAAATAACACTTTTCTGCATCTATTAATCTCTTGCTGATGTAGTACACTGGATGGGGGTAATTATCTACCTCTCTTACCAATACAGCACTGATGGCACTACTTGAAACTTCCAGGTATACGAAGAGTGTTTCTGCATCAACAGGTTTAAATAAATTCTTAGGGGAGGACAGATGTTTCTTAATTTCATTGAAGGCCTCATCGCACTGTGGAGTCCAGTCAAATCCCTTTTCACCCTTTAGAGTTTGGAAAAATGGGGCACATATGTCCGAAGATCTTGAGATGAATCGATTTAAAGCAGCCAACCTCCCCGTCAACCGCTGTACTTCTTTAATATTCCGAGGATGCTCCATTTGGAATAGAGCATTAAGTTGGTCCGGGTCGGGCTGTATCCCTTGCTCACTTATTATGTAACCCAAGAACTTCCCAGATTGCACTCCGAACACACATTTTTCTGGATTTAGCTTCAAATTCACTTTTACCAAGTTGGCAAAAGTTTCTTGGAGGTCTGTCAAGTGCAACTGCTCATCCACACTTTTCACCATTATGTCGTCAATGTATACTTCCATATTTCTTCCAATTTGATCAGCAAAGGCTTTGTTTACCAATCTCTGATAAGTAGCCCCAGCATTTATCAATCCGAATGGCATCACCTTGTAGCAATGAAGACCCCTGTCAGTGACAAACGTGGTATGCTCCTGATCCTTCGGGTCAACTTGAATTGGATTGTACCCGGAGAAAGCATCCATAAAGGAAAGTAGTTTATTCCCAGAAGTGGAGTCTACTAGCTGGTCAATCCGGGGAACCGGATATAAATCTTTTGGGCAGGCCCTATTGAGATCTGTGAAGTCAATGCACATACGCCACTTGCCATTTTTCTTTTTTACCAAGACCGGGTTGGCAGTCCATAAAGGATATTGAGACTCCTTTATATGCCCCATTTTTGTGAGCCTGTTAACTTCTTGAACAATAACATCAGCCTTTTCCTTGGAAAAAGCCCTTCTCTTTTGTACCACAGGCGCTATGTCTCTCCGGATGGATAGGTGATGCGATATAATATCTGCTGGAACCCCTGTTACATCAGCATTGCACCAAGCAAAAACATGCTGATGATCTTTTAGAAACTTCAACATTCTATTCTTCAGTTTGGACGACATTTTGGACCCTATCTTAACACTTTTTCCTTCTTCTAAAGAATGTGTTTCAACTTTTTCAACTGGTATTAACACTCCAGTGGTCTCTCTGGGGTCATCAATCTCACCCTCTCCCCCAGAAAGCCCATCAAATTTCTATTCTTCGTTGATACGAACTGCCCCCAACGTTCGTGGAGCCAGTGCTGTAGCATAACATTCTCTTGCAACCTTTTGACTGCTTCGAACAACTCCCACCTGTCCTTGAACATCATATTTCAAACATTGGTGGACTGTAGAGGCCACCGCATGCATTCTAGAGAGCCAGGACCTCCATAAAATAGCATTATAACAAGTTGGACAATCCACCACAATAAAAAGTATCCTGACCATCTTCTTAAAAGGGTTGTTGCCCAACAAAACTTCTTCTTCGAACTCCCGATCACATCTGCTGAGCTCCCAGTGAAGCCCACAATTGATCTGTCCGAACACTGAATTATGGCTGGATTTTTCATCTTTTGGTAAGTGGTTAAGAAGAAGATATTGGTTGAGCTTCCAGTATTCACCAAGATTCGTCTTATGTCATTGCCCCCAATGGATGCTCCTATGACAACAGGATCTTCATGAGGGCCAGCTATATCTCTTAAGTCAACTTCATAAAAAACAATGAAGGGGAAAGGAAGTTGCGACTGATAAGAGGTCATGCCCCTTCTAGCTGGGTGGCTAAAGTATGAACATGCATCTTCCTCGAAGAAGCAGTAGGAGATGTCATAGTATCCCCTCCGAAAATGGTAAGTGACTCAAAAAACTTAATGAGCCCGGAGACAGTTTTATAATGTTCTTCAATAGCACCTACTCTATTTCGAGTTGGATCGGGATCCAAGTATTCGGATTCTACATCATATCTTTCGATTATTACCATTGCCCCCTCCGGAGCAGCGTTGCTCGGACCAACCCGGTGAGTATTGTCAGGCCTATTTCCTCCTCTTCTTTTGACATACGCCCCCAGCTTTCCTCTTTCAATCAAGTTCTGAACCTCTTGTTTCAAAGCTATACAATCGTCAGTAGTATGGCCAGTATCATTATGGTACTGGCAGAAAGAGTTGTTACGATGTTCCCTATGGGATTGCAGTGCAGCCGGTTTTCTATAGTGCACTTCTTCCTTTGTTTATCATAAATGGTGGCCACATTTTCTTTCAATTCTGCAAACCAATCCGGCTCGACCCAAGGCCCCCTCTTATTTCTAGATTGCTGTCTCTGGGCAGGAGCAGCTGGATGAGATTGAGCTTTGGCCCTGTTATGTGCCTGTCCGGTCTTCCTTGCTTTGTTCCCGGACTGATTTTGGTTAGGGTTTGGTGCAACCAGGGCAGACCTCACCTGCCTGTGCACCCTAGTTTTCTTCATTTCATCAACATTGATCTGCTTTCCGACTTGATTCAGCAAACCTCCCCAAGTCATGGCTTTCTTTTTGGTCACCAAATCAGCCAAATTTCCAGGGTTCAAGCCTTGTCTCAAGGATGCTATTGCTACTTGCTCGAAGCAATCAGCCAATCAATTTTTGGTGCTTACAAAACGACTTATGTATTACTTTAAGGACTTGTTTGGTTCTTGGGCACAATGGATTATTGTGTCCCCATTGCCTTTCAACTCTTTACTCCCAACAAACTACCTTCGAAAGGCCACCCAAAAGGTATAAAAAAATTTAATGCAGCCCTGAGGTAGGCTTTTATACCACTTCAAAGCACTTCCCGTAAGGATTGAGAGAATGCTCTACAGAGTAACTTATCATCATCATCAAAGTTCATCATGAAGTTTTTAAATTGATCCAAATGGTTGTCCGGATCAGTACTGCCATCGTACTTTTCCATTTTAGTGCTATCAAACCTCTTAGGGAGGTTCCCGGACAGAATCTTGGAAGACAATGGAGATTGTCTGCAATTCCGGCCACGACTGAACACAGTATCCTCATTGGGAGTTGCAAAGATACCTGGTTCATCGTGGAAGGCAAAGGGATCCATCAGCATCCGGTCTACATATCTCCGGTTGTGAGATGATCCTTTACCTATATTCTTCTTCAATTTCCCATGTCTGTCCCTTTTCCTTGAATATTTCTTAATCGACTTTTGCTTCTTTTTTGATCGGCCCTCATCATTGCTGGAGGACAAGGACTCTTCGACTCCTTCCTCATCCGAGGAGCTACCAGAAGACTCTGATTCTGAGTCAGAATTCTCCACTGGCTTAGACCGGTGAGACTTTTTGGAACTGGAATGGGTCTTTTTGGAACTCACATGAGTCTTTGAAGACTCATGTCCTCTAGGATTATCGGTATGATGAGCAACTGATGCTTTTGACTTATCCTTCATGCCCATCTTAGCCTTTTCTGCCCTCAGAGCTTCTATCTCGCCCTTTAATCTATCACGCTCCTCGATGGTATACTCATCATTTTCACCCACCACTTCAAGCAAGACTGGTGGTACTTCCGGGGCGTCCGAATTCATTCCGACTGATTTTTCCTGTTGGTTTCGAATGCTTGATTCAGGCACCCTTCTTCTCCGACTGTGGTCGCCAATTTGATGTGGTTTATTTCTATCTGAGGGTAAGTTTGTAATTTTTTGTTTTGAGTTTGTGGAAGTTTGCCAGTATTTAATATTTGCGTAGAGAGTAGAGGGAGAATTAAGCAGCCTGATTGTATTTAATATTCATTACCCTCATTTAATGTTGGTGGTGGGGTATTTATATCCTTACATCTGGGGCTTATGGGCTTTCGGGTCATGTTTAATGGACCCGGGTCAAGTTTAAGGACCCATGAGCTCTTAGTAGGAGAGGAAGCAGCTTAGTCAAGAAGTGATTAGGTTTTTATGTACTTTAGTCCTAGTTCGAACAGTCCAATGGATGAGATGTTCGAACTGCCCTGTCCAGTTTGGTGATCTTAGTCCGAACTGTCCGCGTCCGGAGAGGTAACAATATTCGGACTCATCAAGTTTGGCATAAATATTATATTCCCCGTCATTATTTCATTCTTTGGTTTGCTATTCATGGCAAGCTATCCACTCGTGATAAGATCTTGAGTTGGGGTCTAAGCACCCCCCCTTGATTGTGTATTATGCAACTCTACTTCTGAAACCATTAATCATATCATTTATGATTGTAGCTTCACTCAGAGCTTATGGGGATTCGCAAGCTCCAAACTTGTTTTTTCTTTAAGATGTAATCACAATTGGATCTTTTGGATCCATGAGGCGTCTAAATGCCTCTATCCAATTTACGATACCTTTGGCGTGTATGTTTTGGTGATGTTGTCTACCACGCATGGTGTAAGAGGAATGCTAGAATTTTTAGTTCCTCTTAATCCCTCGCCTCTGCAATTTCTTAACGCGTGTTTTCTGACATTCGCTTCAGATTCCTTGGTACCAAGGTGGTCTGGCCAATCTAATTCCTTTAAAATTCTAACTTTATATTGGTTTAACTGATGCAAGCATCTATCCCTTCTGGTTTGCTATCTTTGGTCGCTGGCAACTGTGATGTCCAGTATCTTTGATCTCTTCGGTCTTAGCTCATCCAAACTGCTTTGTTATTATTGTTTGTCCAAGTTTAGATCATTATTCTCAGTCTTAGCTCTTTCGCATTAACTTGTTGTAATGTTTGGTCAAAGTTTGGTCAATACTAATGATTATTTTCTTTCTCGGCTCTAAATGCCACTTCTCGGAATATGCCCCATGTATTTGTACGAACTTTTTAAATATTTATTTAATGCATTTACAACCAAAAAATGATCCAATCCGAAACCGGTCTGATCCAATTCGATCCTGTCAAAAACCTTTTTATTAGTATTTTTTGTTTTCAAGATATAATCCATATAATTTATATAAAAAGTCCAATCAAATAATTTTATTATTTTATTATATTCCTTTCTAACTAAAGAACTAACACTTCACCTTGTTTCATTTACTTTATTTCGACTACAATATCTTATTTCGACGGTACACACCACAAATAAGGAGTTCTGAAAAGGGGTGTTCGCGTGTCGCCCATCTCTCCAGCACCGTGGAAGGACACAGTGAGGTGGTGTTTTTTTTGTTCCCATAAACCGAAGACTATTCGCTTGGTGGATGAATGGGTCGGGACGGATGCGAATATAGCTAAATTTGTAATTCATCGCGTCTATATCTTCTGAAATCCATAAACTGTATCCGTCGGGTAATAATAATTTTTTCCCACTCCCAAACCGATTCAGGTACCCACCCCCCGTACATATTCATTAAAAATTAAATTAAATTGTATATGTTGTATATATTATCTAATCCATAAACTGTATCCGCCGGGTAATATATATTGTATATATTATCTAATGTTAATTAGTAAATATTTTGTTATCATTAGTAATTAATATATAGTTTTGGTTTTATGTTAGTAAATTGGTTTCTTTTAATTTAATTAATAATATTACTATTAGACTAGAAAATAAAAAAATAAATTGAAAAATAAATTAAAAAATCAAATCTAATGACTAATGTTTAAATGTAGAATGTAATTTTTTAGAATATGCGATATTTAAGTGTGATAATTAGCAAATATTTTTTATGTTAGGTTATTAATAATTAATATTTGTTTTTGGTTTTGTTAGTATTTTTTTTAATTTAATTAATATTATTAATAATATTATACCGATATTTATATTATCAGTTTTGCAGCGAAGATGAAAAAATATTTTAAAAAAGAAATTGCAAAATCAATTTTAATATTTAAGTGTAGAATAATATTTTTCAAAATATATTATATAATTTAGCAAATAATATATAGTTTTGATATTAGATACTAATATTAATAACTTTATTTTAAAGCTTTATAAATAATATTAAATAATATATTATTTTATATAATATTAATTTAGGCAATACTCATTGGGTATTACGGGTGGATCAGGTTCGGATTGGGTATCCGTACAAAAAAAAACTTTAAACCCATAACCTATCTCAAACTTAGCGGACAGTAAATTTTTAACCCCAAAACCAATCCGGAGAAAATCTTTTTAACTCATAACTCATCCCATCGCATCGAGACGGGTTTCCACGGATTTAGAAAAAATTGTCATCCCTATGGATAAACTTCCTATTGGCTTCAGATTCTTGTCTTTCGTACTGATAGCCCTCTATTAAAATAGATGGAGATTTTGTGAAGTACATTGGATCTGCTGTGGATGTTCATGCAGGAAATGCTATGATTTTTAAAATTATATCGTTCATGCGGGAAATGCTATGATTTTATGTCTAGTCTAACTCTAGTTTTTCCAAATCCGTATAGTTCGTTAAATAACGTGCCTACTAGTCTCTTCCCAATATTCCAACATTTCTATTTTTATCGATGCTTTCTTATTGTTTTTTTATTCTGTTCCCGATGTTGTCTATTTTTGAAAAAGATTAACAAAAAAATTTATGATCCATTTTTTTCAGATGTGAATCTATCTAATTGACAAAAAACACTTGCATATGTATTTGAATTTAAATTGAAATATAGATTCGAATTAGCTCCTTCAAACCTACTTCCCTTAAGATGAAGTGAAATATGGATAATTTGTTTTTTAGAATCGGGGAAGGGTATAAAATAAATTACTTTTGTGATTGGTTAGAAATTTTTAATAGTAAAAAATTATGTGACTCTACTTAAAAGTAATAATAAAAATATACAAACAGAATATATAAAAACTGATATGATATATAAAGATAATAACACATATAATAAATATAAATAAAAAATATATCCACGGATCGGTTAAAACCAAACGAATTTAAGAATATTAAATTTGCAACCCAATTTTTAATCGATCCAAATTGGACTCGTTGCCTTCCCTAATTTTTGTTATTAAAACATTTTCAAAATATTATATAATTGTTGGTATCTGTGAACACCGGTGTATTATGAATAGCCAAAGTTATTATTAATTTTTTAACATTCGTATTCATTCAGACAGCGACCTTATAAAGACTAGATTAAAGTTAGACTCGAACTATAACCCAAAACAAAAACAGAAACAAAAACAAAAAAACACAATCCAGCTGCATGCATAACGTCTATATCTAAATCTGATTTTGCCTATTTAATTATCTTTATATATTTGTTTGGAATCAGGGCTGCTATGTTCGGTCAATACATCTGTGGCAGCGCTAGCCTTTTCTGTCTTGGTTGCACTATCCGCCAGCTGATGGGCCTCCTTCAACATCTGCTTGAGCTCGTCAATATGAGAAAGGGCACTCTGTCTCTGCTATTCAATGTCTTCCATCTCGCATTCCGGCCTTGGAGCCCGCGGTGGACGAGAGTTGAACTAGATTGAAACGTTTGAAATCATTTGCGTCACAAAAGTCATGGCCATCTCTGTAGCGCCTACCATCCCTCTCACGTGACTCCACCACATATGTCGCAACATACTAACTATTTTGATCAGTTAAACTTGGCATAAACATACAGTTAGTCAGTTATTCAAATAGAAAGTTAAATCATCAGTCGATTGCTGCAGTAACTAATGTACAAGAGATTTCTCATTCCCTGTTTTCATCTTTCGTTCAAAGAAACAGAAATATCTTCTCCTAAAATTACACAGAAGCAACGTTTTAGTCGCTTGTTCTTCGGAAGTCAAAGCTAGTTAGATAAAATAAAATAAAAATAAAAAACTTCAGCTTTCATTAAATTCGAAGACAATTATCCTCAGGAAACAGTTCGTTAATGAACAAATCCAGTCCGGACAGCAATCCTAAGGATACCAAAAGAATTCAAAACCAATAGACATAAATAATATTTTGAAGTAAGACCTAAGTTTTAAAGTTAGTTATCATTCTTAAAACTAGTATTTAAGTAGTACCTAAAAATCATTGATAATGTAAAAATAATCTATCGAATTAAGATATTCAATTTTTATCAAAGAACATGAGCTTCTTAAACTTATCATAAACATAGTGTTGCTACTATATAAGGATTATGTAGCAAATTGAAAGTGAACATTTTAGTTATATATAGAAAATGCTGGGGGTTAAAAACTATCAAAAAATGATAAAAAAAACTATACAAAAATAATAAAATATGATACAAACCTTAAAAGAAACACAAACAAAACTATTATTTAGGTTCAGTATGTGTTGCACAATACTTAAGTTGTATCGTGCAATACAACCAGATACATATTCATATTAGGATGATGACAATTATATGTTCAATTGACCATTTTTTTTCAAATCAACAAATAAACTGAAATATAACTATATAAGAGCACCTTCAATAGTATGATGGCACCAAGTACAAAAATTGTTGTTGTTTGCCCAGCGATAATACCAATTATGGCACAATGCCAATAAGTATACTATTTAAACAAGGTTTACCCGTATAAAAAAGCTCATAAAGTTATCTATTACATATTTCTATAAATTTTAGTTAGGATTGATATAATACTATATTAGTATTTTTTGTAGATTTAGAACAAAATCACGATACTGCACAAACTATTAATTGGCGCAGAATAACATAAGAAAAGATATATCATTGTTAGTATAATTTATATATTTGAAAATACGGGTTCAGGTTAATAGAAAAAAGCACAACAGTTGATATATTATTAAAATATCATTTGATGCTAAAGTATAGCATATGGTTGAAAACTAGCTATGCCAAACTTGAAATTTGGTCACTGTGGCAATGCCATAACTTGCCCTTAGCATAAGAAAAATAGCATCAACTATTAGAGATACTCTAATAGATAATTGTAAATGATAAACAAAACATGCATAGGTTCAGCCCGATTAGGGGTGCACACTTTTCGGTTTGGGTTGATTTTTTGGTATATGTGTAACAAAAAAAATCGTTATTAGTTTTTCAAAAAACACACAATCACAAACTAATCAACTCAAAATCATACCATTAACTCAAAAATCAAACAATCACAAAACTAATTAACAAATTAGAACTCACAAAAGAAATTCCAGAATTTGGAATTCTAATATTTAATACTTGAAGGTTGTAATAGGTCCAAATATAGTTAAAAAGCGTTGAGACTGAAGACAGCCTATGAGATTTTTTTGTAATTTAACATTAAATATATGATGAATATTGGTCTCATATGGTTAATCTAACCCCTTGAACCGCAAATTCGACTAGTCAAATTAGATCTCAAAATTACAACTCGTAACAGAAGTGATCGTTCAAGAAACCAAACCAAACTAGTGCCTTCTGTTTGGTCTGGATCGGACTTTTATGCAACCTAATTACATTAGTGTCGTAAAACAGAAAACTAAAAAACATGTCTAGAGAACTTCATCTCAAATAGAACTTCAACACGAGCAGCTATTCAAAATCCCTAAGATATCAATCAATAAACATCAAACTTCAACACTAAACAACCAAAGTTTGCTTCAATTTGCAGCACAATATAACTTCATCTCAAATCAATCACAGCAGGTAATATCAGAAAACCTAATATCAACAACATAACCAGCCCACGAACACCGGAATCATCCTAAAACCCTAATAACAACAAAACCGAAGTTACCGAATCAAAATTAAAGACAAAAAATCGTAAAAATCACAAAAACCCTACCTATCTACAGATTCTTGAACCTCCTCCGCTGCAGAGAAGAAAATATCCTTCTGCCATAAATCGAAGCTGTTCGCTACCAGCATCTTTATCTATCACCAACCACCAAAACTATCGGGAAGTGAAGCTAAAGAACAGTATAATCGCAAAAACAAACAATAAACAACAGCGATTCTTCTTCTATTTCTACTTCAGAATCAACAGAAGCAAAAACAAGAGAGAGAAATGAAGGGTGTAGAGAAAGTATGCATTATATATAAAATGAAATTCAATAATAGAAAAAATGAAACCCATAACATTGTCAATTGTGAATCGTCATGTACTAAAACAGAATTAAAAAATGTATAGTATTAAAACAAACGAAGGAAAGAAGAACTATGCAAGTGTGGGTGAAGTCAAAGTTTCCACATAAAGGAGAGCATCAGCATTGGAAACCCACGGCCTGACCACCGTATTACCCTGAGCTAAAGGATTGTACCACCCGACCCTAATCCAATCGTCTACCAGTACCATTTTTGTTTGCCCTTGTCTGGTGAAACACAAGGGAAAGTAGTTTGATAGGGAAACGCTCTCTAGACAAAAGTAGAGAGTGGTTAATTCTTCCCAAGGCAAATCTTGTTTCAACCTCCTTATAACAACATGATAACGGCCCTTAAAATTAGGTCCTCCAAAGTAAACGGTGGACAAATAAAGTTGACCACCCAAATTTCCTACGCGGAATTTGGTGCGCGGGAAATCTAACCCATAGCTACTATTCGGAGTAGTGATTCTGCTAAAAGTCTCATCAGCTAACATAAAACAGAGTATGACCGGACGAAGGGCGCCAGAGAGGTGTCTAATTCATTTAGAAGCCCAATAGATAGCTCCATTGAGGAAAACCCAACAGCGTTTACATAGAGCACAATTCATGTGTTGATCTTGGAACCGTCTCCAGGCACGATTTCTCAAAGAGAAAACATTAATGATACCATACACATTACTGGAATTATTATGAACGATGAGTATTATAAGCTTGTAATCATTAGCAGCGGCGTCGTATCCAAATCCGTACCTACCCACTGCATGTTCTCTAGTTTTCTAAATGGGAAAAGGCGATATTTCATTCTTTTCGTTGGTGCAGGGATTCCAAACATAATATCTATCGTAGCTCTCATCACTCAGGCATACCAGCCCATTAACCGAACCTATAATTCTATACCTGGACCTCATAAATGGCAGCGGAAGCAATCTATAATAAGGATGTTGTCCTGAATTCCACTCAAGAGATCTAAGTGGACCCTGTGTGCTCCACACAATTATTTTTTGTCCATTACCATAGTCTACCATGTGTTTCATCTGCAATTTCACAAAACGAGGGCAAAAAATAAGTCCACGCCAACGAAATTATCTTCTCTCCCACTGACCCGATCATAGTCCCTTCTAGCCCCAGCACCACCCTGTCTCTGGAGACTCGTTCTTCTGCCCCAACATCTCCGTCCCCACCCTAATCCTCAGTCCTATCTGGTCTCCCCCTCTCAATTCATGGCTCACCCCCTCTCAATTCATGGCTCACCCCCTTCACTCCTGAAAAATCACCGATCGCCACCTCGTAGTCTCTCCCTTGGCTCCCCTAGAAGCGACAGAGAAACCTCCCCCCTCTCTCTCTCCCCACCAGGATCCAGACCAGACTTGCATCCCCGCTCGGAGGAGGAAGACCCCTCCGAGATGGAAATCACCCCTAACTCTGCTAGTGAGAAGCACCTCCAAGAAATTTTTAATCGAAATGATAGACTCCTACTTGCCATGACCTCCCTTGAGGAACACCAAATCAGATCTCCAATCTCGAGCTCCAAGCCCCCATGCACGGTTGCGACTCAGCCCCAATATCGCGTCTTAACCGATCGGAAGTGCCCATCCCCTCCTCCCCTTGCCTAATCGATCTCTCAAACCCACCTGAAGCTCAACCAGCCAAGTCAACACCCTATCCCCCTTTGCCCCTAAACCCCTCTACATCTGCATGCATGCATGCAAGAACCGAAACCATGCAAGATTTCTAAAACCCTAAAGACATGCAAAACCCTAGCTACTCGCAAAGTCTCTCTCCCTTCAAACCCAACCCGCTTTACACCACGATCTCCAACAGATATCTTTTCAATAACACCTTCCCATCTACCATCCCGACCACCCAACCAAACTCCAGCATTCTGTCCACTGTCGTCCTCACTATACAACAAGCCATAGAGGCAAGCCATACCTCTCTCCCAGCCATCCATCAGCACCATCCACGGTTATTCACCCCACAACCCATCCCTCGACTCAAACCCCCAAACTCAATCCCATACCCTCCCCTTCCCCCTTCCCGGAATCCTACCCTGGCAGGAACAGCAAGGGATACGCTTTCTCCCGACCGTCAAAAGCCCACAGATCCTATAGAAGTCGCACCGACCTTCTCTCTCCCTCCAAATCCGCTAACACCTTCAAAAACTCTAGACCCCCAAAAAACTCCTTCCAGCCCTCCCTCTTAGCCGAATCTGCCCCCATGGTGAACATCCCTAAGCAGGGCCCTCTCCTTCCGACCCCAAATCCCCATCGGTCCTGGGCTCAAGTTGTTTCAAACCCGGTCACAAAATCCTCGATGAATCTTGAAAAAACAGAGACCTTGGAAATTGAAGATGGAGTACTTATCTTCCCGGAAGACGCTTTAACCGGGGGAGAGGAAGACTGGGCCAAATGCCTCTCGGGGTATTTTCTTTCAAAAAAGAGGGTTGTCTCTCACGTCCAAGCCCTGGCAAACCAACTTGGAGCCCCTTTGGCCTTCAAGAATGCAAGCCAACCCTCTCTGGCCATTACTTCTTCAAATTCTCGTCCGCAAACAACGCAACGGAAGTCCTCGAAAAGGCGCCCTGGTTCTTCAGTAGCCATCCGGTGTTCCTCAAGAGATGGGATCCCATGGAAACTCTATCAAAGGAAGCTCTAAAGGCCATCCCCTTATGGGTCAAGTTTCATGGCATGCCCCACGAACTCTGGTCGGAGAAGGGGCTAGGAATCCTTGGAAGCTACCTCGGAACACCTCTCTATGTGGACTCTCAAACCGCCGACAGATCACACCTTAGTTTTGCTCGAATATGCATTGTCATGAAAGTATCCTCCCCTTTCCAGTCAACAATCACCATCCGCTGCCTTGGAAAAAACCACTCCATCCAAGTAGAATTCCAAGGACTCCATACTATCTGTAAGCGATGCCTCTCATTTGGCCATGCTGCAGCTGCATGCCATCTCCCCCCCTGAACCTGCTCGATCGACCTCCCCCACTCACAGACCTGGAAAAGAACCCATGACAGATCCCGCTCCATCCCGCACTTTCTCCAACTCAAGTAACACCGACCCTGTATCCTCTGATACCCTGCGCCGTCTCACCACTCCAAGCACATGGACTCAGAGCTTCTTGAAGGCGAGAAACTGCCCTGCTGCTGCCCAGATTGACTAGAACATGGGTGATCCATCCACTTCCGAAATCACCTCTCCAGGTCCAAAAATCGCTGATAACGCGGTTACTGCAAGTATGTATGTGGGCACCCCCAATGACTTTTTAGTAAATTTACTCTTATCCTTGTTGTTTTATATCAATGAAACTTGCTAGCTGGAATGTTAGAGGGTTAAATGACCCTGTTAGGCAAAAGGACGTCAAGAATTTTGTTTTCTCCAATAGTATTAACTTGATCTACTTGCTAGAAACTAAGGTTAAAATCGAAAACGTTTTGTATATCATGACTTCTATGCTCCCCTATTGGTCTTGTGTTTCAAACCATTATTGTCACCCATTAGGTAGAATCTGGATCGCTTGGAACCCAAGCGTATTCAAAGTCTTTATTAAAGATATCACGGCCCAAACCCTCCATTGTGACCTCTACTGGATTGCTAGAAACACCACTCTCAGCCTCACAGCTGTCTATGGATATAATGACCCGACTGACCGTCTCCCTTTATGGAACTCCATAATCTCCTATGGAGAATCCACCTCTAATCCTTGGACTGCCATAGGAGATTTTAATGCGATTAGAAACCCTCATGAAAGAACCAATTCTGACCCCAGATGGACTAATTCTATTGATACTTTCAATAACTGCTGCCGAATAGCAACCTCGATGATCTTCGTGCAACTGGTTTCCAGTTCTCTTGGTTCAATCGCCAAGAAAATAACCCCATCTCCTCTCGCATTGACAGAGTCCTGGTCAATGCCTCTTGGGATGATAACTTTCCCAACTCTTTTGCCCATTTTGACCTACCCAGAACCTCTGACAACACTCCCATCATTTTCCATCTCACGGCCCCTTTCACCCCTAGACCTTTTAAAGTTTCTAATATGTGGAGAACCCATCCAAATTACCACTCCCTCATATCGGAAAGCTGGTCTCTCCCTTGCCCTTTAAGCCCCATGAAAACAATAGTTCAAAAACTAACCAGACTTGCCCCGGTTCTCTCTTCCCTAAATAAATTGGCTTTTAGCGACATTAGCAAACGTGTTGAGGATGCTAGAACCTCTCTCGCCGCTGCCCAAGAAAACCTCTTCTCGGATCTCGCAAACAGAGACCTTATCATTACCGAGAAACAAGCCTCCTCTTCTTTCATTTTTCTTAGTCGTGCGGAAGAATCCTTCCTTAAGAAAAAATCGAGAGAAACCTGGCTTAAGCTGGACTACAGGAACTCAAAGTTCTTTCATAACAGCATTAGAGCCCGTAGAGCCCGAAACAAAATCATCTCAATCACCACCCCTGACGGCCCTACCTCAAACCCTTCCTCTATTTCATCAACTTTCCAAAATTACTTTATCCAGCACCTAGGCTCACCCAGTAAAGATAATTACCCTGGCCCAGATAGGATAAAAGCCCTAATACACTCTACCGTTCCCCCGGACCTCAGTACCGAGATGATTAAACCCATCACTGATGCTGAGATCAAGGCCGCCCTCTTTGACATTGATAGCGACAAAGCTCATGGCCCTGACGGCTTTAGCGCGGGTTTTTTCAAAACCAGCTGGCCTCAAGTAGGCGACAACATTTGCCTAGCAATCAAGTATTTTTTTGAAAATGGCCAAATGGACCCTGATTGGAATAAAACTCTTATTGCCCTCATTCCAAAAACCGACTCCCCCACCCTTCCCTCCGACTTCCGACCGATCGCCTGTTGCAATGTAATTTACAAAATAATCTCCAAAATCATTGCCACCAGAATCAAACCTTCCCTATCTACCCTCATTGACCCCTCGCAATCTTCTTTTGTCCCGGGTCGTTCCATTGTGGACAACATCTTACTCACCCAAAACCTGCTGCACGGTTATCAAACAAACCGAAAAGGACCTAGGTGTGCCATCAAAATCGACCTTACAAAAGCTTTCGACAATGTCAGATGGGAAGTCATCCTAGATATCCTCCTCGCCATGCACTTCCCCATGCCTATGATTAATTGGATCATCCAATGTATCACCTCTGTCTCCTATTCTGTGTGTATTAATGGAAAAAGCCAAAACCCCTCCTTTGGTTTCCACTGGAAATGCCACAAGCTCAAGATAATCAACCTTTGTTTCGCGGATGACCTGATGATCCTAAGCAGGGCCAATCTTCTATCAATTAAGCTCATCCTGGAAGGTCTCACCGAATTTGCTGCTTTAACGGGCCTTCACCTAAATCCAGCAAAAAGCAATATCTTCTTCTCGGGCACCTCTCCAGCAGTCAAACTCAGCATACTCCACTACCTTAATTTCTCAGAAGGCACCCTCCCTGTCAAATATCTAGGTGTACCCCTCATTTCCTCACGCCTCTCCTATAATGATTGTCGCCCCCTCTTCCAAAGCATCACCAACCGGATCAATTCTTAGACCACTAAGCACCTCTCCTTCGCGGGCCGGCTTCAACTCATAAACCCAGTACTCTTTGCAAGCCAAGTCTACTGGTCTTCTATCTTCATACTGCCCGCTCGGGTACTCAACGAATTAACTCAGCTACTCCGCCGCTTCCTCTGGTCTGGACCCAAAATAAAATTTACTGGAGCAAAGATTGCATGGAACAAGCTGACCGTGTCCAAAGAGGAGAGTGGCCTTGGGATCCCAGACTTGAAAATCTGGAATCAGGCGACCGCCCTAAAGCTCCTCTGGTCCATACTCACTCGAAACAAAAGCTCCCTCTCGACACAATGGATTATCAGAGAAAAAATCAAATCAAGCAGCTTCTGGTCCCTCCCCCTTGCATCCTCGGATAGCTGGAGTTGGAAGAAAATCCTCAAGCTTAGAAGTAAAGCAGAAAATCTCTACCGAGTAGAAATCGGAAATGGAGCCAACACCTCCATCTGGCATGACCCCTGGCTATTCCCCACGTCCCTCGTTAACCGCTTTGGCTCCCAAATCCTGAACCTCACCCGTCTCAGAAATCTGAAGACTGTAAAAGACATCTGCACTGAAGGGATTTGGTCCTGGCCTGCCCACGCCAGAGCCCCCAATCGTCATCTCAAAGAACACCTCTGAGAGATCACCTCAGCCTTAACTACTCTCCCCCTTGCCTCTCCTGACCCTGACCTTTTTATCTGGATCCCAAATAACTCCAAACCGGAATTCACCAAACCGGAATTCACCATTGCTCTCATGCCACCGTCTCCTAAGGTCAGATGGGCCAGCCTCGTCTGGAATAAATACTCAACCCCCAGACACTCTTTCATCACTTGGTTAGCCATCCACAACAAGCTATCTACCCGGGACAGAATTATCTCTTGGGGCCTTGACTGCCTTGCCATGTGTGTCCTCTGTAATAATGCCCCTGAAACCTTAGACCACCTCCTAATCCTTTGCCCCTACTCCTCTGCAATATGGGAAATCCTATCCCAAAAAATTCTTATTCCCCCCACGCCATCTTCTTGGACCCAATGGCATGAGACTGCAAGCTCTTGGGCCCCCACTGATAAGAACCGCCGACTTCACTGGAATACAGCTTTCTGTGCCACGATCTACTACATATGGAAAGAAAGGAACAACAGAATCCACAATGATAGTCAATCTCGTATCACTAACACCACCCAACTGGTCCTCTCTGACCTTCGCTACAGATTCAAAGGATCAAAACACCCCTTTCATGGCTCATTCACTTTTGTAATCTCATCCTTTCCGATCTTTGTACTTTTAAAGGATATAGATAGTATGTAAAGGGTATCCCACCCAAAGAATCTCTGTAAACTTTTGTTTAATTAATTTACAAACTTTTTATATCAAAAAAACGAAAATACATAATAGGACAGTGCAAGAACGGAGCAAATAGAAAGGTGCCTCAAAAAACATTGTTCAAAAATTGAACCAAACACGTAGTTCTGTTCAAATCGCGCACCTATTGCGGCATGAACAGCGGTTTGCACGAACAACCATTGTTTCGTGTTATCCCAAATCCAGAAAATAAACTACACAATTAAAAATCTAAATTTAACCTAAACATAAATTATAGATATAATTAGAAATCAAAATAACAATTATAAATACACAAAAATTTGCTTTTTTAAACATGTTTAAACGGATATTTAAACAATATCGGATCTCACTATATAACCTAAACAACCTGAAAATTAAATCAAAATAAAAATAAAAAGAAAAGGACAGAGCTGGCTTTTCATCGACTTCAGAAAGCAATAAACCCTAAATGCATGTATATTAAACCCTAAATTTCTTCCATTCACTTCTGCCGATACGAGTCTTATCCTCTTCCTCCTCTATCATCTTCCGTTTGCTCTCCTTGTAGTTGGAGTTGGATTTAGTGTTTCCAGGCTTTCGTGACAATGTTTGTACCTCCTCCTCTTCGTCGATCCTCCTCCATACGGAAACTAGTTTCCAATCAATCATTTTTTCGATCTCCTCCTCATCCTTCTTTTGTTTCCTTCGTTTGTTTCCTTCATCCTGGCTGACATGAATCTCATCTTCTTCCTCTTCAATTTCATCCTCGCAGACTTGAAGCTGTAAAATCTTTCGTTTCTTCTTGTTTCGAGGCTTTCGCACCAATGGTTGTATATCCTCATCTTCTTCTTCGTCCGTCCACACCGGCAGAACGAATCGCTGATCAATCATTTTTTTGAGATGGAAAATCGAGTTTAGGTTTAAGAGTAATGAAGTTGGAGTTTAGGACTGCTAGAACCCAAACGATCGGTATTTAACACTACAAACACAGTCCTATCCTATGTTTTATAATTCAACCGTTAAGGAGAAACCCTTGGGCTGACTTGGTCAAAATCTTTGACTACTTTGATTGGGAACCTAAAGATATTGATTCGTATGCATTACATTGTACAGTATACAATAAATAAAATCGTTTTATTATTCATTTAGTTTCCTTTTAGTAAAAAAATATGATTAAAAAATTTATAATTTATTTCGGATTATTTTCTTACTAAATGACAATAAAGGTTAAGATTATTATTGATTTTATATTAAAATGTGGTCGACCAAAGTGATAAAAAAAACTAAAATATTTTTAAAATATATCTTTTTAAATATTTTTAATAAACAATATCATATATATTTAATAAAAATATATCTTTTTAAGTATTTTTAATAAACAATATCATATATATATTTAACAATCCGTATATTATAATTTTCCAATATTTTTATTTTATTTTCTTAGAATAATATCAAAATAATCATCCAACATCAAAACTATTTTTCAATAAGCACCGCACTTCTGATGAAGTATGGATAACCACCTGGTTTTAAAACTAACGTACAAATCAATAAGGCTATATCATAAAAATAATATATATTTTTTATAACGACGCGAGAATGTCATATTAAAGACTAATAAAAGGATAAGATGCATGTAACCAAAAAGATGTTAGACGAAGGTCCCCAAAAACGTTTAACACGAAGGTTATATAGAAGCAGTTAAACAAGGGTTACTAAGAAGACGTTGGAGTAGGGTCATAAAAGGTAATAAGATGAGAAATGCAAACTCGTGGCTAGATGAAGGTCACCAAAAACTGGTCAGACGAATGACATATTAAATGGTTAGACGATGATCACTCGTTGTACATTAGATGAGGGACGTAAATAAGTGGTTAGACGAGGGTCACGAAAAGGTTAAGACGAGGGTCATAAAGAAGTGGTTTTAGACGAGGGTGACCAAGAGTATGTTAAAATAAAAGTAATAAAAAAAATGGTTCGACGAGGGTCGCTGAGAAGACGTTAAGACGAGTGTCATAAAGAAACATTTAGACGAGAGTTGCAAGCGCGATGTAAGATGAGGCAGACAGCCGGAAATGATTATTCGAACAATTACAACTGAAAGACACACGAGATGTAAGATGAGGCAGACAGCCGGAAAGGATTATTCGAACAATTACAACTAAAAGACACGTATCATCATTTAATAGGCTATCAAGATAGTTTTTAAGCCGTTAGGACATGTGTAAAGTAATGATTGGTAATAAATCTAATTCTAATTAGTATAAATATAAGTTTAAGTCCCGATTTGGATATTACCCACTAAATATCCAAAAAAACTATTATCATTAAATGATTTTTCTTTCGTGATTATCAAATATTATCTTGCCGTTATATTTAAGAAGGAAATTCGCATATCACCGATAATGATGTAGGCCAGACAGCTCATGTAGCTGTTTTGGACAGATGCATGTGACAGTAGTTGTCACAAAATTCGGATCTCAAATCTTATAGAGTCTGAAACGCCTATTTTATAGCTTTTATTGATTTTGTTTAAGGAAAATATTTTAATTAGTGAATCAAATCTGATTGCATTCAGATTTTATTTAACTTTTGTTTTTAAAATCTTTATTTTATTTTTTAGAATATTTGATTAGATTTTTAGGATGTCTCTTATATAAAACATATGATACCCTAATGTTAAGACAGTTGTTTTTTAGTGCATACAATTCCAGACTTTAAGTCTAAGAACCAATTTGTTTTAGGAATCCTAGGGTTTCAGTTATCCATTTGTTCTTCAACTACCTTCGCTACATCAGTTGGTAGCCCCAGCAATTCTTGCTATGCAGATACATAAATCATGTTTCTGGTACCTGATTTTCCTAATTTAAAGACTCTAATAGAGAACAACATTTTCCAGTATACGTGTCTAATTAAATGAAGAATTTAAAAGTTTGTAATCAATTCAAATAGCTAATTTTTCTAATTTGAGGAATATAATATAGAATAACATTTTCCAGTCTACATACATAATTGAAGGAAGAATTTGAAAGTTTGTAATCGATTCAAATAGTTATGTGAATCTGATTTCAGAAGAGGTTGGTCAGAAATTGGCATTGAAGACCAAAGCTCTTCCAAACCCGTATATAATGTCACAAATTATAAGGTACATTGAGGTAACAGTTTCTAAATACATCTTAATGCCATTTTCCATTGGTAGTTATAAAGTTATAGCATGGTGTGATGTAGTTACTGAATGTTTGTCATCAAGTTTTAGGACGTCTATGGCAATTTACGAGGAATTGTACTTATGATGGTAGAACAAATCGATTTTATGTTGGATGGTCGCAAGATTATATTGGTTCCATCTAGAGTAGTGTCTCCAAAACCACCACCAGTTAAAGAGTTTCATGCTCATACTTCACGAGTTATCGATCTTAGTTTTGACGTTAAAGTTGTATCTGAGCCCGTATTTGACAAGCTAATCTATGATGAGTATATCTTTGAAGATGCATATTGACCGGTGTTTGATAAATCAGTCTATGGTGAGTATGATGATGAGGTCGAGGAGAAGAGCATTGATGTAAGAGAATTTTCAAACGCCAAAAAAGTTAGAGATTTCGAAACCAAGTTTTTCATCATCTATTGATAGAAAAAGAAAGAAAAAACTACTGAGGATAAACAAAAAGGAATATGAGAAGATAGAATTGATGCAGATGTGTCTTCCAAATATTTTCTAGTTATCCCTTAATTGAACCCTTATTTCGGTTCTCTATGGATGTATGTTCTCGTGTTAGAAAAATTAAAGATGATATTTTTGCGTTTGAGATTATAAAGAGATTGATAAAATAAAACAGTAGTGTTTTAATGGACAAAGGGTTAGGTTTTTTAATATAACCGGACGTAGTTTGGGTGATGGTTGGGGAAAGAAAACGACGAAGAAAAAGTTAAAAGTGGAAGATTGCAGTGTTCTGAATTTATTTACAGCAATATACTTTCAGAAGGAAATGAATCCAAACATTTGTGATTTTGAATTGAGAATAAGTGGATTATGGCTTATTGTTATTCCTAGTTTGAAGCCTCCAAAATCACCACCACCCATATCATCATGACAATTTGACATACATTCACTATCGATCACTGTTTGGCTACATCTAATACGAGAAAATTGATAGATAAACAAAAACAAAATTTGTTGTTGAAGTTGAAAAGTCGGCTAATGATAATCAAAGTGGAAATTCGAGGACGAATTCTTCCCAACTGGGAGAGGATGATGTAGGTCAGTCAACCCATAACTATATAGGTATTTTGGACATACGCAAATGAGCCTTATTTGTCACTCGGGTATCAGAACTGGGCAAAATTGGTACTCAAATTGAACGTCTCGAAGAGCCTAACAATTGTCAAAAGCGTGATAGTAATTATCACAAATTCGGATTTCAAATTATACTATTTAGAGTGTGAAACACCTATTTTTTATTATTATTTTAGGTTATTAAATTAAATCTAATTGCATTGACATTTGCTTTCATTATTGTCTTTAATATATTTATTTTATTGTTTTAGAATATTTGATTAGGGTTTTGGATGTTTCCAATATAAAGCATCGCATATCTTAATATTAAGACAATTGTTCTTTTCAGTGAAAAAAATTCCAGACTTTGAGTCTAAGAACCACCGTGCTCTAGAAACCCTAGGTTTTGTTTATCCGTTTGTTCTTCTTCTATTTATGTTGCATCAGTTCTTTTTTTATTTCGCTGCATCAGATAACCACCTGGATTTTCTGTTAATATTAATATACTCTTTAACCATTTTTTTTTCTCTTCTTTGTTATTGTTTTTTGTTATAATGTTATATCTTTTAAACCATAGCTAAAATATCCAAAAATATCATTGTTTTGTTTTTTAAGACGAACAAAAGTAGATTTATTAAAGATATTTTTGGATATTTTATTTTATTTTTTCGTTGCGTAACTATGTGTATTTAGATTGAAAAATAAGTCTAGAAGAAACAACTATGTTCAGTTTCTGAACTATGTAAAAATGTGTTGCGTAAAAAGAAGAAAATGATTGCGTAAATATGAATTTAGTTTCCAAATACCTTTGATTGTGTGAAAAACAAAACACAACTTGTTTTTATTGAAAAAAATGTAAATTGGATGTGAAATAACTAACTCTTTTGTAGTTGTGAATATGTGTGCACTTTTATGTTGAAAAAACTTTGTTTAAAAAAAATATTGGACTGCATTAGTTGCAAAAATATGTGTAATTTGGTTGTAAAAAAATAATTGTGTTCCAATTGCGTAATTATGTGCAAATGTATTGCGAAAATAATAAAAAATTGTGTAAATACGACTTTTGATTGCGAAGTAAATTTGATAGTGTAAAAAAATAAAATACAACTCATTTTTGTGTTTAGTTGCAAAAATATATTAATTTTTGTGTTGAAAAAACTTATAATAGAATATTGAACTACGATCGATAGTGAAAATATGTGTAATTTGATTTTCTTTGTCTTTATATATATATATATATATATATATAATAATTATAATAATAATATGATTTAAAAGATAATTTTTAAAAAAGATTTTCAATTATTAATTGTGTTGTACATGTTTTCTTTTTTTGGTGGATACATGTTTTTTTTGGTATTCAAAAATACTGTTTTTTTTTCTCTTTTTTTTCGGAGTAAACCTGCACCCTAAGTCTGACGCGATAGCCTGCAAACCAACGTCAGAAGGTAAACCACACAAGGTGACAGGCTCAGCCGAGAAAGCGTATGTAGAGGGACTCGAACTCATGACCTTTGGTCACAAACATGCCATACTCAAAAATACTGTTTTTTAGGGAACCCGTAGCCGCTACTCATAGTGCAATGAGTGCGCACAGGGTAAACCATCAGTCTGACGCGATAGCCTGCAAACCAACGCTAGAAAGTAAACTACACAAGGTGACAGACTCAGCCGAGAAAGCGTATGTAGAGGGACTGTAACTCATGACCTTTGGTCACAAACATACCATACTCAACCAACTCGGCTACCCTCTTGGGGGCCTCAAAAATACTATTTGAAATGATGGAGGAGGTTATTAGTAAGTTTAAAATTATAAATAATTATGGATATTTTTATATATATATATATATATATTAAAACAGCTTAATATTTTTTAATAATACTTTTTACTCTAAGTATATATGAATGATCTTTTTATAACTTATTTTCAAATATTATTTTATTAAGTAAAATAATGGTTAAAATCATAAAGGCAAAAATATTTTTTTTGGTTGTTTCGGTCTTTTGTTTTTGTCGTACACATGATTTGAAAAGGCAAATTTTGTATGTATTTCATGCAATAAAAACAAGTTCTAATCATTTAGAATACCATAATTCGTGTCGTATATGAAATAGAAATTGCACGTAAAATATAAATCGTGAACTATGACTAAAATAGAAAGTCGAATCCTCCGAACTATATTTAAAACTGAAACTTGAACCATAGAAACATACCAACCTTCATTAAATGCATCATTAATCCCAAAAAAAACATGTGAACCTTTGAATTCCATTCCCAAACCTAACTTCTAATATATTATTTTGAAAACCTAAAACTAATTAACATATCAAATCCCAAACAATATTTATAATCATTTAAAACTAAAAATAAACTCATCTATTCTACCATATGAGGGTTTAGAAAAGAATGTAATCAATAACACCCATTGTCGAGTATAATTTCCTCCCAAACTTCTAAATAGTGAACGATGATCAAAATATTCAAATGTGGTCGGAATTTCTCAAACTTTAACTTTAAGTCTTTGAAAAAATGAGATATTAAAAAGCAACTATAGAATAAAGACTTAAAAAGAAAAAGGAAAAAAAAAAGGAATTTAAAACATTTATCTTAATTTATAGTAGATATTTTTTTTTTCATTTGTATTCATATATAGTTATTGATAATTTATAGGGAAATTGCACCTAAAGTACCCACTCAACTATTCAATTGTCACTTACTATCAATTGTTACTTAATACCCAACTCAACTACTTTATTGTCACTTACAACCTAATATTATTTTAATACCCTAACTACCCTTAACACACTATATAAACATAATTTTCTGTTTTCTTTCTATTTTTTCTAGCTTTTTGAAGATTTGAATTTGTTAGCCGCTCTACCACCTAACCCTACGAACCACCACGAAGACCGGTTGATATCACATTTTCCGGTGATCGGAAGCTGCTGAAGGTTTGTTTATTTATGTAGGTTGTGGTGTTAGATCTGTCTAACCACTGTTTTCTACGTACATGAGTTGATCGTGGTTTTTTTGAATCTGTTGGCTTACAAGTAATCGTGTTGCTTGCTTTTCATTATTACCTACCGATTTCGAAGTTATTTATTAGTTTTCTCTGTTGGAATAGGTTTCATTCTACTGTTTTTAGACGTCATTGCCTGATTTCGAGCTTTTCTCTGTTTTTTGTTTTTTTGTTATAGTGATCTGTTATTGTTTTGTTAATATTGTTCGTTATATACTTAATGTCCTTGGTTTCTGATGTTATATACTAATTTTGTAGTGTTTTAGTTTTTCATTTTCCTGTGTAGATTACGAGTTTTAGTTGTCTAGTTCTTACACTCAAGATGCGAATTGTTTGGTGTATTCGATGAGAAAGATGTTAATTGTCTGATCAATTCGCATGGTGACATGCGAATCACATGAACGAAGTTCAAAGTTTACATACATTTCGCATGTTAGGATGCAAACTATGTGAAACTCTAGAGTACTGTACGTTCAAACAAATACCAGGACTTTTTAGTTAATTTTCTACACAGTTCGCATGTTATGATGCGAACTGTGTAGGACTCTAAAGTATTGCATTTCAAACAAATATCACTACTTCTTTAGTTGCTTTTACGTTTCGCATGCTATGATGCGAACTTTTTAGAGTATTGTATTTTGAAACATATATCAGGACCCTTTTGACAAACAAGTATCAGGACAGGATGTGAATTGCTTGATGCATGTATACACAATTCGGACGATAGGATGCGAATTGTTTGATGCAGTAGTAAATAGTTTCCACATAGTTTTTGTGACTAATAACTAATAACTTGTTCTGTCCAGGGTAAGAGATGTCCAAATCACGAGTTTGTATTTTTAAATATGGTCACCAAACTGCAATTGTGCCTTTCACGGAGTTTGAAAGCTTTCAAAGCATCCAAGCTTATGTAGAGAACACATGGGAGGAGCTTGCCACTGGTGACTACCTAATTACCTACTCCTGCGGGGATCACAATAATTGTTTCTTTAATAACCAGAATGATTTTGTTGGGTTGGTGTTATATCTTGATTTGGAGCGTTTAAAACGGGTTAGTTTTCTCATAGAACAACACTTCTTCGATAAGGGTTCTAGTAATAAAAGTTTTGTTGATAAGAGCTCTGGTGGTAAGGATTGTGGTGTAAAGCGTAAAGAGCGTAGCTTGATTTTGGGAGAACTATCTCCCAATAAACTAGTTAGCGGGGAGAGTAGTAACAGTTTAGTTAATTCTGATCAGAGGAAAAAACAACTTGCTACTGCTGGTTGGGCTGATGCTATTACAGGAGTGGGTCAAGCTTTTGAAGAATGTACTACCGGTCTGAGGTTATCTGTGTGCAAGTTTGCGTTAGAGCATGGTTTTTGTTTCAAATACCTGCACAACATAGCAAATAAGATCACTGCTTATTGTGAAAATAAGTTCACAAGCGGGTGCAAATGGAGGCTTTATGCATCTATTGACTCAAGCACCGGCTTAATGACGACCAAGAAGTATGTCCCGGACCATACTTGCAGTCCTGTTTTCTCCCAGAAGTATAAGCATAAGCGGCACATGCATTTGACATCAGATTTGATTGCATAGGAAATTCAGGATTCTCTATGGACCTGCCATTTGTTGACAGGCAAAACCATACAATCGACTGTCAAACAAGATTACGGTTTTGACAATTTTTATCGTTTGTCATGGAATGCTTTAGAGAAGGTTAGGAGGGGAGTTTTCAGATATAGTTCAAGTTCTTTTAGTTTACTAAGCGGATACTTCAAACGCTTGAAGAGCCGGAATATTATTTCAGACTGCCAGTTGAAGTTGTCAGCTGGAAACCGATTCAAGCGTTGTTTTGTAGCATACGGTTCGTCCCTTCGGGGTTTTTCATTCATGCCACCCAATGTTGTTTGTCGATGGAACCCACTTATATGGCAAGTACAAGGGTACCTTGCTCACTGATGTAGCAAAGGACGGAAATAACGGTTAGTTACATTTATCTAGTTAATCTAAATGATGTTTTGTGTAAAAATGCTGATGCAATTTGCATGCCAGGCTGCGAATTAAGCAGTGTTGTGATCTTAACATTTCGCATTTTAGGATGCAAATTAGGTATTATCTAAAACTGTTCCTACATCGCAGCTTGAATTAGGTATTATTTGAAGTTGTCACAAACAATTCGCATGACAAGCTGCGAATTCCATGTATGAGCAATTAAAATGCCACACATAATTCGCATGACAAGCTGCGAATTGTTGTACCATGACAGCATGCGAATTGTTTACAATTTTTAAACGTTTGGGTACTGTTGTAGTGTTCATTTGATCTGTCTTTTTCCAGGACTATTCCTTGTTGCTGTTGGTGTAGTTAACATTAAAGATTGTGATAATTGGATGTGGTTTTTGGGGTGTTTGAAACCACATTTGCTGGATCGCCAAATCACATTTATTTTAGACCGTCATTCTGGTATCGTTAATGTTGTTTCTGTCTTGTATCCAAACTGCTATCATGCGTACTGTTATTTCCATCTCATGCAGAATTTGAAAGCCAAACTGGAACATACTAACAGAGACTACAAAAAAATGATGTTGAGTTTCTTCCATCGTCTTGCTTATGCTCCCAGTCGAGAGCTTTTTAAAGATATACTAACGGTTTTTATATGTGAAAGTGGTGACAGAATGAGTGATTTTTTTACAAATTTACCCCCCTGAAAAGTATGCGGAGGCTTACGTAAAAGAGAAGCGATACGGCTCTATGGCTTCTACTGCAGCTGAATCGTTTAACAATCAGATTAAAAAATATTGCGGCCTACCAATTGTTGAGTTTATTGATTGGATTAGAGTCTTGCTTATGACTCAAGTTTCACGGAGATACGAAGAAGGTCTCAACTGGAGTACTAATTTGGTTCCCGAGTACGAGATAAGCTAAAGTAGAATGTTGAGATGTGTCGAACTTGGGTAGTACGTAAGTCCTCTACCGCCATGTTCGAAGTCTTTTTGAATCATGTGGCTGTTGTTAATCTGTTGGATTTCAAATGTTCTTGCGGATCATGGAAACAAGAGTGTTTTCCATGTTCTCATGCTTTAGCATCATTACAATACACCGACCAAAATCCATTGACTGTAATAGAACCCTTCTTTACGGTGAAGAATTACAGGTAAAGTTACTCTTTCAGCATACCAGCTATAACTGATTTCGGCAAAGGGTCCAGCACTAACGATCCTTCTTTTGTTGAAATTCTGCCTCCGAATGTTAAGAGACGCTCCGGAAGTCCTAAGAAAAAGCGAATCCCTTCTAGAGGAGAAATCTCAACCAAGCAGTTGAGGTGTGGCCGATGTTCGAAATCAGGCCATAACCGGAGGACTTGTGACGTTCCAGTTTAAGGACAATCCGTGTTGTGGACAATTGTGGTTGGCCAATCACATTTATTATTAGTACTGTTATTGTTATGTACAACAAACTAAACATTTTTACATTCCTGTGTTTTTGTAATGATATTGTTAGAGTTACGAAATGTTAAGTTCTTTGAGTTGTAAGCATTTTGCATCTGGTGTTGCGAATTATGTACAATATGTTTGTATATTGTTACAAATATCTATCAGGTTTCCATGCGATTCGTGTGAAACCGTACCAGGATGAGAATCGTTAGTAAAATCATATCAAACATTTCAAATAAATATCAGGACTCCTGGCTGCGAATTATGACCAGAACATATGACAATAATTATTCGCATACGTTTCGCATGATAGGATGCGAATTATGACCAGAACATATATCAGGACTCATGGCTGCTTGTGTAAATAGATATGATGTGAATGGAGAACAACCAGAAGTCCTGATATTTGTCACATGATAAGCTGCGAAGTATGCTTTAATAAAAATAATAGGATATTCAGTGGGTTGCAAATCGCATGTTAGGTTGCGAATTGCATGTAATTCAGTAAGGTTAGAAACAAGTAATATATCAGGTTAACATGTGAATCATGTGCAAATTGTAATTGGATGCGAATCGTTTATATGATTGAAAGTCTGTGAATAAACTGGATTACAAAAAAGAGGATTACAATATTTTCATGCACTAACAAATGTTTGCACAAATCACTACAAGCTACTCCTGCTAGTTAGTTGCATTCTAAAAAACCAAACAACAAAAACCAACTCTAGCAGTTAGTAGAGGATTCATCACCATCTTTTTCCTTTTTCTCCTCTTTGTGCTGATCATCTTTTTATTTCTCCTCTTTCTCTTCCACTTTCTCTTCATCTTCAATATCTACGTCCATCATGCTTAAAATTTTGTCCTTGATGGACCAGCTTCGTCTTCCCTCTTCCTTCGGTTGTTTCGAACCGCTGTCGTTTGAGGTTGCACCTTTTCTGGCTGAGGTGCAGCAGCAACTATTGGAACCTGTTCTGGCTGAGGTTCATCAGCAACCAGTGGAACAACTTCCACTGGTTGAGAGTCAGCAGAGTAGTAGTCATCATACATGTCTAGTTCAAAGACAAATACTGGGCTGGGGGGTGGTACTGCTGGCATGATCAACTCATCGCTCCAGTTAACGGTTAAAGATGACCAGGAGTCACCTAGAGAACCAAGTGAACCAGAGTTTGAGTATGAGGTGGTAGTTGTGGTGGTGGAAAAAGACATGACTGTTTGAATTCGAAGAGAATAAGAGGTGTTTTCAAAAAAATCTAGAGTTTGTTGTAAAATTAGCCTCTGGTTACTAGAGGTATTTATAGGGAAAGGAGGTAATCATTACATAGCCTCCATGTCCAATAAGCAATTAATGGGTTATGTACTTGATTAGATTGTTTTTTTTGTGCTCAATGGAGAAAACGTTTACCAAGGCATAAGCCACAGCCTGTTCGTATTCTTGAACTTTATATTTTGAATTTTTTATTCTGCACCAGGCTGCGAACTGTTTTAAGGTGGTATACCAGGGCTTGTTGCGAACTGTTTATGTATTGATAAGTACGCATCTATCAGGTTAGGATGCGAACTATTTACTGATAAGTTAGGCTCCGAACTATTTACTGATAAATAGGCATCTATCAGATTAGGATGCGAACTATTCGGTGATAAGTTAGACTGCGAATTATTTTCTAATAAATAGGAATCTATCAGGTTAGGTTGCGAACTATTTGGTGATAAGTTAGACTGCGAATTATTTTCTGATAAATAGGCATCTATCAGGTTAGGCTGCGAACTGTTAAGACATGCCAGGGATTTGCTGTGAATTATTTGGTTGGAATTATTTGAATATTAACCAACCCTTATATATCAGGTTATGATGCGAACTATTTGCTAAGGAATATTCACATTTCTGAAAATGTAATTTGTTTATGAATGCACAACAAACTAAAAATTACAACCGGTGTATTTACAAGCAAAAGCATAGCGTTTTAAATCGAATCAGCCATATGCGATGCAGTCTTTGTCATTTAAAAAGTAATAAAATATTTTTGCTCTGAAGGCAGTGACCATATCTGCATCGTATTCTTTCTGCACGAATCCATGCTGGATAATATCTCTTGTATATTTGCAGACAAAGATACCACAGTCCAGAGTGCCTTGTTTTTGTTGTGGGATACCTCTTTCAACTTTCACCTTCCATCCTGTCTTATTTGTATAATAATTAGTGTTAGGACAAAAACAACAACAGTTGGTGCCATACAATTCGCACCTCAGGCTGCGAATTGTATGACAACAAATCCAACATGGGCATGTCACACGATTCGCAACCTAAGATGCGAATTAGTTGATATGCAATCCATTTTTTTTATTGAAATGAGCCGTTCAAAACGATTCGCATCATATGGTGCGAAATGTGTTATGTATAGGCTGCGAAAAGCAATTGATTTACTCACATTTCGCAGCACTCATACTTAAAATGTGTTTAAATTTAAGTGTATAGTTTGGAATATTTACCAGTTGTGTAGGTGTCCTTGTGGTGTAGTCTATGGCTTTCAGCTTAGGCAGAAGCGGATTGTAGTTTGAAATTGACTTGCCGTCGACGTCAATGACGAGCAACGTCCAGTGGTTTATTTGGTCCGTTGTCTTGGTGCATACTGGAACCATGATGATGTTGGCATCTTTGCGCCCCTTTCTAAAAGCTGCGTCCACCAAATTTTCTACTTGCCAGCCTGCTTTCATTTGATGCTGCATCCAAACAAGAGTATATTAAAATGAGAACATGTTCTAAAAACTTTGAAATTTACCTGAGCTAAACTTACCGCAGTCATGCCCGAAATCAGTACGGTGTCATGATGCTCTCCTTTAGCTTTAGTGCATGGAACTTTGAAGTCTGCTTCTTCGAGCATCTTTCGAATCCAAGCATCGATAACCTAAGAAAAGAGTTGTAGATTTATGTTAAATATACAAGACATATTTGAACCATTAAAAATAGAATTGGATACCTTTACGTCCAGCTCCAGTTCTAAAGGTAGTTCCATCGCATCACTCGCTTGCACTCTGATTCCGTATATAAATTTGGACTCTAGTAACTGCCATACCACTGGATCAGGGGTGTCGCTCTCGTATGCTTTAACTAACTGTATTTTGTGGTATTCTGCCACATCGATACGGTCAGTTACTTTTGTTTTCTTTGGCCAGTCGTTGTATTCTACTTTTCGCGGTTCCCGTACTGTTATAATGAACTCTTCCTCTTCCTCTGCCACTTGAGGCTGTATTGGTGTCAGTAGAGTAAAACTTGGCTGCTCTATCTCTTTACTGGGCTCGAGCTTAGTAAATAACAAAAATCAAAAGTAGAAGGGTGTCAGTCATTATAATTGCGACGACCCCAAACAGTTCGCATGCCAACATGCGAACTGTTTGCTTCCAGATGAATAAATTTCATAGTATCTATCAGGGTAGGATGCGAACTGTTCGAGGTTTCACTGAGCAGTTCCCATGATAACCTGATATTCGCTTGTAATACCCCAAACAGTTTGCTAACACAAATCTCATGTTATGATGCGAGATCGTTATAAGTAGCCCTTACCGCACAGTCAGCGACAACCAATGCCATTGACTTGATTGACATAGGATCTGGATCGTGTCGGCAGAGATCATTAATGTCATCCTCCGACATGTTCTCCAAAGACAGTTGTATTATAGAATCGTAATATACATTATCAATTTCATTTAAAAATGTCGGTGAAACTTGAGTGTAAATACCATCAACAAAAGCATCGGGTAAACCTACTGTGTTATCGTGGGACTCTGGAGCTTGCAGTTGATTTGTTACCGGGGCTACAGTTTCACGTTGGCTTAGCAATTCTGACTTTGTTGACAGCACCGTTGGTCTTTGAGGTTCTACTGAAGAAGTGGTGTTGTCTTCAAAGGATGGTCCTTCCTGGCTGAGTAGTTCCCTCTTCTCACCGGGATGGACAGGTTCTGACTCTTGAGGTGCTATCTCTTGCGTTAGCCTTTCTCTCTTTGCCAAGGCTATCTGTTGCTGTTGTTGTTGTTCTTGTTGTCCTTGTTGCTCTTGTTGTTGTTCTTGTTGCCGGTCTTCGTGTTGAACTTGTGGCTGCTGGTGTTGTTGCTGGTGGTGTTGTTGTTGTTGCTGTTGGTGTTGTTGTTCTTGTTCTTGTTGTTGTTGTTGGTGTTGTTGTTGTTGTTCCTGTTGCTGTTATTGTTGTTCTTGTTGTTGTTGCTGGTGTTGAACTTGTTCCTGCTGTTGCTGTTGCCGTTGTTGTCTTTTGGTCTCCTGTTTCATACAAAATTCCAAAAAAACAAAAGGGTGGAAGGGTTAAGCATACTATAATCATTGTTGCGAATGATTCGCATGCTGACCTGATATTTGTTTTGTCCACTTCAAACAATTCGCAGCTCAGCATGCGAATTGTATAATAACCAATCCACTAGTTGAATACACAATTCGCAACATAAGATGCGAAACGTTTGGACAGGACTACACAAGAGTCCTGATATTTGTTTGATATCATCATATCTTCCACTTACATCTTCTATCTCCTTTGGGTCATTCAGAGGAGACTCGTGTCTTTCTTTCTTTGTTTGCGTCTCCGTGATGTCCATCTCTGCAGATTGTAACGGTATGGGTGAATGGTTGGCATCACCGTCCCTTTCTTCTAGCAGTACTCCATCTACATGGTGCTGATCAGTATTAGACACGGATGCTTGCTGATCAGTGGATTCTTCTCTGTCTGGAAATGCTGGTACCTACTCAACTATTGGGCTTTCAATCCGCCAAATTGGCTGAGAGATAGCATTGTGGAGTTGTTGTGCTTCAAGTTCCGCTATCTTACATTTCAATTCTTTCAGCTGGAAAAATGAATGGCAAACGTTTTATAAACATATTAAGTGCTGATTGTAGCGATTATTTAAGGCTCAAGTCATACTTACTTCTCTGGCCTGTTTTTCTATCTTTCTCTCGTACTTGTTCTTGTCGGCGTATGTCTTCAAACACTTTGATTCAGCAACAATTTCAGAAATCTCGGGATTAGGTTCTCTGTATTTGAATAAATAATCACTGATTGTTTCACTCATACTCGTTGTGGTATCGTCGTCGGGCTCCTTTCTGGATTTTCCTTTCGGTGGTGGTGGAATCGTTTGCTTGGGGAGTCTTGGTGGTGGAATCGTTGGCTCGGGTGGTGTTGGTTGTTCGGGTCTGGGAGACATCACCCTATTCATTACTTTTTGTGATGCTCGTCTCCTTTGTCTTGGTTTTGATGCTATGCTTTTCGTCCTCTTCGTTGGTCTTTCTTCCGGTGAAGTAGAAACGGTTTCTGTATCTCCACTGTCTTCTGGTTCTCCGAAAGCTTCACTTTCAGCCCCGGTAAGACGTAATGGACCTTCGAAAACCTACCAACAGAGGCACATGTAAGTAAATAAATTGTTTTGAAAGTATGAGGGTGTAGACAATCAAATTATTTTTTAGAAACAGTTCGCATTATATGATGCGAACTGTGTGATTCTATCCATGCAAGAGTTGCAAAGAATTCGCATGCTGAGCTGCGAATTGTGTATGGGACATATGCTGCAAACTATGTGTGAACCATATGATGCGAACTAAGTAGTTATGTCAGGCTACAAAAATGATTGATGCATTGTTCTATTACAACACTTTGTTAAAACACATGCTGAGCTGCGAAATGTGTGTAAAACTATATGATGCAAACTGTGTGGAAAAAGAAGCTGCGAAGTAAAATTCATATCAGGCTGCAAAATGATTGATGCATTTTTCTAAGCAAAACGCATGATATGCTGCGAACTGTTTGCACCCCCAGTTCAATACCTATACAAAGCTTATACATGGTCATTATCCAGCAAGGGTGTTCTAAGAAGCACTGTCATGGTTGCTTCTTGGCACTCTAATCCCAACCATTTGAAAAACCTTGGTATCGAGGTTGGTTTCGCTACCTCGCGGACGACTGTTGTGTGCTCCATGATGAATGGCTGCACGGGGACAAGTTTTATAAATAAGATGCTCTGTACATAACTAATTGTTATACTGAATAGATAAATCTTACAATTACAAGGGCGACGCAGCCGACGACTTTATCAGGTCTTTCTATTGCTAAGCAACTCCTGATAGACTGTCGAAGCTTGTACAGTATGGATCCAGACCAGTTATAATTGTTTATTCTGCTGAGGTCTTCAACATAATAAACCGTGCTCCAACCCAGGATATCTCCAGATACGGAGTAGAATATGGTGGAGCACAAAAACAGTATCAACAGCCTCGCAACGTCTTCCAACTCATACTCCCCTCCTTCGTTTATGGCCTTCGCTATACCCTCCTGTAAAACCAATGACAACATGCTATGTTAGAAAAGTACAGAATCTTGCTTTATAAAGATGAAGTCAATTTTAGACGTACCTTTATAATGGCATTTGTTATTGTTTTGGTATTACTAGCTGCTACTTTCCGGCCAGTTTTACCCATGAAGTATTTCTTCATCATCCTTGATTCGTCCTCCTCGCCGGGTGCATATTTGTTGTGAAAAGCTCCGGTTTTTGTTAACTGCATTTCCTCGGTGCCATGCCTCAACCCGAATATGACCTTCACATCGTTTTCATTTATCTTTACAAACTTGTTGCCAATCTTAAAGGCGTCTCTATCCACAGAGAATTGCTCGATGATATACTGAATGATTGAGTAGAATTTTTTCTTTGGCAGCTCTGCCTCATTACGGATTTGGAAAGCCGTTTTCAGAAGTGTGTAGAAGGGTGTGTTTCTTGCAGCTTCATTGTGGGCCCTGGTAATATGCATGTCTTTAAGTAGCTTCAGAAGGCTCACCAACCCTGATCTGTAATAGCTAGGTTTTGTTGTCATACTTCCTGCACAAACACAAATCAGTTGGAGTGTCACAAACTTCGCATTAGAAGCTGCGAATTTAATTTATTATCAGTTAAACTGTCACAAATAATTCGCATGACAAGCTGCGAATTCCATGTATTATAAGTTAACATGTCACACAATTCGCATGAAAAGCTGCAAATTTCCTATAAAATGAATACTGTTTACATACAATTCGCAGCCTGGGCTGCGAATTGTTTGTAAATAACCGTCATGAAGATTGAATCGAGTTGCGAATTGCTTGCATAATGGGTGATCAAGATGCGAACTGTTCTACTTTTTACATGCACGTTGCAGGGATCTGAGAATTATTGAACAAACACCAAAACCAACAACAACTACCTAATGCACATCTAACATACATAATAGTTTTCAAGAAAGTATTAGCATTACATGCAACTAAACTTCTACCCTGCCTTCGATGATAAACCCAGAAACTGAGCAACTATCGTCAGTAGGTATGATGATATGATAAAAAGCAATGTCTATCATGAATTAACAGAAAATAGTGGTTCGAACAGTCAAAAACGCAAAAAAAAATACACTTTGCACGATAATGCATACCTGTTTACTTCTTAACACTGTAAAATTCACCGGTCGGAGACGACTTCACGACAACTTTGTCGAACAGAAGGTGTGGAGTTCGAGTGAGTAAAAGACGATGACCGGTGCGATTGCGTTGAAGGTGCGAACGGTGAGAAGCTGTAGGGTTTTTGGGTTTGAGAGAGAGTATCACGAAGTCGAACGGTTTTCTAGTGGTTTCTAAAATTAGACGTTTGGGTTTGTTTAGTCGAGGGATATTTTTGTCCAATTTATTAGTCGAGGTATTAAGTAACACTATCAAAAATTTGGGTAGTGCCGGGTAATAAGATAGTTGAGTGGGTATTTTCCGGTACTTTTCTCTTATTTATATTATATTATTATTTTTTATAAAAAAATCGTAATTAAGTCGAATTTGGGTGTCTATGGTACTTAGAGCATAAAGATTTTTTCTATAAAATTTTGTAAAGGTGAAACTATTTTCACTTCAAATATGTTATTTTTTTTTCATATTTGAGAAAAAAACTTCAAGATGTTATTTTCTCCTTAAAAGAAATATGATATTATTGTTTTAGCGAAAAACATGTGGTATTTCGGAGTAGTTGTTTTTTCACAGAACAATTGATTCTGAATTAGGTGTTTTTCACAAAACAACTGATTCTGAGGTGGTATGTCGGAATCGGTTGTTTTATAAAAATAAATGATTTCGAGATACCACTTCGGAATTAGGTGTTTGTCGCTAAAATCTGTAAAAATCGGGATTTGCTCTAAAAAAAAATTTTACACGGATTTTCAAGTTAACGTGAATGTATAACTTAAAAACAAGATTAAATTACATTGTTGGTTGATTGTGCAGTGTTTTCCGTTAAATTTTTGGTTTGGGCGTTTTACTCTTCTATGGACAATTTTGATCAAATTTAGGTTTTTTTTGTTTTTAAAGGTTAATTTTATAGAGTGAAGTATAAATATATTGGATTCAATTGGGTTAAATTTGTGTTTGTTGATGTAAATGTTTAAAAATATTGATGGCATAAAATTATAAATTAAAAAATTAAAGCGAAGATAAGTGTTTTAGATTCTGAATTAGGAATGAAATAAAAAATGTGAGGGTTAAATAGCTTAACCAATTTAGTAACGCATAAAGTTTTTTGAAAACCAGTTTTAAAACATCAAGGATGTACTCGTACTCACATCCTGACCCTCAGAAGAGCTTGAGAAGGACGGTAGCACCAAGTAAGCCACAAAAGAATCTAAACACGAAAGAGAGTCTATGGAAGATAAAGATGGACGAGATAGGTGACGGCCAGAATTCGACACAAGAGCAATTTGCGTTCTCTATCATGTCTAGACTGTACGTTTCTCCTTCTTCTTAACTTATTCCCACGATCGACTCTTTTTGGAGGAAATTCAATTTATTTTTGTTAAGTTTATGATGAATGTGCAAATTCTGGTTATGGGTCTGATTGTTCAGGTCGATTCATACAGCAGAACTAAACATGTCATTTTATATGGATGTCCAAGTGACTTATTTCTGCTTCATTTAGTTACTTAGAGAAGCTGAATACGATATATTTTTTGGTAAGTTGCATTTGCATATGAGAGTGCTGGGGTTGTCGTATATATGCCCTTGTGTGGTGTTGAATATGTATGGTGTGTACGGGGTGCAATTGACCTTGTGTGCTGTGACTGCATTGCCTGTTGCTGATAGTTGTCTTATGTGTGTGTACTGATGGTTTAGAATTAGGAATCTGAACACAAGGCTCTCAGTTTCGTGTCAGGTCCCTCCGGGTTGTGTGCAAACAAAAACATATCACCCGACCCTGCCCACACATTTTTCGTGTCGTGTTCGAGTGACCGTAAATGCGATCGGGTCTTTGATATCGAGATCCTCACCTTAAAGTACTGTATCGAATTTACAAGTTGTGTCATGTGTGATATATTGACAGCTCCGTGTGTCAAATTTGTGTCATGTGTCAGGTTTGGTGGAAAACACATGACCTGACCCTGACCCTGACCCTGTTATTTCATGCCGTGCTCATATCTACCTGAAATTTCACCGGATGGTATATGTCTCGATCATGAGCCCAAAATATGTTGTTGGGGACACATGTCCGTTTCACGAGTTATGGCATATAATGACAGCTCTTTCTTCATGGATCTCAGCACTGTGAAATTAAAATTCGTTGCAGGCATTTGAAGTGCACGGTGAAATTGAAGGAGCAGCGCTATATGAGAAAGCAACAGCGAAGGCGAAGTCACGCGGCTATGGGTTCATTACTTACAAACATATGGACTCAGCTCAGAGCACATTAAGAACTCCTAGCAAATTAATTGACGGAAGCTTTAGCCGCTTCGTTTGTTTAGCCTAACTAGATCATTTACAATCCGTTTATGGTTAGTAACCATCTAATTGCACTTCATATTTTTTTGTTCTCGAGTCTTTTAAGAGCCTCATATGGGGTTGCTTGGTGCCATTAGATTTTAGGCTTTTACGCGTATAAGTAAAAAACTAGTTCGGTTGGTCTGACCTTTTAGACTTAAAAGAAGCTAACTTCTTAAGCTTATAAGATCCAAAAGGCCTAAAATCTTAAAAAAATTAGCTTCTTTGGCCTTTTGAGTTTTTGACTGCTTTCTCTCTATATATTTTTTATCACCAGCTTCTTCTCTGGACACGTTTACTTATCATAAACAACAATTTAATCCTTTTTAATCTCATTTTCACTTTATACCGCGGCTTTTAAACTTAAATGTTCTTTATTTTATATTTCGCACCAAATAAGTTATGACGTATTCTAAAAAAAGCTAACCTTGGTCATCTGCGTATAATAAGCTTGGTACCAAACGACCTCTAATTCATTTATATAGTTTCTTGTATTTGTGCTTCCGTATTCATTTATATAGTTTCTTGTATTTCCACACAGACATGACATTCTTAAAATTTTATTTAATATAACTGTTTGTCTGTTTTGGTTTCAGGGGAGATTAGCTGTGTGTAACCTAGCTTGTGAGGGATTAAGCGGACCAAGTTCCACACTCGATATTGCTCAGACGAAGCTCTACATCGGCGCGTTGACACCTGATGTTACAAGTGAATGTTGCTCAGCCTTTTTGGAAGACATGGTGAAATCGAGGAAGGTTCAGTTGCTTATGACAAAGTTACAAAGGAATCACGGCATGACAGGTTCTTGAGAATATCTTCTGTTTAGTCATTTCCTCTGCCTTTATTTGTGGATTCTGAGTTTTACGTAGTCGTACTGGCACTGTTTTTTCATAGAATTTTAGTGGATTTGGCTTTGTAACATACAAGACGGGTGATGCTGCATAGAAGGCCTTGGACGACCCCTATAAAATCCTAGGGGTAAGAATAATTATTACACACCCTTTCATCAGTGTTAGCCTCTGTTTAATTCGACAAAAGTAGGAAAAAAATGATTAAGGGCGAAATTTTGTGGAAGTATATTTATTATTTGTAGCTGTCAAAAGGAAAACGAAATGTCTTAGAGTTGTTGTGACAGCGTCTGAAGTCTTGACAACTTGTCTTACAGATTTCTTCTGCTAGAGTTTGAAAGAGACTATTTTATACTGATGTTGTTTGGTTGGTCTGATTTTTTAGGCTTAAAAAAAGCTAGTTTTTTGAGCTTATAGATTAAAAAGCCTGCAAAGCTAAAAAAAACTAAATCTTTTATAGTTTTTTTGTAAAAAAAACTTTATTTTTCTTTGGCAGTATCATTAAAAACATGTTTTATCTTTGTAAGTTGATTTTTTATTATGCCACAAATAAGCCGTAAGCTTTTAAGCTTATAAGCTGGGCAACCAGCTATACCTAATGACTATTTCTTTCCTATGCTTAGTCTCTCAGAAATACTCCGGATCGAACATAGTTTTCCTAATTCCTTTTGGATACTATCAACATTGGATGTTCTATTTATTGGTAACTGTAGGGGAGGAATATCATGGTGAAGTTGGTCAGTTCTCGCAAGAGAAAACCTCCAGCTGCTGTTGTCATACCTATGGCTGCAGTCGGATACCCAAGACCAAGACTACATCCTAACGCGGATATAGTTCGGTACACACCCTCAAAGGCTAGTGCGATACCCCAAGTCATCCAACATTAGATACCAACGAATGTGTACTGAAATTATTGACAACTTTGTTAATAAAGATTGTTACCTTTGGATTTGTTTTTTTGTTTGTACATAAAAATGTTACGTTTTTGTTATATTTTTACAAAAACTAGTTTCAGTTGATGCTTTGTGGAGACTTGTTTCATTTTTAGTTTTTCAAAATAATAATAGGTAAAGAACCACGTAATTTCAATTATATTTAGTGTATGATTATAATTATATCTTATTTTGTTTTTATTAACCTTTTTACGTATAAATCATACAAGTAAACATATTATTTGGTAAGGCTACATAATATCTAGCACACCAATTAATATTTTTTATAAGAGTCCACCAGCCCTATAAAGAGTTTAAGATCTATAGATGATTTTATCAAATATCTATTCGGTTAAGGGCACGGCTAAAATGAGACCTAATTTTTTTTATAGTAAGATCCTAAATCCAATTTTTTTTTGAAAATGTGAAATTACCAAATTGCCCCCACATATAAAAACCATAATTTTTTCCACCAACTCATTCTCTCTTCTTTTCCTCCTCTCTTTCCTACCACTTCTCTCTCCAAAATTCAAAAAAAAAACACAAACTTTAAAGTTTTCAAACTCCCACCTAACATTTAATAAACATCAATTATTAAAAGTTAAACCCAATTACTCCGAGCATGGATTCAAGCGACTATAATGACAACGTTGATGATTTTCTTTCGGAGGAGGAGGAGCCGCTTACTGACCACATAAAGAGTGTAGCTGAGGTAAAAATTAGCTTTTTTATGCACAGAACAAATATTTGCATTTTCGTGTCTTCAGATGTACACTTCCACGCAAGAACACGCGTGGAAGATGACACATCTTGGCATGAACATGCGAAGATTTTGCCAAATCTTCGCACAATCATGCGAAGATTTGGCAAAATCTTGGCATGAAAATGCTTAGATTTGGCAAAATCTGCGCATTAATATGCGAAGATTTTGCCAAATCTTGGCATGATTGTGCGACGATTTGGCAAAATCTAGGCATGAACATGCGAAGATTTTACCAAATCTAAGCATTTTAATGCGAATATTGGGTAAGCATCTTGGTTTTACATGCCTTTTTGGTTGAATATTGGGTTTGTCTTGGTTTTACATGCCTTTTTGGTTGAATATTGGGTTTGTCTTGGTTTTACTTGCCTTTTTGGTTGAATATTGGGTTTGTTTTTATTATTTGACTTGTAAATACATGTTTGTGTTTGTGTAGGAAGCGGAGGAAGCACCATGTAACATGGAGGATTATAGTCAAATATTTACTACGGATAAATTCTACACCAAGGCGGAATTGATCGAATGGGTTGACAAAGGGAGCAAGAGTATAGGATTTATTGTCGTGGTAGATAAAGATGACGATGGTAGTAAAAACGGTAAAACACCGCGGTTATATTTTAAGTGCGAGAGGCACGGTGTTTACAAGCCGAGGCCTAAACCAGGGATTGTGAAGAAACGACGAGATTGTTCATCCAAAAAATGCGAATGTCCGTTCATGCTTAGGGGCAATCTGGTGTTAGAAGCACCCGACTATTGGAAATTGGTAGTTATAATTGGAAAACACAACCACCAACCCTTCTTTCATTTGGATGGTCATTCACGGGCCGCGAGGTTAAAGGTGGAAGAGGAGGAGTATGTTCGTAAACTCACAACAATCGGTTCTCGGCCAAGAGATATATACCGTGGATTGAAGTTAAGAGATCCGAAAAATGTATCTAGTATGCGTACCATCTACAACATGCGGCACAAGCACCGATTGGTTGATAAAGCAGGCAAATCCCAAATGCAATACTTGTTTGGTAAGTTAAAGGAGCACGAGTACTATGTTTGGGAGCGCACAAACAAAGAAACCGACGAAATCCTAGAATTGTTTTTCGCACATCCCACGAGCATCGATTTGTTGCGCACTTTTCCTCAAGTGCTTATAATGGATAGCACGTACAAGACTACAAGGTATAAACTGCCTTTGCTAGAAATAGTTGGCCAAACTTCGACGAAAAAGACTTTTTGTATAGCTTTTGTTTTTATGAGCTCGGAGAAAGAAGAGAACTACACGTGGACAATGAGCGTTCTAAGGAGAGTGATGGTGAACAACATGTGCGCATTACCAAATATTATCGTCACGGATAGGGAGTTGGCTTTAATGAACGCTATCGATGAGGTATTCCCGGATGCAACTCATATGTTATGCACTTGGCATATAAACAGGAACATTAGCTCATACTCTAAGAAAGTTTTGCCCAAAGCGGACATGGGGGAGGAGTTCTTAGAATTTTATTTCGCGGTTCAACATTCGGCGACGATCGAAGAGTATAACAAAAACCTCTTCGACCTTCACAAAGCCTACGCATACTTTCTTAAGGTTCTCGAGTACTTGATGAAACAATGGATAGACCCTTACGGACACAAATTCCTTAATGTCTACACTAACAAGATTAAACATTTGGGCAACCACACTAGCAACCGGTGAGTTATATTATCATATGTATACATTACTATATTTAATTAGTTGTTAGACTTGTAACAAATTTAAGTTTATGGTTTAGGGCGGAGAGTGCTCACTCTAGTCTAAAACGGGAAATCGGCACAAGCCTATGCACGTTTGAGCAATTTTGGGATAAAGTTCATGCGTTGCTTCGCATTCAACACTCTACCATCTTCGAAACGTTCGAACGAAGTTTGTTTCATCCTAGACAAGCATCTAGGGGAGCTATCTTTCGCAACATCAAAGGTAAACTTTCATGTACGGCCATTCAAATATTAGAAGAAACTATTAGAAAGGCCGGGGATTTGTGGTTCACTCCCGCAAAGTGTGGTTGTGTAATTAGGACAACACACAATTTGCCTTGTGCGTGTGAGTGTGATGTGATCGCGAAAGAAGGTAGGTCGATTCAAACGAGTGAATGTGATGTTTATTGGAGTACTTTAGCGATCAAGCCTAGGGAAAACGTTGGTACCGAAGATGAGCTTACAAGAAAGCTATCCTTAATTGATAGTACCATACGCGGTTACGGTCCACAAGTGCAAGATCACATAATAAATAGAATGATACAAATCCTAGATCCCGCTACAAGCCATGTGTTGGAACCTAAGGAACCGGTTGTCACGAAAGGCCGGAAAAAAGCCGGTGTCGACAAGTCAACTAAGCGGAACCCATCCGGATTCGAATACGATAGTGTAGGCGCTAGTACTCCCGCCACGATAGGTAGCACGGCCGCGTCGGCGGTTAAAGCATTTATAGTACGCAAATCCAAGTCCAAAGATAAAGCACCACCGAAAAAGGATAAATCGACTCGATCTAGAAAATCGAATAAAGAAAAGGGATTGAGCGCCTACGGGAGTTGTTTTCCCGAGTTCTTGCACAACTACATAACTAGCTTTGAAGACGTTGCTCCGGGCGGTAATTGTGGATTTAGGGTAGTAGCTTTGACGATTAAAGGCAATGCGGACGCATGGGAGGCATTGAGAAGGGATTTGATGTTTGAACTTTCAAGTCAATGTGATCTTTGGGAAAGGGTTTTTGATGGTGCACAACGTGTTGACAATCTATTGCGCAGATTGGATTGTTTCAAAATGTACGAGAGCGGAACTAGGCAATGGATGACATTACCCGACTATGGGTTGGTGATAGCCACCCGTTATCAATGTATAGTATACCATGTCTCTCTCCAACTATCATACACGTATCTTCCTTTGCGTGGTGTGCCTCCAAGATCATGTCCTATTGTCGAAGTTGGAATTGGTTTCGTACACGGTAATCATTTCGTGAAAGTAAGTAAACTAGTACATTCTTGATACTTAGTTTTCATTTGATCAAAAAATCCGCGACGTATTTAATGTTTCTATATAATTGAAATTTTCAGATCGTAGTAGACGGACCGTTGCCGGATATATACCCAACGTGGTTTGCGTTCCGCACTTGCGCTGAAGTTACAAATTGGGCCATACCAATAGGCGAACGTCTCAACAAGTATCACCAAATTAAACCAGCACAACCTCCAATATTAAACGATGGGGATGATGAATACTACGATTTGACCGGGGATGCATAATGCGATGTTGTATTTTTATATTTTTTGTTACTTGTTTTTTTTAATCATTTCGAAACACATTTCGCTACCTCCGACTACTAGACTTATATTGTTTTGCTTGATAATAATTATGACTTTTACTTATGGTTTGTAGATGTGCCAAAAAATCGTATGATTTTTTTTCCGGAACAGAGCCTTAATAGGTACCCTTTTGCCATGATTTTTGGTTGAAGGCCAAAAATTAATATATTTTTTTTCAGATTTTCGACCACAAATATTGTTAAAACTATGTTTTGAAACCATTGGCAACCATGAATGGGAAAAAAAAATCATAAGTGCCCCAAAACCCTATTTTTTTTCGGAACAGAGCCTTTTTTGGCACACGAAAACGTGTGCATGTACAATTTCCGAAACAAAAATAGGGTTTTGGGGCATTTATGATTTTTTTTGCCCATTCATGGTTGCCAATGGTTTCAAAACATAGTTTTAACAGCATTTGAGGTCGAAAATCCAAAAAAAAAATATTAATTTTTGGACTTTTGGCAAAAATCATGGCAAAAGGGTAACTATTAAGGACTAAATTTTGAAAAAAAAAATTAAGTCTACAGAAACTCAAGCATTAAGGAGTAATCATTCAAAAACTAAAACAACTATTACGAGCATTAGTTTAAACAAAAAAACAACAAGCTCAACATTAGCTTGTGCAAAAAAAACATGGAATCGAGATATCATGTACTGCCAAACATATACTGCCAAGGAATAAAAGCGGGAGATATGTTAGAGGTCTCGTTATAGCGAGACACCTAATAATAGAAGTTAGGCTATAATGAAACCCCTACTATTGCCCGCCCACCAAAATTGACTCGTCCCCTATAAATATGACATAAAATCAAGAAATCATAATACACTTGCCAAACATTAAGCATTCAACATAAATATAAAACTCGTTAACGTTTACATATGGAGTTTACTGCGGATGAAGACTACCACATGCTTCAAGCTGTGAAGATTGCCCGCCAGATACTGGGGGAAGATACCAGCGATGCGTTTTTCGAGCGTGTCCTATGTACGATGTACATGGGCTACGGCCGTTTGGGTACAAGAGGTATCGTTGTGCGTACTCGTGAGCAGATCAAACGCACATATATTTTTTGTCAGCTAATACAGCCTTTGTGCTTCTTGCCATCGTTAATTAAGCAAGAAGCTACTACCGTCTGGAACCTGAGCTCAATAGACTACATCACCAGGGATATGGTAGCATTTCTGGAGGATAAGATTATTGCAAGGGGGGGGGGGGGGGGAATTGATGATGTTGAATACAAACTTCGATACGAATAACTGTTCCACTGATGTTATTTGAACTTGTTATTTTCGTATCGGTTGTTATTTGAACTTGTGATTTTTCTTTCCAGTTTTTGTTTGAAGTTTTTATTTCGTTAGTTGTTGTTATTTGAACTTGTGATTTTTCATTCCAGTATTTGCTTGAAGTTTTTATTTCGTTAGTTGTTGTTTTTTTAAGTTGTGATCGAATGAATGTAAACATTCGATGTTTTATGTTTGGATGTTCATCTTGAAAACAATAGCACTAAAACTTCAAAATATGTCGATTGCATAAAAACAATACAATTTAATCAAAAGCATTGCATAATTAGAAATACATAAGCAAATAACTGAAGACAAATGATAGGTAGACTAACCCTCAGTTAACATTTCACACTTAGATTTATGGAGTCTGATAGTTCAGTCCATACTCGAACGAATATTCACCTTCATCAGTACTTCCTTCGGGAGTTGAATACGTTTCAACGACGCTTGCAATTGCATCGGCCATTTCTTGCTCCCTTTGCTGCGTCGCATGTGACACCATCTCCTGCATAACTGTACCTTGGGATCTCATGTTGAATACTTTTTGGACATGTAAACGGGTCTCGTAATCCAATGACTCAATATGTATAGTCATTGGCTTAAGATAAGCTAGCCTCTCGAACATTTCTTCGCGTCCGCGTGGTCGGGGCATTAAGCATCCTGGACACGATGCCTCCCTACCGTGGTTGAAGAACATCCTGCACAAAACCGCATCGATGAAACCAGGAATCTCTTCTTGCATCGTACATCTGACGAAGTCAAATGCGACCAGGAGGCTTGCATCTTCGTGCACGTTCCACTCTGAATCACCCATTGTTGTAACTTAAGATGTTTTTCTTCATAGTTAGATTATAGTATTTATAGACTCGAAGTCGGTATGCCAATTCTTAAATAATTTGCGGGAAACGAGGTTTTTGTTCCCGCGTTAATTAACTAGCGGGAAAGTCTGGGCGGGAAAGTCGTAAAGGGGGGTGTGTTTGACGGAAATTTTTTCACGTGTATGGTTATAATGAGACGTCTAATAATGGAAGTTACGCTATAATCAGACCCCTATTATTGCACTGCTGCATTTGTGTACTTTTTTAAATATTAGGTGTCGCACAATCATTCGCCAGCAATGTGATTGAATTAATGTAAACCTTGGGTTGTTTTAAGAATGATACATTGGATACATAAAAATGGGCACAAAATAAAATGGGCAGTCAAATAAGAAACAGTAGTACATGGTAAATGTAAAATACAAAAAGTTCAAACATTAACTTAAACAAACAGTACAGAAACTCCAAGAAGCAAACAATTAAAAACATAAGTAATGCCGATTAGTCGAAGTCATATCCCAAGTTATCGTCAGAGTCAGTCCCCTCTTCCCTTTCAGTAATCCTATTCTGAAGATACAGTACCATGTCCCTAGTGATGTAGTCTACCACCGTCATGTTCCATACGGCGGCCGCTTCTTACTTAATTTTAAATGGTAGAAACAACAAACGATCCATTGGTTTGCAATAAATGTACTTTCGTTTGATTTGTTCACGGTTACGCACAACAAAACCTTCCGTTCCTAAGCGGCCGTAGTTATAGTACATCTTACACAAGACTAGCTCGAAAAACGCATCGCTACTATCTTCACCCAACTCACGCAGGGCAAGTTTCACTGCCTCAAGCAAATGGTAGTCTTCATGAGGGGTAAACTCCATTATTGCACTGTTTATGTTTGAGGAGTGATAAGCATCCACTTATAAGCTCGTGGATGTTTGGGCGGGAAGTGCATTAAACGCGAGTGTTTTTTGCGGCAATTTTTTCACGTGTCTCGTTATAGCGAGACGTCTAATAATGGAAGTTACGCTATAATGAGACCCCTATTATTGCACTGCTGCATTTGTGTACTTTTTAAAATATTAGGTGTCGCACAATCATTCGTCAACATGGATTACGATATCCTTATCTTACAAGTGTTTATAATTGGTACAAAAAGTGGTACAAAAAGACGTTTTATAGGCATTAAAAATTATAGCAAATATATCAATTGCAAAAAATGTGCCCATGGACTGAGTTGGAAGATCAATATTTGATGATGGGATCAGCTGAAGTTGGTAACCTTAACATGATAGAGGGGGGTAATAAGTACTGGTGGGCATTGTTATGCAAGATGTACTTCCTATATGGAAGGGATGGTGTTCAGCCGCCAAGAATTTCTAGGCGTGTCGATGAGGTGAAAGCTAGGTAGTCTAGCTTAGTCACATTCCGTCAACATCCAGTTTCTAGCCTCACCAAATTGGAACGTCGTGTTGCGTGTAACCGGTTCAACTGTCAAGCCACGGATTTTTTAACAGAGGACCAGCTGGATTCGGTCCGCGCTGTCATTATTGACATCCGCCTAGACGAAATGCGTAACTAACAAGAATGCGAAAGATCTATGGAGTTTATGTTTTACAATGGGTTTACGTTATCTTTGATATTTTCGTTTGAGTTTATGTTTAAGTGTTTGATTTGGTTTATGTTTGAGTTTGTGTTGTTGTTCGTGTTTACAAAAAAACGTTCGGGTTTATGTTTTAGTTTATGTTGCATTTGTTTTGCATTCTGATACCTACCCCTAAACTTGGAGTTTTAAAGTTGGAGTTTGAACAAACATTCGAAAGTTATATCACTAAAATGTAGCAAAATAACATAACACATAATTAAAGAACGAACCAGTACCACATCACAAAAAATAAACCGGTCAAAAGTAAACAACACATAAAAAGTCTTAAACTGTCAACACAAAAGACATAAATGATAATCAATCTCTGTACTCGTGAGCTATACGGTATATCTCCTCCAAAGGATCCCGAAGGCCCTCCAAACTAATGCCGGGGTGGCTACGGTCGTACTCCTCTATATCCAGTATGCGTGAAGTCAGCTCGTGCAGTGTGGTCGCATGTGTGCGTGGTGTAGGGTTCACCCTATCTCCGCATCATCTCGGTGAGCCTCTGGATCAGATATGATGTACCACAAGTTCCTCGTAACCCATGAAGAGTAGATCAAAGTGGTACCATCCTCTTGACCAGGAATAAACTCTGCACCCTTCAGACTCGGGTGAATACAGTGTTCGCACGACGAACCCTACTAGAACCGGTAAGAACAGGACGCAATGGACCAGGAACCTGTATTTATAAAAAAATGCTAAACTATGTAGCACACATGCGCAGTACAAACAATATTAATATAAAGAGTTACAAAATATTACCTGCTGGATGTGACCCAACTGTCTAGCCACCCGTAGCGGATAGTACGCCTCGACAATGTCCGACGCCTTCAACGTCGCATCTATCCAAGCTATATCAGCGTGACCTCGAGCATCCCGCATGGCCGCATACGGCATGAATGATACCTGTAAAATAGATAACCAAATATTTTCATAATGTTCTTCATGCTCATATTAGCACCTCAATGGTCAAACAAATAAGCACAAATGACACATGGTAGTGCTGATATTCATAAAAACAACCCATTTTCTCACATCAATTTCTCTTTGATCAATAACTAAGATTTTAAAGTAATTTAGATCCCTTAGTGTCTTAGTTTCTTCTAGAAAAAATTAAGTAAATTCAGAAGTCCTTTTAACAAAAATATGTTGCACCTTCAGCTCCGCAAATGATCTGTTTGCACCTTCGGTTTCAGCATAAACATTGTTATAATATTTCGTGGAGCTCACTATTAGGTTCCAACAAACATCTTTGCACCTAAGTTTCGGCTCAACTTGTACCATCAGAGAGATTCAAACAGTTCATGCTTTTACAAGTATTCATATGACTATCACTAGCAACATATAGTATTTAACATTATATATGTTTCTGAGATACTTTTAGCATGCACCTAACAATTCTTCACATAAGCTTATAGTAACTTGCGATATTTGTTGCACCTGTTGTGCAACTAATATTTAAAGACTAATTTACCTGCATCCCAGATTTGCAAAAGTGTCATACAATTTCTGAACTTCAAAACAAGTAATACGTTGGTCAGAGCATCCAAATGATCTTTCTCATTTGCAATATTTTCCACCTTTACTTTCGCTCCCTCCACAATGTTTTGCATGACGTGCAACTTGACAATAGAGAAGACCCGTACAGATCTCTGTGTATAGGAACTAAAATATTTATTGCATGAGAATTAGAAATATGATAGGATGGTTTATGAGATTTTCCAAGCGGACAACAGTGACATAAAATAGATTTTTCATTAAAATCAACCACAACATTACACTGCCTTCAAATTTTTGATAAAAATTAAAAGGAAGGATTATCTAATCTCATTCGCCATCCCTCTATCTTTGATACAAACTTCATATTTCCTAAAACTGACTTTGAAACAAGAATATTAAGACTAGAATCTTGAAACTTAGCTAGCTTCTCAATGTAATAGAGTCGTCATTTGGATCTTTCTATTAACAAAGTCCTCACTGTGTCCAAATCCTTAACAAAATACAAATCCTTAAAACATTTAACATAAACGAAGTTGGTTGAGGTAAATTAAGAAATAGAAATTAATTTTTTAGAAATGGTTGGAACATGTAGTATGTTTTTAAGAGTTAAGTATTTGTTATCAACTATAGGAATGCTAGAATTACCTACTTTTTCAATTAAATAGATCTGACCATTTCTAAACTCGACAAAGGTCTTACCTTCATAAGCATCCCTCTCGCTTATCAACTTCAATTGTGAGTGACATGGTGTATTGCTCTAGAATTCACATACTATTTTGCATCATTGTTTGAATCTTGATTCACGTGAAAAGTGTTGAAATGTGACTGAATTATGTGAAGTTGTTGTTATTATCTAAATATTTAACCCATAGCATTTGGATCACCCATGTAATAACAAGTTATTGATGTATGACCGAACTTACCACAAATATAGAAATTTGGTCCATTTTGAGAGTATCTACCTCCACGTCTCATATAAGTTGGTTTGGTTTATTTTGGGTTGGGGTTAATTTTGTAAAGTATTTTGAGTATTAAGTGTTTTGGTATAAAGTAGTGAGAGATTTGAGCAGCCTGGTTGTATTAAATGTTCATTACCCTCATTAATAAAGGTAGTTAAGGTATTTATACCTTTAATTAAGGACCTATGGGCTTTTGGGTCAAGTTATGGAATCGGGTCAAGTTTAAAGACCCATTAATCTTTTAAGCTGATTAGCACACAGCTTAGTCAAAAGGTGTTTAGGTGTTTCTTTACTTTTGTCTTGTCTGAATAGTTCAGTGATACATTTATGTCCGGGTTGCCCCTGTCCAGATAATACAGTGAGTTGTGACTAGATAATCCGAACTCATTAGTAGCCCCTTTTTAGGCCATATCAAATATCTTTGGCAGGACTACAAAATTTGCTTAGCCGGTAACGATTTTGTCCGACCTGCCTCTACATTTAGTTCGAAGTATGTCCGGACTAACTCTTTTTTCCAGAATTCTAAGATTTTTCTTTTTGGATCGTGGGACACGTGTCACAATCTGGTTTTACCTACCAACCATTTTTCTTCCTAGATCGACGCTCCCACTAAGCCTAGAAAGTGACCTAGGCATTTAATCGTTCACATGTTTGCGCCGCCTTTAATCATTGCCAAACCTCTTCAACTCCTCTTAGGTAACAGTTACTTTTTCCACTGTTATATATAAATCATTTTCACTATTACATTGTCTTCATCACTCTAAAAATTTCTAGATAGATTTCCACTCTTGTCTTCAAACTTGTTATCGAAGATTTGTATGTTCACAGCCAGAAATGCACTCGTGAAAGGCGGCTGGTTAAACTTATCAGAACTAGAAAAAGCTAGAAAAGTTGAAAGGAAGAATCATATTGCTGCTGGTCTCTCAGTCTTCCCAAGCAAAAAGTCTGATGAACCAACCCAAAAAGCTGACCAAGGGTCATCCTCATCGAGATTCCAAAGCTCAGACAGTTAGTTAAACCAATTATCTCTCCTCTCCCCTCAGGTTCTTCTGTTCAAGAGTCCTAACCCTCTATTGCCAAGGAAAAAGCGGTTTCGAACGTCAGAAAATCCTGCCCTTTCTTAGCCATGGGTTCAGACATTGAGAAGTCCCCAGAATAATCAACTTCACGCCCGACGACTCATCTGGTCAAATCCCAAACAACTACTTCACTTCCAAAGCCCTCCAGATCGGAGGCATCTAAGGCAACATCAAAAGATAAGCCCTCCGGATCGGAGGCATTTTAAAAAACACCAAAATATAAGCCCTCCGGATCGGAGGCATCTAAAATAGCCCCAAGGACGAAATCCCCCGGATCCCAACCTCAACCGGACACCAGGCCTTCAGAAACAATAGGCGCTCATTCATCTGAACAACTATTGGTGCCAGAAGGTGATCCCGCCCCCCATCCACAGTGATGGAAGAAGTGATGGAAGACAATATCGAAGAAGCTCCCTTCGAAACTGAAGCATCAGGTCAAACTGGGGATGTTGCTTCTGACAGGAAGGGTAAAAGCAAAGTCAAGGTCTACTTGACTCAGCCGGATCTTCCAGGGTTCCTAGAGGGTAAGGTAGGCCCTTGCTTCAAAAACGTCACTGTTAAATAGTTGCTGGCCCTGCAACATAAATAAACTAAGTCTACACCCACACTACTGAGTTGGGTCGGATCCTGACGAAATAGGGGATCCCAGAGTCAGTGAAGGTAAGGATACCTGTCACTCTGGAGACTCTGATGGATTGTAAACTCAACAAGGTGGTCATCTTCACCGAGGTACTAAACTAGGGACTTCGGTTCCCATTAGACCCATGAATTGTCAGGTAGTTCCACCTGCTGAAACTCTGCCCAAGCCAGCTAAGTCCAAATGTATGGTATTCTCTCCTTGCTTGCATAATAGCATAAAGGCTATCCAAAATTCATCTTCCAATGGAGCAATTTGCCGTTGTGGTAAGTCTATGCAAGAATCACCATATTCCATTCTACCATCACAATATGGGGAACGATTTCAAAGTGGCAGACGACTTACTGGAGTCGGAGAAGAACTGGAGGACTCAGTTCCTGTTTATCAGTGGGTCATATGAGAATGGGAGAAAGTTCAAAGCGAACACCAACCTTAGTATGTTAACTAGCAGATGGAAGAGTACTTGTAAACTTTTTATCTTTATTTTACATGTTCTTCTTTTTAACTTATAAGTATTCTTATCAATGCCAAACAGAGCATAGATTATCTGAAGAAAGAGATAAAAGCATTGAGGAAGGACAAGAAAGATCTATCAACCAAGCTGGCCACTTCGGAGACTACCAGTATTGAGCTCCAAACTAAATGATTTGGTTTGGAAAAGGATCTCTCGACATTAAGAGAGGATTTGAATACCAAAGCCAGTTTCATTCAAACCTTGTCCAGTGAGAACACTTCCCTAGAATGTGTTGTGTCTAAGGTGACCAAGGAGAAAGAAGACTTGGTGAAGCAGCAAGAACAAACTATTCAGGTCAACATTAATAAATATACCAACAAGGTGATAGACTCCTTGGAGACGAGTTATGCTGAGGTTAAGTCTGACATGGTGCTGCTCTTTTATGAAACGTTTCCGAAGATGACCCTTGGTACCTTATAGAAATTTGTAGACTATGATGAGATCTCATTTCACACTATGGCTGCTGGTGAGAAGTACAATTATAGCAGTGGAATCGACTCCACCACTGATAAAGTGGAAGGAACTGGTGAGAGTTCGAGTGCCGAACTGAAAAGTTCCAAGAAAGGAGGTGACGAATGAAAATCTGAAGGGAACAAGCCCTAAGGACTTAAACATCTTTTTATTCTTTTACTTTTGTGAACTATTAAAGTCCTTGGATAGCCAAGGTTTTTTTTGTAATGTTATCTGGTTTGAGTCAGGATAAGTTTCTTAAAATACTAAAAGTCATTGGATGGCCAAGGCATATGTTGCTCTTCCTGTTCGGTTAAAGTCCTAATAGGTTTATTTATCAAATCTTTCTTTTCCCTTTAATTTTAATGGCTAATATTTAAATAGCCCCAACTATTTCAGAAGTATTATAGTGAGAGTGTTTAATATCTCTGATGACATATGTTTAATGGTCATCATCCAACTAGGTTTATCCGATCTTTCAAAAATCTAAAGTGTTGAACTAGTGATTTATACTTGAATTGAATTGTAGTTAAACCACACTGGATATTTCAAAAAGGCATCACATTTTATTGAATGAAGAAACCGGACACCTCATTAAAAGCTCTTGCGCCACCAGGGTAGGAAAGAGTATGCCCCATAATATTTACATTGATATCTAACAAGTAAATATTTACACAAATTTTACTCCAGATATAACCTGAGATGCTCAATATTCTATGGGTGCTTCAAAACCCTTCCTTCTTTGTCATGAAGCCTATATGTCCCAGGTTCAAGCTTTTCGGAGACCTCATACGGGCCTTCCCAGTATGGAGCCAGCTTACCGAAATACTTCTCTTTGGTGTGTAGGAAACATTTCCTCAAAACTTTATCCCCCAATTGAAAATATCTTCTCTTGAACTTGGAAGCAAACCTGCTCCTCATCAAACCTTGGCAGTGGGCTGTTCTCAAATGTGCTTTAACCCTTCTCTTTTCTATTAAGTCCAACTGATTCCTAATTGCTATCTCATTAGCCTGTTTGGAATAGTTATGGACCCTGCATGATGGTAGGGTAGCTTCAATGAGGGTAATGGCATCCATCCCATACACCAAATCAAAAGGAGATTCTTGTGTAGCAGCCCGATGAGTAGTTCGGTATGCCCATAATACTTCTTGCAGATAGCTTGGCCATTTCCCTGCTGGCCCCTACAGGTTCTTTTTTCATCCGGACAGAATAGCCATGTTGGAAACTTCAACTTGTCTATTCTCTTGTGGATAAAAGGGAGAAGAAAAGCAGTGCTGAATGCCTCTAGAGGCACAAAAACTCTCCATATCCTTGCTATCAAACTGGGGCCCGTTATCTGTAGTAATATTCTGAGGAATCCCAAATCTACAATATATATTGGATAAGATGAATTTCATGACAGATTTTGAAGTGGTTCCCGCCAAAGGAGCTGCCTCTATCCACTTTGAGAAGTAATCAATAACAACTATAATAGTCATGCGCCCTCTGGACGCCATTGGCAGAGGCCCAACTAAATCTAATCCCCAACGAGCAAATGGTACTGGCTCAAAAATTGACTCCATATGTACCGTTGGCACATGAATTTCATTGCCATACCTTTGACATGGATCACACTTCTTCACCATTTCTTTAGCATCTGCCATTATGGATGACCAATAGTATCCATCCAACAATACTCTCCGGGTTAGTGCCCTGTAGCCACAATGAGCTGACCCTTCACCATCGTGTAATTCAGATAGAACAACTTGAGATTCTTCAACCCCCAGACAACGCATGAAAGGTCTACTAAAAGATTTTTTTATAGAGAACCTCCCTTATGATCAAAACACCACGAGCTCTGTGTTTAATTTTTCTTGCTATAGTTTTATCCGGTGGCAAAACCCCATCAGAAATGTATTAAAGAAGGGGAAATCTTCAATCTCTAGGTTGAACTACTTGTATACTCAAGCTTTCCTCCTTTTCTTTGTTCTGGCTTGATTGTATGGATGGGCATTCTTGTACATGAATCAAAGGGTATGACTCAGAATATGCTATGGTTGCCAAGGAATCTGCCAGTGTATTTTCTGATCTAGGAATATGCTCATAACAAACACTTTTGAAGTTGGTTGCCACCTCTTTAAGGACGAGTAAGTATTTGATCAGATGTTCCTTCTTGGCCTCAGATTGACCTTGAACATGATAAAGAAGAAGCTGGGAATCACTCATCAACCTAACTCTTTTAACCCCACACAAGAAAGCTAATTCAAGACCATCTATAGCTGCTTTGTACTCAGACTCATTGTTAGAGGCTCTGAATCCAAAGCATATAGCTTGGTATATTTTATCACCATACAGAGAGGTTAGGCAAATTCCAGCTCCACAACCCATTGTGCTTGATCCACCATCACTCCGGACTACCCATATTTTTTAGCTTTCCCTTCTGAAACTTGTTTAGAATTCCTATCCGGGTGGAATTCTACTAGGAAATCAGAAACAGACTAACCCTTAAAGCAGTTCGTGGGGTGAAATCAATGTCATAATCACCCAACTCTACTGACCAATTGGTCATCATGCGTGATATGTATGCTTTCTGAAGAACATTCTTCAATGGGAAAAACGTTTGGACAATGATGGAATGAGACTGAAAATACGGCCTCATTTTTCTTGCAGCAATCACTAGGGCTAATGCAAACTTTTGAAGCTTCAAGTACCACTTCTCAGCATCTATCAGGATTTTACTGATGTAGTACACTGGACGAGGGTAATTATCCACTTCTCTTACCAATACTACACTTATAGCGCATTCTGACACAACCAAGTATACATACAATATTTCTCCTTTTATGGGCTTGAAAAGGGTCTTTGGTGAAGACAAGTGTTTCTTTATTTCATCAAAAGCTTGGCTGCACTGTGAAGACCAATTAAAGTCTTTAGCGCTCTTCAAGGTTTGAAAAAACGGAGCACACTTATCTGAAGATCTTCAAATAAAACGATTCAAAGTAGCCAACCTTCTAGTAAGGCTCTGGACTTCTTTAACATTTCGAAGAGGATCCATTTCTAATAGGGAATTTAACTGATCCAGATCGGGCTGTATCCCTTTCTCACTTATTACATACCCCAAAAAATTTCCAGATCGAACACGAAAGACACATTTTTCTGGATTCAGTTTCAAATTCACCATTGTCAGATTGGCAAAAGTTTCTCGAAGGTCAGCTATATGTAAATATTCCCCCAAGCTCTTAACCATCATGTCATCAATCTACACCTCCATATTCCTGCCAATCTTATTAGAGAATGTCTTGTTTACTAGCCTTTGGTAAGTAGTCCCAGCATTCTTCAACCCAAAAGGCATCACCTTATAACAATGGAGACTCATGTCCGTAGCAAACGTAGTATGATCTTGGTCCTTCAGATACACCTAAATCTGGTTGTACCTAGAAAAAGAATCTATGAAGGACAACAACTTGTTACCAGACATTGAGTCCACCAATTGGTCTATCCTGCGGACCAGATAAAGATCTTTTGGGCAAGCTCTATTGAGGTTAGTAAAATCAGCACTGGATTGGCTATCCATAAATGATAAAACGAATTGGCTATCCAAAATCAGCTCTTTTGGGCAAACATATGTTGATTGTTTGACAAAAACGAACAACATTTTTTTTAACTCTGGTGCCATCTTTGAGCCAATCTTAATACTTCTACCCTCTGCCAAGGGATGGGTTTCAACTTCTTCCACCGGTATTATAACACTAGGGCCTCTCTGGGGTCATCAATTTCACCATCCCCCTCTGAAGGCCCCAGTAGCTGCTAATCTTTATTGATTCGAACTGCTCCCAAAGTTTTAGGAGAAAGTGCAGTTGCATAGCGCTCTCTTGCTATCTTCTGACGACTTCAGACAACACCCACCTGTCCTTGAATTGCATACTTTAAACACTGATGGACTGTTGAGACCACATCATGCATTTTGGAGAGCCATGACCTCCCAAAGATTACATTGTAGCATGTGGGGCAGTCTACCACAACAAATAACACTCTAACCAGTTTTTTAAAAGGACCCTTGCCCAACAGCACCCAATCCTTAAACTCCCCAATTACATCCGCAAAGCTCCCTGTGAAGCCCACAATGGTTTTATTTGACCGTTGAATAACGACTAGAACTTTCATCTGCTTGTAGGAACTTAAAAAGATGATGTTTGCCGAACTGCCCGTGTCTATCGGAATTCGTCCTACATCATTGCTCCAATAGATGCTCCTATCACCACAAAATCCTCATGAGGCTCAATAGTATTTCTTAAATCATTCTTATAAAAAACTATAAATGAAAAAGGGGTTTAGGACTGATAAGAAGACATGCCTCCCTCAAACTGAGTAGCCAGCGAGTGAACATGCCTCTATCTTGATGAAGGAGTTGGAGTTGTCATGGTACCCCTCTAAATATAGTGAGTGACTCAAAGAAACTAATGAGTCCGGACACTGTCTTAGTTTGTTCTGTTATGACCCCTACTTTATTCCGGGTTGGATCAGGATTCAGGTACTCTGAATCAACATCAAATATTTCAAGGATCACCATTGCCCCCTCCGGAGCCGATGTTCCTACATTGTTCGTAGGCCCAGTTTGAGAAGCATTGGCAGGCCTATTTCCACCTCTTCTCTTGACATAAGCCCCCAATTTACCTCTTCCAATAAGATTATGTACCTCCCGATTTAGAGCAATTCAGTCTTGGGTGTTATGGCCAATATCATTATGATATTAGCAAAAACAAGTATTTCGACTGTCCCTAGGAGACTGCAGTGCTGTTGGTTTCCGAAAATAGACTTCATCTTTGGTCTTTTTATAAATTGTGACCACATTCTCTTTTAATTCTTCAAACCACTCCGGTTGAACCCAATAACCTCTTTTACTCCTTGACTGCTGGCTTGGATTGGACTGAGTCTGTTTAGTCCTGTTGGACCCTTGTCCAGTCTCTTTAGCCTTGTATCCGGATTGTTTTGGTTTTGAGCTGCTCGGACGGACCTCACATGGCGGTGCACCCTGGTTTTCTTGGTTTCATCCATGTTGATCTGCTTTCCCACCTGATTTAACAAGCCACCCCAAGTCATGGCCTTCTTCCTGGTCACTAAATCAGCCAGATTCCTAGGGTTCAACCCTTGTCTTAAAGAACCAATTTCCACCTGTTCGAACCAATCTGCTAATCCAGTTTTGGTATTTACGAACCGACTTATGTAGTCCTTTAAGGACTCATTTGGCTCTTGGGCACAATTAATGATAGTATCTCCATTTCCCTTCACCTCTTTACTTCCCACAAACTGCCTTTGGAAGGCAACCCAACATGTATCAAAGTTTCTGCTACATCCCTGAGATAAACTGTTGTACCATTTAAGAGCACTTCCGGTAAAAGATTGGGAGAAGGCTCTACATAGAAGTTTGTCATCACTATCAAACTTCATCATAAAGTTCTTAAACTACTCCAGATGATTGTCCGGATCCTTACTCCCATCATATTTCTCCATTTTAGAACTGTCAAACCTTTTGGGTAGGTTTCCAGACAGTATCTTGCTAGACAATGGTGATTGTCTCCAATTCCTACTAAAACTGAAAGCTATGTCTTCATTAGGTGTTGCAAAAATACCTGGTTCATCATGGAAAGCAAAATGATCGATCAGCAACTGATCCACATGCATGTGACTGTGGTTGTGAGATGAACTTTTACCCAAATGCCTTTTAAGTCTCCCATGCCTATCTCTCTTTATTGAATATTTTTTAACTAGTTTTGTTTCTTCCTGGACCTCCCTTCATCACTGGTTAATAACAAAGACTCCTCAAGCTCAGCCTCGTTCGAAGAGCTGCTGGAGGACTCAGAATCTAAACTTTCAATCGGCTTGGACCGGTGAGTCTTAGAACTGACAAGGGTCATTTTGGTACTCAAATGAGTCTTTGCTGATGGATCATTCTCCCTAGGATTTTCAGTATGATAGATGGCTGACGCCCTCGACTTCTCTTTTATACTTATTTCTGCTTGTTTTATGGCCCTCAACTCCTCTATTTCTGCCCTTAACTTGTCTCGCTCTTCGAGGGTGTATTCTTTGTTTTCCCCAACTACTTCCACCGCGGGTGGTGAATATGCTTGCTCGTTCGGATTCATCCGAACAGGTTTTTTTATTGGTTTTGAATACAAGATCCAGGCACCTTTGTGCTCCCACTGTGGTCGCCAATTTGGTTTAGTTTATTTTAGGTTATGGGTAATTTTGTAAAGTGTTTTGAGTATTAAGTGTTTTGGTATAAGATAGTGAGAGATTTGAGCAGCCTGGTTGTATTAAATGTTCATTCCGTATAGTTCAGTGGTACATTTATATCCGGATAACACAGTGAGTTGTGACTAGATAATCCAAACTCATCATAAGTGTTATTGTACCTTTCTCAATAGTTACTTTGATTCCCATATCTACAGCCACAACCCTAGCTTCTTGGATATGAACTTTAGCCTCTTGTGTAGTCAATATATTCTTGTCATTTTGTGATTTGTGATCTCTTCTATTTAAGTTGTTGTTGGTAGTTATCAAAGTGAGGTTAACCATATCAGTTTGTAGGCTAAATAGTTGATCCAACCTACTTTCAAAAATCACTGGAGAAGTTTGTAGATCAACTCAATTGAAAATGTCCTTGTCTGCTAGACTCATAACCATATAAGTATCGTCTCAATCTAAGCCACCAATGACTTGTAAGACTAAGTCCTCAATAATGATGGTACAACCTTGTAACACTAAGTTATAAGCAATAGATTTTATCTTGGCTAAGTATTTCTCCATATTTTGTCATTCCTTTGTGTTTTGTTGAAATTCACTTTTAAGATAAGTGATTTTAACTCTAGTTTATGAGCCAAAAATCCTTGTTAAGGCATCACATAATATTTTAAAATACTTTTTGTCTAGAAATTGAGCTATTATTTCACTGGATACGGTGGTGAATAACCATCCAAGTAAGAGTTGGTCTCTAGAGTATCATTATTCATAAGCAGAATTATGAACCATTTTTCCAGCAGAGTCAAAGATAACCTTGGGGGGACAAGGTATATCACCTGTGTATAGACGAAGATGTGATTGCCCTTGATGATTGGGACAGTAATGGCTCTTAAGAGTATAAAATGTGCTATGTCTAGCTTCATTGTGCTGAAGTTGATGTTTATTTGAGTGATTTGTGATATGTTGGTCAAATTCAGGCCATGTTGAAGATAACTAGAAGGAGTCGAGTTAGAAATCAGGGACGGAAAAATGACGTTAGCCATGTTTGTGCTCTGATACCAAGGGAGAACGCAACAAAGAAGAAAAAAATGATATTTGTTTTAAGTAATCATTATATTATTTTCTCATCAATCATTAAATTACAAGTGTGAATATTATATAGGAGAATCGGATTTTGTGACGAATAATATGACTTGTTATTAGTCACATGTATGTAACTATACTATCTTTACAATTTATTTAATTTTAATATACTAACTAAGTATATAAATTGTTACCCAGTGGATTCACTAGACCCAGATTGACATTGAAAAGCCCCAAAACTCTTTAAACAAATGAGCAACTCAAACACTTAGGTTTAGTTTGTGATTCTTTCAATGTCTTCTTCTTCTAGCTTAACCACCACCATTGTTGTTTTATTTATTCAAACCACCCCTCACACAACTTTCATCATTCTTTAGCTTAAGATTATATCCCTCATACTTTTATATTATAATGTTGTCTATTTATTATTATTATTATTATTTATTTTCACTTGAGATTTCTCTATTATATGAAATTTCCTCATATCCCTAATTCTTACCTAACATAATTATCTGGTCTAATTTTCTCATCACAAAATTGATAATATGTAATTTCTTCATCTGCCACAAATATAAAATTAAAACTACACAACCGAAGTTTATTTTAAGATAATTATAATGATGTAAGGTCAAAACAAATACATTGCCTGAATTTATTAAATTAAAAAAAAATCTCATAATGAAAACAAAAACAAACAAACATATTAAGATTGGTTCCACAGGTAACATTGCTTGTCTCCATCTCTTCTACATGGACAGTTTGGTTTCACCTCCCACAAACACTCGCCCTCACAAATGTCAAAATCTATTTTTTCATCGTAAATGTTGAAATAATGCAACTTTCCGCTGAAAGTGAAGCCGCGGAAGAATAATGTATTATGCGGTATATAGTTTGGATAAAATTCAAATGCCCATTCACTTTGGTAAGGGATGATATGCTCACCAAGATTATTGTTTTCTGATTTGCAATGTAATAACAGGTTTTCTTTGGAATCTAAACTATTTTAGATGTGGACATGTGTTTCAACATTCGGAAAACATATTCTACATTCACCTCTGACTATGTTTTGAAAGATCAAAACTGAAATGAGAAAAAATATCTAGAAGAGTTTAAACTCATGTATGGGCAGCTCCCAAATGTAGTGGTGATATATGTATGTATATTTGGGTTCTCATATCTCTCATTTTGTAGAGGTGAACAAACTTTTTACACTACGCATTCCCTTCTAATATAAAACTCATCTAACGGCTATTAATGAAAATAATTATTTAAAAAATATTCAACAAATATAATTGGTGAATATAATAAATAGTGGTTTGGTATATATATTATAAGTCAAAGTTAATATATATATATATATATATATTTAATGCTACATGGAAATCTAAAATGACATTTGATATGTGAGACAAATTGTTTTTTAAAAATTCAATTATTTTAAAGAATAATTTTATAATTGGCATCTTATTATTTTTTATATTTACTTTTAATATTATTATTATTAACTTTTATACAATATTTATTGCTCATAATATATAATATAATTTTAGTAAGTATTAAGATATATTTTTACTCTATAAAATTGAATAAGAATGGATAACTAGTGTCAAAAATCAATAAACTTTTACCTAACCAATCCTGTTTATGATTTAAACCACTCTCATATCGTTTATCTTTCAACTTGATCATGTTTTTAGGCATAAAAAGTGGAAGAAAATGTTTAGAGAAACAATAAAAAAATTCTCTCTCTAACTAGATGTTTTTCTCTCTATCTCTCTAGAAATGATGAAAATGAGTAACTTTGAAATTGATGAATTAAGATATTGATAGAGGGGAGTGTGGGCTTCCAATGAGTGTGAAGGCCCAAGAAGATAAAGGGTTTAAATTATGTGGCACGTGCCTATGAAAGATAAAGATTTTTTTGGAAGATAACCTTTCCATCTATGATTCGAAGTACACGCGTGTTGAAAAGTATAAGAGTTTTTTGACACACATTTTCGCTCACAAGTCATTTCGGAAGGCATATATATTTGTGTGAGAAAGTAACTAACACGTGGATCAGAAAAGATGCATGCGTTATCAGTCAAAAATTGTTTTGACACATGGATTGGATGTGATGTATATGTTACATGTTAGAAACCACTCTAATACGTGCCATAAAAACACGATGCACATATATGAAATCATCAATGTAACCAGTAAAGTCATGAATCTGAAGAGATACATAAAAAAGAAGTATCGAGCTCCATAGATTAGTCCTTGCTCAAATATCTTCAAAAAGACTAAGGGTTGCAGATAAATAGAACAAATATTAGAAAGAATAAGCTAAAGTGGGTAAATAAATGAGTTAATTTGGCTTAATAAAAATATTATATATGAAACCTAAAAAATATGTAATATTGAGGGTTCATTGTGTAATAAATAATAATTATGGCTAAGATTAGTAAAGTAGGGGGTGAAATGTCCATAAGAGAGGGTAATCATGTAATTTATAGACTGTCCACTTGTACTATATAAAACAACACCCTTCTGGGAAAGAGGATCAATCATTGCTTTATTATTTATTTTATCACTTTATCTATCTACTTTTCATATATATATATCTCTAAATATTTTCCTGACGAATATTTCTTAGACATTGAACATCTCTAAGAACTCTTTAGAACTATTAGGGAAGATCCAATTATGTGTCCTTTTGAGCAAGGTTCCCTTACCCACCACTTTGGAGAAAATCTCTTAGTTTATGATATTTGAAAGAGATACAAATTTATTTGTAATCTAAGTTATATATAACACTCCAATTCATCAAGATATTTATTTTATTTTTGCTCTAAAAGTACCAAAACAGAGCCATGCGTATATTATTGTTTATTATCTTTTATATTATCGAATATATTCCTTTTTGCTAATTATTTGTTCCTCCGGGTTGTAACGATACAGATCTTGATCGTATTTGTGAGAACGTTTAAAATCTTGCAAAGAGAATGAAAGGGTAACTGATGCTGAGAAAAAGAAATTGGAGAAAAAAACTATAAGATAAAAAATAACTGTTACTTTAGTGTCAAAGAACGATATTAAGCCAAAACATTGAGAAAAAAGTTTATACAATTTTTTATAGAAAGAGACTCCCCATATATCTAAAATCACTAATCCCTATTTCTGGAATCACTAAAACTTTAAAAACTCCATTGATTTAAAAAAAAATTATAAAAAACATATGTTACAACAAAACTTCATATTTTAAAATTATGGTTATAAAATGATGATAAAATTGTACAAATTTTCTTCTTATCTTTAATGAACACTCTTTTGTATTAGTTGTTTTCCTAATAACTTTTTCACTCTTTGGAAGTTTCAGTAATAAAGTCATGTCTTCAAATCTCTGTTCTTGAAGCCTCTTGTTTGGCTCTTTCGGGATCAACAATACAACCCTCTGTGTATATGCACAACATAACCAATGACAATTTGTTATGTAAATTTTCTCTCTCCGCATTAATGAGTCTCTGAATTTGTTTTTTGAAAAATATGTTTATCTCTCTAACTTGCAGGTGCAAGAAACTTATACATACATCCTCCTGAGTTATCAAGATATAACCTATACCGAGAACAATTGTTCTCATTGTAAACCAATCAAGCATACTATCTTTGTCACAAAATAGAGTTATTACTAGTGCCTAATTATTGTAAAATGTATGACAATCAAACCGATAAACACACAAACTATAATTACCTTATCTTAATCCAAAATAAGACAACTAAAGTAAACTCCATTGATTATACTTTCCAAAATTACTTATCTTTCTTCTAGATAACTTACTAGTCCACACAACATAGTATAATAAAAATAAAAATAAAAACTGGTAAAAAATCCCTCGGAAAAAAAACAACTAACCTGGCTCATCCAATGTGATGAACTTACACATCAGCAAACTCATTTAAGTGGTAACACATTTTCTTTCTAACAGTACTGCTAACTACTTTTGACAGGTCTTGTCCTATGGTGACAAAAATCTTGAGGCCCGGCATGTCACCCTTTGCAAAGTAGCACCACTCGAATGTTTTCCTGTTTGGTTCCCCAACACAAGACTCTACTTGTAAACTTGTTGTTGCAAAACGTCTCTTCCTCCATCCCAACCTTGATACGTTGATGCATACAACTAAGACATGCATGTCGATATTGAATCCGACTCTTCGGAGGTTGATAAAAATACCCCAAACCTTAAATTTATTTGTGTCGCTACTTCATTTCAAGCGGACCTAGTCTTTACCAAGTAGACTTTCTCGCCCTTGGTCCTCACAATTGAGAAAACATTCCCCTTTCGATTTCACCACCATCCACCACAATATCTCATACATCAATCCCAATTCACGTTGGTTTATCAAATGTTCTCCACATGCATCATCATCAAAGTCTTCCCTCATCTGTTTCTATTGGTAACCCTCATGTTTATACGTTCTCCTTACCACATGGTACCACCATACCTCAATATCTCTTCCCAATTAGTAAATCTATCTCCTTGAACGAAACCATACAAACCCGGTAATCCTAAACCTTCATTAAAGACGAAACTAATATTCCAAACCAACACCTAAATTTTTTTACCTCTAGTCAATCCATCTTCCAAAAGCCTCCTTTTAAATCAAATTTGGTACCCATCAGTTGTTACTGATTATTTCAATGATCTTTTTAATGGGCAGCCACTTGGGACTGGTCCAAACCATAAGACTCGCCGACTTAACATTCTAACAGTGTTGCTTTAGTTCCATCTTAACCCAAAAACAAATAGCATAAACATTCCTCAATTGCAAACTCTCTCTCATCTGTATTTCAGTCAATTCATATGTTCCACCATAGACTAGTTTTATCTTTTTCATCTCATTTGGTCCAAACACTCTAGATTCATTCATTTTTTTACCCACGTCGTGACAACTGAAGATTTCCAATCACTTTACGCTCTCGATGTTGACATGTTTACACTACATCCCAAGCCATATCATCAAGACCAAGAGCCTATCTTGTAAGAGCTTCCACTCTTACTTCCAACATGATTGTAACTATCATTCACCCTTCAGATCTCTTTGGCAACAATCCTCTCACAAGTATTATTGTACAAATTATACATGTAACTTCGCCCTCTATTTTTATTCATTTTTATGCTACACAACTGTGGGCTAGTATTGTCACTCTCCAAGAGAATAGATCATGAATATGTGCTGAAAGTGTTGAACGTATATAGTTCAAGAATAGTAAGTTGCAAGTGTTATCAACGGGGACAAAGCGAAATGGGCCATGTGTTTTCAGGTTATTTTTGAGGTAAAAAATGTGTGTCCTACCTTGTACAAGACATTGTCCTTCATTTCTACCAAGTATGACACATTTGGCCACATATACGACAACTGCACCACTACCCCCGACATCTATCTCTCGCAGGCAAGGAAATGACCCCATCACTGTTAACATCCATAGAAAAGTTATTTCTCTTACTGTCGTAGAGTCCACTAATGACAAAGAACACCATGATGCTCTAGATATCTCCCATAAAGTTAATACTAACTATAAAACATTCTCGATGGCCCTCGATGAAGAAAGTGTTTACCAGCCACCAATAACCAATTATGTGAATCCTCAAGTAAACAAAAATAGTTCCTATGACTCTAATTCTGATTTATTTGACATTAACTCACCTACTTTATCATTCATAACAACCTCCTACTAAATCTGAAGCTAACAACAAGCCCGATGATAACATGATCTTCGACTGGTAAGTCCTGCATATCTCGCTTGTGATGGTTATCATGTTGCTTAAATCCGTTTATCTTGTTTTTCTTATGTATCTTTTGCGGTATCATGCTACCAGGTTGTTTATTTTTTATATACTTTGCTAGGTATACCCTATGGACCATGTATGATTTAGGTACCTTTTAATAACACCGAGGAATCCCCCGATGGGTGATATAAAAAACTGATTTATTTTGTTATTTATGCTTTTTATTACCAAAATATTAAGCCAAAACAAAATATTCAAACCAGATGACGCGACGGAAACAGAAGAAGAAGCAGCGATAGTTGAAACCCTAATTCGAGGGTAACATGATGCAACCCTAATCTATGGGTAACCAATAGTGAAATTTTCACAGATAAAAAATCTATTGTTCAAAAAACTTAAAATAACTTAAGGCATAAGAGGCTTTATATAATAGCTTCTCAAAACCCTAAATTAGAATACAAGGAAATAAAATAAATATTCTAAAATAAAATCAAATCAAATAAAATCAAATCAAATCTTAATATAATAAGATTTGATTTAAATACATAAGATATTTGAATAAAATAAAATTAAATTAAAAAGGCTTTTGTTTGGACTTTCTGGGCTACATCATCCTCTCCTGGTTGACAAGAATTCGTCCTCGAATTCACAGCACCATCACCATCAAGAACCTAAATTGTATATTTTATTTTATTCAATCGTTACATTGGGAATTATAATTGTTGACCTTATCGGAATAAGATAAATTCTTCTCGAGTGTTCCTTATTCGAAGTCACATTGAATCCATCCAGTTGAAGGAAAACAATAGTTTCGAAAACCTTTTCATAGCATGAAGACAACATCCCCATGTCCAGTTGATGAAAAAAATGGTTTTGAAAACCTCTTCATAGCCTAAGACAGCATCTCGATAAGAAATTTTTACCTTGATTCGATGATTGGTAGTCAATTTAAACTCCTTCAGTAACCGGTCAATACGATCGTGATTGAAACGGTTGGTATGCCCCCTCATACTCAAACGATCTTCCCGATCTTCATGACCATGTGTGCCATTCTCTTCTTTAAACCTTGAATCAGATGAATAAGCAACGATAGATAAAACCCTAATTCAAGGGTAACATGATGAAACCCTAATCTAAGGGTAACAAAGATTGAAATTTTCAGATATAAAAAATATATTATTCCAAAAACTTAAAATAACTTAAGGCATAAGAGGCTTTATATAATAGCTTCTCAAACTCCTAAATTAGAATACAAGGAAATAAAATAAATATTCTAAAATAAAATAAAATAAAATCAAATCAAATCTTAATATAATTAGATTTGATTTAAATACATAAGATATTTGAATAAAATTAAATTAAATTAAAAAGGCTTTTGTTTGGACTTTCTGGGCTACATCAAAGCCTTAAAAACACTCATCATCGGTTTTAAATTAGCTACAAAACTTATTTTCTTGTGGTCAGCCGCACACTCCTGTAATCGGCCAAAACCTCATTTTTGTTAAACTTCTTACTATAGAGGTTGATGAGTGAATTGCTGTCAAAAGAATATATTTTGGATCTGGGACCTGATATGACTAGAGAGAGAAAGTGTAGAGAGATAAAGTAGAATCTGAGAAAGTAATATTCAATACCCCTTTTTTGGGCAAGTGGGTCATCCTTTTATAGTAAAATAAGGTGGACCCATTTAACCTACTAGTGGGCCGTTCATTGCATTTCAATGAAGCCCTTCTTATTATTACATTGTTGTAAATTAGTCCTTGAAAGACTTTAAACACTCGATTAATCCCATCAACTATTATCTACTGCATTTTTACCCCTATTGCTCGGATCGGCGGATTCCGCCCTCATCAGTAGCCCCCCAGTCTTCGGGAACTTTCAGGAGCGAATACTTATGAAAAGGCTATCGCCGATCGTCCGACCCCATCAACCAATTCAGATCCTGTCGGCTTCTACTTCCCGATGCTCGGGGTTACTTCCTCTGACGTCTTCCCGCGCCTCGTCTTCTCGTTTTATGGGCTTCTACTCCTAAGCTTCTCTTGATGGGCCCGGTCCTTTTGTCTGGGCCTGGCTGCGACGGCCCACTTCTTTGCTGTGTTGTGGCGTGTGCTTACGTCAAATTCCGTCAGAGCCGGGTCGACACGTGTCACGAGCTAATAGGCCATCCTCCTGCCAGGCTAAAACCCCTAGAGGGACTCTTCGTCTTCCCGCTGTGTTTCTGTCGATTGATATCCCCCGCTCTTCCAAGCCTCCCTATAAATACCCCAAAGCCTTCTGTGTCTCTCAGAAGCTTTTTAGAGAGAGAAAACGCTGTCAGAGCATTTCTAGAGAGAGAGAGAACATTCGCCCGACCCTTTCTTGTCTTGGTTCTCGTTGTATGAAACCCGGACGTTCACCGAAAAAACCAACCAAGAAAAAAGGATCTGAGTGGAGTTTCGAACAGTGGTCTAGTATTGGCGATAGAGCAGAGGAATACCGACGCGCCGGTCTGATCTGGGGGTCCAACTCCAAACCTTTCGTTCCCGCTCCACTTCCTCACGATCCTGTACTAGGCACCCCGGTTCCCGCATAAGTTTTCCTTGCTTCCGATCTTCCCGCTTCTACGACTCCCGAAGCAGGTCAATCTCCAGAGCCCATCATCCTTTCCTCTAGCGACAGTTCTTCTTATTCCCCGACAGTTCGTCCGGGAAATCCGACCCAATCTTCCACGAACCTGCCTGTACCCCGACGTGCTCGTAAATCCACTTTTCTGACTATGGGGGAAGACAAATTACTCCAGTACACGGAAGGAGGTAATAGTCCTGAAATGGTTCAGCTTACGCCCTCGATTAGAGGGTTTCGGACCGGTAATAACACTGCGGTCACTTTTTTAGGTCTGCCCGAAATGCAGCTAACACCCAAGCAGGTTGAAGAGGCTCATAAGGCCATGGCTCGCGGTATTCCCGATGCTTCTTCTTCCCGGGTTCGGCCATCTGATACCAACGCCGCTGCCGACCGCTGCTCTGACCCAGTTCCGACCCATGAAGCTGGAGAGCCCGAAATCGATGTTGCTCCCGCGGGGGAGCGTGCTGCCGCAGCTTGCCACGCGGCTAATAACCAGGACGATCCCTGGCCCGAGGCGGTCAAAGCTGCTATCTCGACTAAGTACTTTGACTGGCTTTTGACCAGGGACGTGGTCTCTCTCTTCGAAGGGAAGTACCTCTACTTCCCTGAGTCCGAACATCAGGAGATGCTAATCCGCTGGGGAATCCCTGAGTGTGTCACCGTTCGATTCCCGAACCCGGGGGAGACGCCCGTTCACGCCAGGCCCAGAGAGATTGTGGTGTTCACTGAATTGTTCAACTGGGGTCTGCGCTTTCCTCTGGACCCCGAGATTGTACTCTACTTCCGCACTCTTCAAATCTGCCCATTGCAGCTGACTCCCAATGCATGGTACACCCTGATGTCCTGCATCATGGCTTCCCGCCTCTCTGGCCGAGCTATGCCGATGGAGGAGTATATCGCCATGTCGGGCCTGTCGAAATCCCCGAAGTCACCGTTCTTCTATTCCTCTCTTGGCAATAAATGGAAAATTGTCAACGACTTTTTAGAGGGGGACAAGGGATGGAAGCATTGGTTCGTATTCTTGAGCGGGTGCTGGGAGAACGGGCTTCCGTACACCAAGGAGAACCCGAGGCAACTGCTGCGGACCTGGGTTCATGACGGTACTGCCTAATTTTTTTTTTTTTTTTTTTTTTTTTTTAAAACGTGCACGATCTTTGCGTAGTGTCGAAGGACTGGCTGCAGGGGGTGAAGAAGGATCATTCGACATCCGCGGAAGATACGTTCGAGGTGCTGAAAAACTACGCCCGCCGGAATTGGGGTCGGGGCATGCATCGCACTTTCATGGACAAGAACTTGTTCATGAGCAATCTTTGGCGGTGCTCATCCGAGGCTCTGTCCATCGAACAGCTGCGGACACCTCCCAGTTTAGACGAAGTGATGGCCCGCTCCGGTCGTCCCGGGTACATACTGTACCTCCCCAAGCGCAATAAGGCGCCCAGCAAACGCCCCAAGTCAGACGATGAAGGGGGGGAAGCAGAAGCTAGAACCGAGGCAGGGTGCGACCCGACCAGGACGGCGGCATCGGATGCGGAACGTCCCGAGGCGAGCCAAAATCCGACGGTAGCGCTGAAGAGGAAGACTCGTGCAGAAACGGAGGGATCCAAGCCAAAGAAGGCCAAAGCTGCAGAAAAGGATCGGATGGCCGTTCGCCCAGAGGTGATTGTTCCAAGGCCTGTTCTCTTGGATCATGTTGAAAGCGGGGGTCATACTACAGCCGACGTTATCCCTATCGCCGACGTTATCCCCATCGCAGACGACACCGAGACCCCGGAGGCTGCAAGACCTGATGCTTCGTCGTCGAGCGGTCCTAAATTCCCGGTGCTGACGACAATGGGAAGCCCGCACCCTTTTCCGCTTCAGAGCACGGATGGGCTAGCGTTGTCGCTCTACAGCTTGCTGGTACCAGCTGCCTTGAAAGAGCGCCGGGCTAAGGAGCTTGGTAAAAAGTTATCCGCGGCGGAGGCTAAGATTTCTCGTCTGACCGCGCAGGTAAAGACTAACGAAGAGGCTTTGGTGGCGGCGGAAGGTCGGATTGCCGAGGCTGAGAGGCTAGCCACCGAAGCTAAGGCGGCCGCGGAAACAGCAAAGCAGGCGATGGAGTCGGCTCAGAAAACCGCACAAACCGCAGAAGGCGCAGCGGCTGCCGCGGAGACGGCGAGGAAAGCCGCGGAAGACCGTGCCTCAGGCCTAGCATCGGAGGTTCAAAAGTTAAAATCCTCGAACGTAGCCTTCCTCAATCGATGCAGACTATGGTCGGACCAAGATGCTGCAGCCGCCAAAGCCGCCTATGTTCTGTCACTCCACAATCGGTACCCAGACCTTCGTCTTGGTTCGCTATGGCTGGACGTGCCGGAAAAGGATCGCCCCGAGGGAATTGTAGTGGAGGAGTCCTATGAGGCGGACGATGAAGAAGAAGACGAGGAAGACGGTGACGATGGGGACCAGTGATGCAGTTCTCTTTATTTTTGTTTTTCTTTTTGTTGTTTTTGAAAACGTATGGTAAACCTTTGGGGGCTACGGCCCCCCAGATTTTGTATCGTACTATCTTATTTTGGGGGCCACGGGGCCCCCTGTGCGGATGATGATTTATTTTGTTACGTACAGTGTTGTAGGCTTAAATCTTTGATGTTGGTTAGTTGATTTGTCATGCCCAGGAATTGTGACAACCAAAAATGTAGGTCGGTAAGACAGCTTAATCAGGTCTGTAAACCGATTTTTCATCGAAGGTTAATCCAGAGGGTCTGGAAGGCTAAAACGTAGATCGGTAAGAACCGAAAAACTCTGAGAGCTCTGTAGATCGAGTCATCATCGAAAATCTTTCCAACGGGTCGGAAAAATCAAAATGTAGATCGGTAAAAACCGAAAAACTCTTTGAAAGTTCTGTAGATCGATTTATCATCGAAAATCTTTCCAAAGGGTCGGAAAAATCAAAATGTAGATCGGTAAAAACCGAAAAACTCTTTGAAAGTTCTGTAGATCGGTTTATCATCGAAAATCTTTCCAACGGGTCGGAAAAATCAAAATGTAGATCGGTAAAAACCGAAAAACTCTTTGAAAGTTCTGTAGATCGGTTTATCATCGAAAATCTTTCCAACGGGTCGGAAAAATCAAAATGTAGATCGGTAAAAACCGAAAAAATCTTTGAAAGTTCTGTAGATCGATTTATCATCGAAAATCTTTCCAACGGGTCGGAAAAATCAAAATGTAGATCGGTAAAAACCGAAAAACTCTGAGAGTTCTGGAAATCGATTGCAATAGAAACGATGGTGCCCAGCTCGTCAGCCGTGCACCGCCATATAATGAATTGATTTTTAAAAGGCAAAGAATTTTATAATTAATAATGCGGTTCGGGTTTTGATCGATGCCTCATTAAAACCTCCTTGCGCCACCAAGGTAGGAAAGAGTGCACCCCCGATCATTACAAATTTGACTAAAGGCAAAAGAATACGAAAATTAATAAAAAATTACAAACTATTCAAGATACAATTTCAGATGCTCAATATTCCACGGTAGCCTTAGGAGTTGTCCGATACGGTTCTGTAGGCGGTACGTCCCGCTCCTGATTCTTTCGACTATTTCGTAAGGTCCCTCCCAGTTTGGTGCGAGTTTTCCGAGGCTCTTGTCTTTGGTGTGTAGAAAAACCCGTCGCAGAACCTTATCTCCGACCTTAAACTCCCGACGACGGACTTTGGTGGCATACCGACTCCTCATTAAAGTCTGGTAGTGCAAAGAGTTTAAATGGGCGCGGCGGCGCTTTTCGTCAATGAGGTCGAGCTCCAGCCGTCGGGTAGCATCATTCGCCTCCGGCTGATAAGTGCCGACCCTGAAAGAGGGAAAAATGGATTCCGCGGGGGTGACCGCGTCCATGCCATACACCAAGGCAAAGGGTGATTCCTGGGTTGCCGTGCGGGGTGTTGTTCTGTAAGCCCATAACACTTTCTGTAAGTAGTCGGGCCACTTGCCAGCCTTTCCCTCGAGATTCTTCCTGAGGCCATCCAGAATGGTTCGATTCGTGACTTCGACCTGGCCGTTCGCTTGCGGGTGAAAAGGGGCAGAGAAACACTGTCGGATATTATGCGTGGCGCGGAACGCTTTCATTTCCGCGCTATCAAACTGTGGTCCGTTGTCCATGGTTAACCGCTGCGGGACCCCGAACCTACAACAAATGTTCGCCCAGATAAATTTGATAATGTCCTTGGTTTTTGTGGCTGACAAGGGCTCGGCCTCGATCCATTTTGAGAAATAGTCGACCGCGACGACGATCGTTTGCCTTCCTCCCGATGCCATAGGTAACGGCCCGACGAGGTCGATTCCCCATCGGTCAAAAGGTAACCATTCGGATATACATTCCAGAGGCGTTGCGGGTACGTTGATCGCATTACCGAACCTTTGACACGTGTCACAAGTTTTCACCATGAGTTTTGCGTCTGCTGTTATTGTAGGCCAATAGAATCCTGCGAGGAAAACTCTTCTAATCAAAGCCTTGTATCCGCAGTGCGCCGCGCCCTCCCCGTCGTGTAGCTCGGACAAAATTACTTGGGACTCATTGAAACCTAAACATCGAAGCAGAGGCCGGCTAAAGGATCTTTTGTACAGCACATCCCCCAAAAGAACGTATCCCCGCGCCTTGTTGCGCAATTTTCGAGCCGAAGCCGCATCGTCGGGGAGCCGACCTCCAGCTAAAAACGCGGTGATATTCTGCCGCCAATCTGAATTCGCCACTGGAGAGATCTGGCACGCAATTTCGGGTCGGTTATCAAGTTCATGCCTTTTAACAATGGACGGACTCTCTTGGTCTATTACCCAAGGATAGCTGGTCGAGCAGGAAACTGTCGCCAAAGAGTCTGCCGTCGTATTTTCACTTCGGTTGACATGCTCATACGCGATCTTGTCGAAAGAAGCAGCCAAAATTCTCAAAGCCGCTAAGTACTGCACTAGGTGTTCCTTCCGAGCCTCAGCAATCCCCGAGGCTTGGTTTATCAAAAGTTGGGAGTCGCTTACAAGACGCACTCGTCTCGCCCCGCAGACTTGCGCCAATCGTAAACCAGCCAAAGCCGCTTCATATTCTGCTTCATTGTTCGACGTGTGAAAGCCAAATCGGATGGCCTGGAACATGCTCAAACCCGAAGGAGTAACGATTTGAACTCCCGCGCCACAACCGCTAACGTTGGCTCCTCCATCGGTGCGGATAGTCCATTCGCCCTCCGCGGTCTCTTGCGAGGGTGTTTCTTGTTCGGGTCGGTCGGAGTGAAATTCGACCAAAAAATCGGCCAAGGCCTGACCCTTGATCGCGGTTCGGGGCTCGAATTCAATGTCGAAATCCCCCAGCTCTACCGACCACTTGGCTATTCTCCCGGACATATCCGGTCGTTGAAAAACGTATTTTAGTGGAAATGACGTGCGAACGACAATGTGGTGCGCTTGGAAGTACGGGCGCATCTTCCTCGCAGCCGTTACCAGAGCCAACGCCATTTTTTCAAGCTTTAAGTATCGAGTTTCGGCGTCAAGCAGACTTTTGCTTACATAGTACACAGCTGTCGGAGCTGGCCCTGATTCGCTGACCAGAGCTGCACTGACCGCGTAATCTGTAACCGCAACGTAGAGGAACAGAGTTTCGTGCGCAACGGGCTTGGTCAGACGGTTCGGGGACGACAGATACTCTTTGATCCCCAAAAATGCCTTGTCGCATTCATCAGTCCACACGAAGTTTTTTACCTGTCGAAGGACCTGAAAAAACGGAGCACATTTGTCAGACGATCGAGAGATGAAACGATTCAACGCGGCTAATCGCCCAGTCAATATCTGAACTTCTTTTACACTCCGAGGAGGAGTCATGTCGGCTAGGGCTCGGAGTTGGACAGGGTCGGCTTCGATACCCTTCTCACTGACAAGGAACCCCAAAAATTTCCCTGACCGAACACCAAAAGAACACTTCTCCGGGTTTAGCTTAAGGTTTACCCTTCGTAAGTTATCAAAAGCCTCCCTGAGGTCGGTAAGGTGACCCACATCGGTCCCACTTTTGACTAACATGTCATCGATGTAGACCTCCATATTTCTCCCGATCTGGTCTTCAAACGTTCGGTTAACCAGTCTTTGGTATGTCGCGCCCGCGTTCTTTAGTCCGAAGGGCATTACTTTGTAGCAATATAGCCCTCGACCCGTGATAAATGTGGTATTCTCCTGATCCGCGGGGTGCAGCTTAATTTGATTATAACCGGCATATGCGTCCATGAAAGATAGTAGTTTGTTACCCGATGTTGAGTCCACCAGTTGATCGATCCGTGGCATGGGGAAAGGGTCCTTCGGGCACGCCCGATTGAGATCGATAAAATCTACACACATCCTCCATTTCCCGCTTTTCTTTTTGACAAGAACGGGATTAGATATCCACAAAGGGTATCGCGCTTCTACGATATGTCCGATGCCGGTCATTCTTTCGACTTCCCGCAGAATTACCTCCGCTTTCTCGGGAGAGAAAGCCCGACGCTTCTGAATTATCGGTCTAACGTTCCTATTTATGGTCAACTTATGAATCGCAAACGACTCGGGTACTCCCGTAACGTCCCCGGAACACCATGCGAATAAATCAAGATTCTCCCGGAGTAACGCCAGCATCTGTTCCCTTAAAGTCGGTAACATATCCACACCAACCCGCAGACCTTTCCCAGTTGCAAAATGATACAGCTCACACTCTTCGTCTGTTGTCAAAAGGCTTGGGGCCTCCCGAGGGTCGTCCACCGGCTGCGATCCTGGGGAGCTCTCCCTTAATTGCTATGCCTGGGAGGGGAACATCTATTGGTCTTTCTTGGGTGCCAACGCAGCTCGGTAACACTCCCGGGCCGTTTTCTGGCTGCTTCGCACTACTCCAATGTTATTTCCAACCACATATTTTACGCACTGATGTATGGTGGAAGTCACCGCATGCATGCGCGATATCCAAGACCGTCCCAAAATAGCATTGTGCGAGGCCGGCGCGTCGACTACTATAAATAGCACCGTGACCTCTTTTTTAAACGGGCCGCGGCCTAGCTGCACCACACCCTCGAACTCTCCGACGACGTCTGCTGCCGTTCCTGTGAACCCGACGATGGTTCGGTCGGATCGCTCGAGTACTGGTCGTGTTCGGAATTTGGCAAAAGTTGAAGCGAAGATGATATTGGCTGAGCTCCCGGTATCCACCAAGATTCGCCGAACCTCTTCTCCCGCGATCGCTGCTCCGATCACAATAGCATCCTCATGAGGCCCGGCCAAGTCCCTCATATCGTCATCGTCAAAATGCAAAATTGGTGAAGGGGTACTTCTGGTTTGGAAGCAAGTTCTGGCTTCCAGCTGGGTGGTTAGGTTAACGATGTGTCTCTTCCTGGAGGAGTGCGTTATTCCTGCCATCGAATCCCCTCCGAAGATGGTCAGGGATTCGAATAGATCGCGCAGGCCTTGTACCTTACCGACGCGCCCGCCAATTTTTTCATCAACAACTCTGATATCATCGGAATGCGGAGTTGAGGAAAGGATACGTCTGGTTTGGAAGCAAGCTCGGCTTCCCGTGCCAGAGGACTGGTCAATTTTTTCATCAACAACTCTGATATCGTCGGGATGCGGAGTTGAGGAAAGGATACGTCTGGTTTGGAAGCAAGCTCGGCTTCCCGTGCCAGAGGACTGGTCAATTTTTTCATCAACAACTCGCTCCTCCCCGAAGGTTACCAATGATTCAAACATCTCACAGAGACCGAGCACAACGTTGGTGCTTTCTCCCGCATCCTCCTCAATAACCCCGATGATGTTACGGTTGGCCTCGGGATCGAGGTATTCAATCGAAACGTCGAAACGATCGGTAACTTCTGAAATTGCCATGGTCGTTTCTGGCTTCGGTACGATAACCACTTCCTTAGATGCCGTTGCAAGTTGGGCCTTCTTGACGTACTCCAACAGATTCCCATGTTCAATAAGCATCTGTATTTCCTTCTTCAAGGCTATACAATCCTTGGTGTCATGACCGACGTCCTCATGGTAACGACAATAGCGGTTATTCCTTTGCTCTCGAGGCGTCGGGATAGGAAAAGGCTTTCGGTACATCCCGCTCCTCTTGGTCTTTTCGTAGATTGACGACACGCACTCTGTGAGGTCCGCAAAGTAGGCTGGTCGTATCCATTTGTTGGACATAGGTCGGGAAGTTGCCTGCCCATTTTGTCTTGGCCTAAGTCCGGTCGGGGCGGGAGATTTAGTGACCGACGGCATGATCGGAGGTACCGTGCTAATTGGTTGGGCTACCCTTGCCTGGTCTGGTCTGGAACCCTGCTTTATCACGACCGATGCTTGGGCGCTCTGCTGGATCTGTGCCGCCACCTCGGAAGCTTCCGTTTCTTCGATCAGTATCTGCTTTTCTATTTGTGCCAATAATGCAGAGAAGGTGAACGCCTGCTTCTTCGTGACTGCCTGCTTCATTGGCCCTGGGAGCAGGCCTAATCGAAACGCCGTTAGGGCCACGTTCTCTTCACAATGGTCTAGATCGGTCTTCGCATCGATGAACCGCCTTGTATAGTTTTTTAGGCTTTCCCCTAGCTTCTGTCGACAGTTCATGATAGTATCTCCATTAGCACGGAAACTCTTACTTCCTATGAAGTGCTGTCTAAACATTGCCCAGAAAGTTCCGAAGTTCCTGATGCACCCCTGCGGCAATCGGTTGTACCATTTCGAGGCCCTATCTTTGAATGTCATAGAAAAAGCCCTACATAAGAGCTTATCATCGTTGTCGAAACTCAGCATAAAGTTCTTAAAGGCTTCCAAATGGTTGTCCGGGTCTGTTTTCCCGTCGTATTTTTCCAGTTTGGAAATGTCGAAACGCCTCGGGAGCGGTCCCGCTAATATCTCGTCAGACAACGGGGAGGCTCTCTAGTTGACTCCGAGCTCAAAAGCTCCTCCCCCAAGACCCTCGGTCCTGATTTCATAGAGTCCCTCGGTTCTTGGGCCGACGAACTGGCTGCTTGTTCGGTATCCATGGTTTTGGCTGTTCGTTGGTTGCCAAGGAATTGGTGGCAACATTTCTCGCTCTCCGCGGCTGGCGACGTGCGTTCCTTCCTTTTCAAAGGACACAGGGGTCAGCTTATCGGTGCCGCCCTTTTTGTACCGCGAAGGGTCTGCCCTGGACCCTCGAATGCGCTGGGACCGATTCTTTCGCGTCTGTTGGGCTCTCTCCCGGCGCAGGTACTCCTCGCCGGACGAATCGTCTGAGGGATAGTCCGACGTTATGGCCCGATGGGTGTCCGGGTTCCGACGAACCTTGACGGCCTCTTCGTCATCGGGAGGTGAACCTCGGTAGTACCTGACAGGTCTAACCTCCGCCCGCGAGGCTTGGCCGCGACCAGCCGCTTCCCGATCGTCCAGGGCGGGTTCTTTGCCCTTCCCCTCACGAATCCTTTTTTCGTCCAGTGCCCGCTCTCGCTCCTCTTCTAACCGGGCAATATCTTCGAGCAACTGCTTTCGGGTCATAATCAGGGTCGACCGCTTACCCCGACCGCCGTTCCACTCCCGACCGGGAGCTCCCGCGTCTTCCGACCCAGCAGCGGCTCGGACGACCTCCCTACCGTCCCTCTCCAACGTCGCTTCGCTATTCATCCCGTACAGTGTGATTTTCAAAGAACAGAAGATTCCTTTTCGGTATCACTGTTCCCACAGACGGCGCCAATGATGAGTGAATTGCTGTCAAAAGAATATATTTTGGATCTGGGACCTGATATGACTAGAGAGAGAAAGTGTAGAGAGATAAAGTAGAATCTGAGAAAGTAATATTCAATACCCCTTTTTTGGGCAAGTGGGTCATCCTTTTATAGTAAAATAAGGTGGACCCATTTAACCTACTAGTGGGCCGTTCATTGCATTTCAATGAAGCCCTTCTTATTATTACATTGTTGTAAATTAGTCCTTGAAAGACTTTAAACACTCGATTAATCCCATCAACTATTATCTACTGCATTTTTACCCCTATTGCTCGGATCGGCGGATTCCGCCCTCATCAGAGGTAACATCCTAACTCTACAACGACAACAAGAAAGACGTAACGCTAAAAAAAGAACTCAACTTAAGTAACAAATAATCAAAGTTGGTTAACCATTAAAAAAATAAGGTGTTTGAGACCGTATTATAGTTCTTTCAACTGCTGTATGTTCGATATATGGTTTAGCCGTCTTGAGCTACCTTTATCTCTCAGGCTCAACTAGTAAGTTTTTCTTGGATTCTAGAATATTGTCCACTTTCTTGTGTGGATTCTGAAGAGAACGGTAATTGAAGAGGAAATAACATTCATATAAAAGTTGCAATCTCACAATTACATGCTCTACGATTGAAGGAGATCTTTGATACACCAAATAAAAATATAGTGCCCACATAGTTTTCTATGCGTTGGGATTTTCATGGCTATGTGGCAGTTTCAACCTAACACATAGGTCTTGCCTTTGACCATTGGGGATTAGCCATTATGGTGCCTCTATATAAACATTTAGAAGTACGATAATATCATCTTGTCAGGGTTGAGTATTTTTAAAAAATAAGTAGATGCATACATTTTAATAAAAATAAATGATTTAAAAAAGTTCACTATCTACCAAGAAAGCTAATTAAAGGTTTTCTGTCTACCACATTTGCTTAGTAATAAAAGAGGTGTCAGTTAGCCAACACTATCGGTTAAAAAGCTAAGGATACAGAGTCCATGTGCTACCTTCACTTAGTAAGTACATCTTGGCTCGGGTGTGTGACACCATCACTTAGTAATAAACAAGGTATCAACAAATTACCAACGAACAAAATCACAACCCTTAGTTTGAAGATTTGAGTTAAGAGAAATATGTTGTTAGGATGAACTTTATATCAGTAATGACTGACACGTTATCTTATTTGTTGTCTTGGAATTGAGGATTTTTTTTAAGAAGAGCTCTATGATAGTGTAGGCTCAACTCATTACCACCCTAAGACTCTATTAATAATTATTTTAATGACTATGTACTATTTACCAAAGATTATAATTGATACCCAATATAAGGTAAAAAAGTACGACACATATCAATGATTTGTAAATATTATTAATCGTACGACTGTACCTTTGGAAACCATATAATGGGTCTGCCCTTCGATATTTGAAAATTGGACATTATGAGATCTATACATGTAATTTATTATCGACGTCAATATCTTCTTGTTGCGGTTGACTAATTTTATAAATAAATAGGGTGCGAAACCATTATCAAGAATAAAAACTAATATTGTTGATTATTCTGAAGTGGATTTTTGTAAGTAGGATGTTTACCCCTAACATAAATCCAGAATGATTATATATATATATATATACCAACTAAATAAATAATTTAATTAACAAAAAGAATAAATATTTTGGTTATGTTTATTTTTAGATTTAAAAGATAATTGAAATATTATTTAAATAAAAAATGAAAATAAGCTCAAAATTGATTAAAAATAAAAAAATCATCAAATAAAAGAAATTATTGAAAAAAAATTAAAATTTTTAATTGATTTTATTTATTTAAAGAAAATGCTAAGGGTCGATCTTGTATGCTAAATAAGATCAAATTCATTTAGTTATAAATAAAGAAAATATAGCTTAACATAATAGACTATGATAGATATTGAAAAACAAATACCTTATGTCGCGTATGCATAAATCTTAGAATTCTTCACCCTTTGTAATAAAAAGAAGAAGAAAACTTCTACATTACATATAAAATTTATTTTATTTATAATTCTTATTCTCTTTTATCTTGCTATAATCTTGTAATTGTAGCCATGATTAGTATTAGCTGATCTTTTATTTTCTAGAGTTTTTAAACTCCTATATAATTTTACCAGTGCGATTAATATACGTTTTTATTATTTTAATTAAATTATATATTTTTTAGTATTGTTATTGCACGTAATTCTGTAAATTACATAAAGATCTAAATTATTTACGGGTTGAATTTACTTAGTAAAAATCTAGGTTAAGATTGAGAGAATGAGATAAGGACCGAATATAATACCCATCGTATTATAATATTATATGACTTGAAGTAATCCCCAAATCTTTATTTAAGTACGTGGAAAATATTAAGGGAAAAAAAAGATAAATCAGGGGACTTAGGCGATGGATGCACATATTTTACGTTTTATTTTTTTGCGGGATGTTCGTTATTATTGAGTGGTTATGTTAAATTTAAAATAAATAATACGACGGGTTTGATTTAGATGTTCGAGAAAATAGAAAGATCAAAGTATAGTTTTAGAGTGTATGCATAAAGTTGTAACATCCATATGATATATGACGCAAAAGGTAGTAATATCTTCCTATATACGACTCTTTGTCTCTAGATCTCTCTTAATAGTGATCGTTGATGCGGATGTAACTTAGTCATTGATTCTGCAAAAACATAAGGGGTTGGATGAAATACAATCTAGGGTTAAATATCGCTATATTTCCTATATATTTGTATGTTTTGTCCTTGTTTATCGAATACAACGTGCTTGAGTAGAACAAAAGTTATTATCTTCAACATTTGTTTTTTCTCTCAAAAACTATCATCTTTATCCCTCTTCTTGTGTTAAAAACCCTATTCTCTTATTGTATGTTTAATTCACCATGATTAAAAATAGAACCAAGGTTGTCTTCGTTTCTCTTATCGATGTATGTGATTCTAGAAATCCACGTCGGAGCAAGAAGGCTGCTCGAATGAAGGATATTTATTCTCCAGAGGTAAGTGTCGGTCCTAACTTTTCAGTCTTCACGGACATCGCTCTTGAAGTAAGCCATATTAACGGTGATGAGGTCATCTTTTTCACATACAATATATACTATAAAGTGTGATTTCCCTTGTTCCCAAATCTATTGTAGTTTTTTAAGGCCACAAGTTTCTGTCCGATGTACATTATTCCCAATGCATGAAGAGTGGTGATGGTCGGCATTGTTTTGTGGAAAGATCGGTTTCATCAATTTGATATCAATGATTTTTTTGTCGCAAATTGACTCTTCCGAAGGGAATAAGTAGTATAAAATATTATTCATTTCTACAAAATAAGAGATATCAAAAATCAAATATACATACATATATCACCACAACATTTGGGAGCTGTCCAAACATGAGTCCAAACTATTCTAGATATTGTTTTCTAGAATTCACTTTTGATCTTTTAAAAGATACTTGTAGGTGAATCTAGAATATGTTTTCTGAATGATGAAGCACACGTCCACATCCAAAATAGTTTAGATTCTAAAGAAAACCTGTTATTAAGATTGCAAATCAAAAGAACTCGATCTTGGTGAGCATATCATCCCTTACCAAAGCGAATGGGCATTTGAGTTTTGTCCAAACTATATACCTCATAATACACTATACTAGTCCACACAACATCATATAATAAAAATAAAAATAAAACTCGAAAAAAAAAACCTTCAGAGAAAAAACAACTAACCTGGCTCATCCAATGTGATAAACTTACACATCAATGAACTCATTCAAGTGGTAACACCTTCTCTCCCTAACAATACTGCTAACTACTTTTGACAGGTCTCGTCCTATGGTGACCAAAATCTCGAGGCCCTGCATGTCACCCTTTGTAAAGTAGCACAACTCAAATGTTTTCGCGTATGGTTCCCCAACACAAGAATTTGTTTGTAGAATTGTTGTTGCAAAACGTCTCCTAGAAGAGAGACTTCATCCCAACCTTGATATGTTGATGCATACATCTACGTTTAGGGTTTGGGGTATTTTTATCAACATCCGAAGAGTCGGGTTCACTATCTCCATGCATGCAAACCTAGTCTTTACCAAGCATAATTGCAAAGACATACGCATCTCGATCTAACCACCATCCACCACCATATCTCATACATCAATCTTTATTCTCTCGTTGGTTTATCAAATGTTCTCCACATGCATCATCATCAAAGTCTTCCCCCCATCCGGTTCTATTGGTAACCCTCATATTTATACGTCCTCCTTACTACATGATACCATCATACCTCAAGATCTCTTCCCAATTAGTAAATCTATCCCCTTGAACGAAACCAACAAACCCAGTAATCCTAAACCTTTACTAAAGACAAAATTGATCTTCCAAACCAGCACCTAAACTGTTTTACCTCTAGTCGATCCATCTTCCAAAAGCCTATTGGTCATCCTTACCAATTATAATCTGCATGACAGCCCCTTCTTAAATTCAGTTTGCAACCCGTCAGTTGTTAATGATTGTTTCAATGATGTTTTTAATGTGCAGCCACTTGGGACTGGTCCAAACCATAAAATTCACCGACTTAACATCTAACAGTGTTGCTTCAGTCCCTTATTAACCCAAAAACAAATAGCATAAACATTCCTCAATTACAAACTCGCTCTCATCTAAACAATACAACTACTACATTTTCAGTCAATTCAAATGTCCACCATATACTAGTTTTATCCCTATAATCTCATTTGGTCCAAACACTCTAGATTCATTGCCTTTTGTTTACCCAGGTCGCGACAACAGAAGGTTTCCAATCACTTTACGCTCTCGAGGTTGACATGGTTACACTATATCTTAGGTTATATCATCGAGACCTAGAGTCTATCTTGTAACTCATACACTTAAAATAATGAACAACTCATACACTTAGGTTTAGTTTGTCGATTGTTTCAATGTCTTCTTCCTCTAGCTTAAGATCACCACCATTGTTGTTTTACTTATTCAAGCCACTCCTCACACAACTTCCATCATTCTTTAGCTTAAGATTTTATCCCTCATACTTTTATATTATAATGTTGTCTATTTATTATTATTATTATTATTATTTATTTTCACTTGAGATTGCTCTAATGTATGAAAGTTCCTCATATCCCCAATTCTTACCTAACATAATTATATGGTCTTATTTTCTCATCACAAAATTGATAATATGTTATCTTTTTTATTTCTTCATCTGCCACAAATATGAAATTAAAACTACACAATCGGAGTTTATTTTAAGATAATTATAATGATGTAAGATCAAAACAAATACATTGCTTGAATTTATTAAATTAAAAAAATTCTCATAATGAAAACAAAAACAAACAAACATATTAAGATTGGTTCCACGAGTAACATTGCTTGTCTCCGTCTCTTCTACATGGACCGTTTGGTTTCACCTCCCACAAACACACGCCATCACAAATGTTAAAATCTACTTTTTCATTGTAAATGTCGAAATAATGCAACTTTCCGCCGAAAGTGAAGCCGCAGAAGAATAGTGTATTATGCGGTATCCAGTGTGGACAAAATTCAAATGCCCATTCCCTTTGGTAAGGGATGATACGCTCACCAAGATCGTCATCTTTTGATTTGCAATGTAATAACAGGTTTTCTTTAGAATCTAAATTATTTTGGATGTGGACGTGTGTTTCATCATATGGAAAACATATTCTAGATTCACCTCCGACTATGTTTTGAAAGATCAAAAGCGAAATCAGAAACAAATATTTAGAAGTGTTTGGACTCATGTTTGGGTAGCTTCCAAATGTTGTGGTGATATATGTATGTATATTTGGGTTCTGATATCTCTCATTGTAGAGGTAAACAATCTTTTTATACTAGTCATTCCATTCTAATATAAAACTCATCTAACGGCTATTAATGAAAATAATTATTTAAAAAATATTCAACAAATATAGTTGGGGAATATAATAAATAGTGGTTCTATATATATATATATTATAAGTCAAAGTTAATATATATATTTTTAATACTATATGGAAATCTAAAATGACATTTGATATGTGAATATTTTTTTTAAACTCAATTATTGTAAAGAATATTTATAAAATTGGCATCTTATTACTTTTTATATTCAATTTTATTACTATTATTGTTATTAACTTTTATCCGATTTATTTATTGCTTATTATTTGTATTCCATAATATATAATATAATTTTAGTATAATATTAAGATATATTTTTACTGTATAAAATGGAATAAGAATGGATAACAAGTGTTAAAAATCAATAAAATTTTACCTATCGAAACCAACCTGTTGATGATTTACTTTCTTATTCATTGATATATACTTACATTTCTATTTATTTAAAAAAAATGGCAATATCATTATCATAATATTATCCCAATTGTATATATTATAAATACTAAAATAAAATGTCATTTTTTAAATTTTTGAAATAAATACATATACATTTAAAATTATTTCAAAATGTAATTTTTGAACTAAAATATATATTGTAAAAAAATCAATTATTCATTTATATTATTAAAACTTGGTATTTGGAGTTTTAATAGTTATAAAAATTAAACAAATTGAATTGAAAAAGAATCAATTTTATTTTGTATAAATTAGAAACCTAAAAAATTCAAATAAAAAATTTAAATACAAAAATTCAAATAAAAATATTTAGATACAATTTCTACAATTTATATATATATATATATATATGATTTTATTTTAATAAATTTTTAATAAATCCGATTTGATTAGATATCTTTGATAATATATATGTATAAATTTTATTAATAAGATGAAAAAAGAGATTAGCTAAATTTGTTTGTTTGAAAATAAAATTCGATTTGAACCCAAAATTTATTATACTATAGGTTTAGGTGTTTGAAATTTAGTTCAACGAGTCTAAACTTTTTCTTTATTTCATGCACGTCAGGATTTTTTATATTTTGTTCTGGGAGCTTCTCTTTCTTTCTTTTTTTCGTTTTTCTTGTAGTATATTTTTATAAAAATATAAACAAAATATCGGATAATTTTTGAATTTTGAAATAAAATATATGTCATAAAATATTTTAATATTTAAATGCAACTCCCAAGTAAGAGATATATAAAGTAAATAAATTGAACGATCAAATTAATTATTAATGTAGTCTTTAATAATTATAAAATTAACTAAAAAAGAATTAATGTTACTTTTGAAACTAAAAAAATTGAATAAAAAGTTAATATAAAATTGTTAGTAAAAATGTGTATGTCATTAAATTATTTAGATGATATTTTTTATAATTTGAACTTTTAAATAACAAAAAATTAAAAATTTAGTTTAAAAATAATTTATAATATATAGCAACAACAACGGTTGGTTGTTTAAGTTGAACACGTTTTGAAAATCAAAACCTGAAGCACTCGCATTTTCATTTTGCACATTTTCAGTATCATGAATAATATTATAATAAAATGTCATATTGTTAACAAAAAAAATCGACCTTCATATTCGAAGGGATAATGACAATAGAAAAAAGAGAAGAAGAATAATTTGTTTTTGATAGAATGAGTGTTACCGAAAGTAAATGAAAGCCTATATTAAGGTATTTTTGCACAAATGAAACAACCTTTATCATGGAAGAACTATATGAAAAATAAGGTAGAGCTCAATGCAGATATAAATCATTATACCAAATAATATTGTTCGAAGACTATTATTGGCTAATCATTATGAAGAATGCAAGGAAAAAATTTAATAAGTGTGACACGTGCCACAAATTCACCAATAAAATACAAGACCTCGTAATATACTAGAGATAATAATTGATGAGGTATAATTTAATCGACAAAGCTTGAATATCATATGTCCACTACTGTTGGCTTCACGATGAAGAATATTTATAATAATTTTCATAGATTACTTCTCAAAATGAGTGGAAGCACAACCATGATTAGTCAGGAAAAAGAGAAGGAAACACCACAAATTGATATCGGGGTACTGGTATAGGTTACTTATCTTTGATGCTACACAAGTTTCTAACACAATCCCGGTTAGTTGAACTTATGGAAATCTAAGTTGTGCAACCTCGTACAAAGATAAATTAGTTTCTTCATTATTGGTCAGATTCTCGCAGATTTCTTACCAAACCAGGATGTAATAACCGTGATAGTTCGTGTTGTGGTAAATGGTCCAGTTGAAAATCAGTTGGTGCAATGTGAGTGGAATTCCCAACAGCTATAAAAACATATGAAGGACATCACAGTGATAAAGGTCGAGTGCATTAAAGAGCTCCAGCTACGAGGATGGAAAGAGAGAAAAAAGCCACAGTAAAAAAATGGGCCTGAAGAATTGCGGACTTTACGGAAAAATGGGTTTCTCCTTTCACCGTGATTCGAAACTTGACGTTATCTGGGATTTTACATCGGTCCTTCATTGTGGGGAGTTTGTTGGATTCGTGGTACCTAGAACCAATTCTCTCAAGTACAAAAATATGAGGAGGTCAAATATTAAAAGACAAGACTCGCTGCTCGGCTCAAGGAATTGGATATGAATGAAGTTTGGAACTTCCTATTGGTCTCTAAGCTTGACTTCATCGTGTTGTTAAAAGTATTTGTACTTAATTATGTGCAACGCTAGAAGATGCATACCCTCTCTCTTCTGTAAATTATTTCATAAAATAACTTCGATGTTCAAGGACGATTTGATATTATATATATTATTTTTTTGACTTAGTCGTCTGGGGTGCTGGCGTTTGAGTCTGCTCGAAAGGTCCGACCTGGGAAGTTGGGTCAGCGATAAATATAATAGGTTGAAGATCCACAACAACTATATCTTCTTTTTTATCATCATCAAGTTCATCAACTAAATACCTTTCTCTCACTTCATTAATGGGTTCGAAAGGTGACACTTTTCACGGTCTTGTCGAAGGAGTAGGTTTTGTTGTCGCCTTCGATTAAGGGGTTACTTCTGGAATTGTTTGTGAAAACTTTCAAGGAGTGACTTTCGGGAGTGGTTTGAAGGGTGCCTTGGGGAGTATTCACAAATGTAGAAGTAGTAGATTTAGTTTTAATTTTCACATACCTTTTTGAGAGGGCATTCAGAGATCTTTTCCTCTTCGAACGATCATCTTTTGGTTTTTTAGTTAATTGGTGTTTATCGCCCATTGGAATGAACGTTGAAGCACGATTTGTTTCATATTAAAGGTTGAGGTCACTTTTGTCGAGCGTCGGACAATTCTGATCGGGGGTTGAGTGGTAGGAGGATCGGATGAAGCGTTGGTGTTTCAAGTCCCTTCCGCGGAGTGTTTCTACATCAGACGCCACTAACCGTAATAGAAGGTTTTGAAAGCCTGCAACGATTTGGGCTCATCATCTAAGCCAACAACGTTTCTCTCTTAGGATTTTTTACCTATGTTAAACCACTCTCATATCTTTTATCTTTCAAGTTGATCATGTTTTTTAGGCATGAAAGATGGAAGAAAATGTTTAGGGAAGCAATAAAATTGTTTCTCTCTCTAACTAGATGTTTTTCTCTCTATCTCTCGAGAAATGATGAAAATGAATAACTTTGAAATTGATGAGTTAAATTATTTAAAGAGGGAAGTGTGGGCTTCCAATGGTTGCGAAAGCCCAAGAAGACAAAGGGTTTTACTTAGGTGACAGGTGCCTATGAAAGATGAAAAGTATTTTGGAATATAACATTTCCACCTATAATTTGAAGTACATGCGTGTTAAGAAGTATATGATTTTTTTGACACACATTTTCGCTCATAAGTCATTTTGGAAGGCATACATATTTGTGCCAGAAAGTAACTGACACGTGGATTAGAAAAGATGCATGTGCCATCACTCAAAAATTGTTTTGACACATGGATTGGATGTGATGTATATATTACATGTTAGAAACCATTCTAATATGTGGCATAAAAACACGGTGCACATATATGAAGTCATCAATGCAACCAGTGAAGTCATGAATCTGAGGAGATACATAAGGAAGAAAAATCCATCTCCATAGATTAGTCCTTGCTCAAATATCTTCACAAGGACTAAGGGCTACTATTAAATGGAAGAAATATTAGGAAAAATAAGCTAAAGTGGGTAAATAAATGAGCTAATTTGGCTTAATAAAAATATTGTGTAAGAAAACTAAAAAATATGTAATATTGAGGGTACTTTGTGTAACAGATAATAATTATGGTTAAGATTAGTAAATTAGGGGGGGTGAAATGTCCATAGGAGGGGGTAATCATGTAATTTATAGACTGTCCACTTGTACTATATAAAGCAACACCCGTTATTGGGAAAGAGGATCAATCATTGTTTTATTATTCTTTTTATCACTTTTTCTATCTACTTTTTATATCTCTTTCTAAATATTCTCTTATAGACATTTCTTAGACATTTAACATCTCTAAGAACTCTTTAGAACTATGAGAGAAGATCCAACTATGTATCCATTTGTGCAAGGGTCCCTTACCCACCACTTAAGAGAAAATCCATTAGTTTAGGATATTTGAAGGAGATACAAATTTATTTGTAATCTAAGTTATGTATAACACTGCAATTCATCAAGATGTCTATTTTATTTTTGCTCTAAAAGTACCAAAACAGAGCCCTCGGTCTTATATACTAATTTATATTGATCTTCTGGTTTATTATTTTTTATATTATCGAATAATATTCCTTTTTGCTAATCATTTGTACCTCCGGGTTGTAGCGATACAAATTTTAACCGTATTTGTGAGAACGTTTAATAAATCTTGTGAAAAGAATGAAAGGATAACTGATGCTGAGAAAAAGAAATTGGAGAAAAATGCTATAAAAGAGAAACAACTGTTACTTTAGTGGCAACGAACAATATTTATACTAAATTTCTAGAGAGAGACTGCCCATATATCTAAAATCACTAATCCCAATTTCTAGGATCACTAAATCTTTAAAAACTCCAATGGTTTAAATGTTTTTTTATTAAAAACATATGCTACAACAAAACTTCATATGATAGACTTATGGCTATAAGATAATGATAAAATTGTACAAATTTTCTTCTTATCTTTAATGAACACTCTTTTGTATTAGTTGTTTTCGTGATGGTTTTTTGCGCTCTTTGGCAGTTTCAGTAATAAAGTCTTGTCTATTACCATTTCCCATTCTCTTATAATCTTCTAACGGGTCATAAGTCTTCAAATATTTATTCTTGAAGCCTCTTGTTTGGCTTTTCCGGGATCAACAATACAACCCTCCGTGTGTATGCACTGCATAACCAATGACAATTTGCTATGTAATTTTTCTCTCTCCGCATTAATGAGTCTCTGAAATTTTCTTCTTGAAAGATCTGCGTATCTCTCTAACTTGCAGGTGCAAGAAACTTGTGCATAGATCATCCCCAATTATCAAGATATAACCTATACGAGAATAATTGTTCTCATTGTAAACCAATCAAGCATACTATCTTTGTTACAAAACATAGTTATTACTAGCGCTTAACTATTGTAAAATGTTTGACAATCAGAATGATTAACACACAAACTATAATTACATTATCTTAATCCAAAATAAGACAACCAAAGTAAACTCCATTGATTATACTTTCCAAAATTACTTACCTTTCTTCAAGATAACTTACTAGTCCACACAACATAATATAATAAGAATAAAAAACAACTGGAAAAAAAACCCTCGGAGAAAGAACAACTAACCTGGCTCATCCAATGTGATGAACTTACACATCAATGAACTCATTCAAGTGGTAACACCTTTTCTCCCTAATAGTACTACTAACTACTTTTGATAGGTTTCGTCATATGGTGACCAAAATCTCGAGGCCCTGCATGTCACCCTTTGCAAATTAGCACAACTCAAATGTTTTCGCGTATGGTTCCCCAACAAACGAATCTATTTGTAGAATTGTTGTTGCAAAACGACTCCTAGAAGAGAGACTCCATCCCAACCTTGATATGTTGATGCATACATCTAAGTTTAGGGTTTGGGGTATTTTTATCAACCTCCGAAGAGTCGGGTTCACTATCGCCATGCATGCAAACCTAGTCTTTACCAAGTATAATTGCGAAGACATACGCATCTCGATTTAACCACCATCCACCATCATATCTCATACATCAATCTTTATTCTCTCGTTGGTTTATCAAATGTTCTCCATATGCATCATCATCAAAGTCTTCCCCCCATCTGGTTCCATTAGTAACCCTCGTGTTTATACGTCCTCCTAACTACATGATACCATCATACCTCAAGATCTCTTCCCAATTAGTGAATCTATCCCCTTGAACAAAACCAACAAACCCAGTAATCCTGAACCTTCACTAAAGATAAAATTGATCTTCCAAACCAGTACCTAAACTGTTTTACCTCTAGTCGATCCATCTTCCAAAAGCCCATTGGTCATCCTTACCAATTATAATCTGCATGACAGCCCCCTCTTAAATTCAGTTTGCAACCCGTTAGTTGTTAATGATTGTTTCAATGATGTTTTTAATATGCATCCATTTGGGACTGGTCCAAACGATAAAACTCACCGACTTAACATCTAACAGTGTTGCTTCAGTCCCTTATTAACCCAAAAACAAATAGTATAAACATTTCTCAATTAAAAACTCGCTCTCATCTAAACAATACAACTACTATATTTTCAGTCAATTCAAATGTGCCGCCATATACTAGTTTTATCCCTATAATCTCATTTGGTCCAAACACTCTAGATTCATTGCCTTTTGTTTACCCGGGTCGCAACAACAGAAGGTTTTCGATCACTTTACGCTGTCGAGGTTGACATACATTATATCTTAGGTCATATCATCGAGACCTAGAGTCTATCTTGTAAGAGCTTCCAGTCTTGCTTCCAGCATGACTGTTACTATCATTCTTCATTCAAATCTCTTTGGAAACAACCCTCTTACCAGCATTATTGTACCAATTATACATGTAACTTCGCCCCCTATTCTCATTCATTTTTTGCTACACAGTTGTGGGCTACTATTGTCACTCTCCAAGAGAATAGACCATGAATATGCACTCAAAGTGTTGAACATATAGTTCCAGAATAGTAAGCTACAAGTGTTATCAATGGGGACAAAGCGGAATGGGCTATGTGTTTTCAGGCCACATAGTCGACAACTGCACCGCTACCCCGACATCTGTTCCTCGCAAGCAAGGAAATGACCTCATCAATGTTAACATCCATAGAAAAGTTATTGCTCTTACTGTCATAGAGTCCACCAATGATAAAGAACATTGTGTTGCTATAGATATATTCCATAAAGTTAATATTAACTATAAAACGTTCGTCAACAAAAATAGTTCTCATGACTCTAGCTCTGATGTAATTGACATTAACTCACCCAGTTTCTCATTCATAACAACCTCATACTAGATCGGAAGCCAACGTCAAGCATGATGACAACATGATCCTCGACCAGTAAGTCCTCCGTATCTCGCTTGTGATGGTTATCATGTTTCTTAAATCCGTTTATCTTGTTTTCCTTATGAATCTTTTGCAGTATTATATTACCAGGTTGTTTGTTTTTTATATACTTTGCTAGGTATACCCTATGGACCATATATGATTTAGGTACATTTTTGTAACGTCGGGGAATCCCCCGATGGGTGATGTAAACAACTCATTTATTTTGTTATTTATGTTTTTTATTACCAAAAGATTAAGCCAAAACAAAATATTCAAACCCTAAAACACTGACCATCGGTTTTAAATTATTTACAAAGCTTATTTTCCTATGGTCAGTCGCACACTCCTGAAATCACCAAAAATCTCATCTTTTTTAAACTTCTTACTATGGAGGAAACATCCTAACTCTACAATGAGAACAAAAAGAATATAAGGCTCAAAAAGAACTCTTAGATAACTTAAGTAACAAAATAATCAAAATAGGTTAACTAATTAAAAGATAAGGTGTTTGGGACCTTATTATAGTTCTTTTAACTGTTGTATGTTTGATATATGTTTTGGCCATCTTGAGCTACTTTTATCTCTCAGGCTCAGCTAGTAAGTTTTTCTCGGGTTCTAGAATATTGTCCACTATCTTGTGTGGATTCTGAAGATGGATGTAGTAGAAGAGGAAACAATATTCATATAAAAGTTGCAATCTCACAATTAAATGCTCTATTGTTGAAGAAGATCTTTGATACACCAAATAAAAATATAGTACCCACATGGTTTTCGATGCATTGGGATTTTCATAGCTAGGTGCCAGTTTCAACCTCACAGATAGGTCTTGCCTTTGACCATTGGGAATTAGCCATTATGGTGCCTCTATATAAACATTTCGAAGGATGATAATACCATCTTGTCGGGGTTGAGTATTTTTTAAAAATGGATAGATGCATACGTTTTAGTAAAAATAAATTATATGAAAAAGTTGACTATCTGCCAACTTTACTTATTAATAAAAGAGTTCTAAAAAAAATCTCGCTTACAAAGCTAATTAAAAGTTGACCCTACCACATTCACTAAGTAATAAAAAGGGTGTCAGTTAGCCAACATTATCGGTTAAAAAGCTAAGGATACGAAGTCCATCTTCTACCTTCACTTAGTAAGTACATCTTGGCTCGGGTTTATGCCACCCTCACTTAGTAATAAACAAGGTGTCAACAAATTACTAACAAACAAAACCACAACCCGTAGTTTGAAGATCTGAGTTAATAGAAATATGTTGTTAGGATGAACTTTATATCAGTAATGGCCGACACATTATCTTATTTGTTGTCTTGGAATTGAGGATTATTTTTTTATGAAGAACTCTATGATAGTGTAGGCTCAACTCATTATGACCCTAAGACTTTATTAAAAATTATTTTATTGACTATATACTATTTACCAAAAATTATAGTTGATACTCAAAATAAGGTAAAAAAATACGAAACATATAAATAATTTGTAAATATTATTAATCGTACGACTGTACCTTTAGAAACTATATAAGGGGTTTGCCCTTTGACAGTTGAGAATTGGACATTATGAGAACATTTCTCCCTCGAACATCTTTTCATCGGAGAACTCCTCTTCAACTGTAAAATTTCTTCCTCGAAAATGCTTTTGAACAACACTTCAAATGCTACAATTCTCTTCGAAAAAACGTCTCCTCGAAAATGATTTTGAACAACACTTCAAATGCTACAATTCTCTTCAAAAAAACGTCTCCTCGAAAATGCGTTTTCTTAACAAGCACATACCTTAGAATATAGACTTATTTTATCTCATATTAACTAGTAGCCCCCCAATCCTTGCAATTGTCTTAGCAAGGACTGGCTCAGGCCTTGGTAATATCGCCCGTCGGAATTTGCTGTGCCAGCATATCACACCCACCAATACTATGATAAGACATTGCAAAGATTGAATGAAAAATGTATGACGTCAGCAGTCGTACTTTCTTGTCAGCGCATCTTTTTAGAGATCGTTTCATATTCCTGAGATTGGATTATGCCTCTGCAGCTTCTCCCGCGTTTTTGTTGTCATCAATTTTGCACCTAGGGTACCCATAACGCCCCTAGGCAAACAATAGAAAATATCCCCAAGCCTGAGTGACCCAAAAAGCCCATTATCCTCTATAAATACTGATCTCCCTCCTTATCATTGCAAACTTTACATCTTAAGATTTCTAGAGAGAGAAAGTTGGCTTATAAACCTCGTCGGATTCCAGAGTGGCTGCTTATTAGCAAAAATATCGAAGAGAAGGTTGCTGCTGGTGAATATATTGAGCCTCAAACCCAACCTGCTGTTACTATATTTTACGGCTCGTGGCCTCCACCAGAAGATTCTACTGCTATCATACCCTTCGAAGTTTCCCGATAAAGCCTAATTGCGAATCAAAGCGAAGTCGACCCCATGGGCAAAGATAAATAACATAAGCACTCATCCGGGAAAAGGAAGAAGCATCATAAGAGAAAATCTGAGGAGCGCAAACGTGCGAAAACAATGCCCTCGGAGACTTTGAACTCTCCATTGGCTCTGATTGCTGAAAACCCCCTTCCGAAAAATGACAACTCAACATCAAGTCTTCCAGCCACTCCTTCAATCACAGGGAATGGTACCCCTCAATTTTCTCCAGGAAGGAATACTTTAACCGAGGAGGAGTTGAGAGATATGCGAAATAAAGCTTTGGCGGCTAGAGGAAGAAAGATCGCCTCAGATACCCCTGAGCCAGAAATTCACCCATCATCTCTTGAAGAGAAACCTAAGACCACTAACTTGCTCACAGAATCTGATTAAGGAAAACAGATTGCCTCGAATATCCCTGAGTCAGAAATTCACCCATCATCTCCTGAAAAGAAACATAAGACCACTATCTTGCCCACAGAATCTGATAAAGGTAAAAACAGATTGCCTCGAATATCCCTGAGTCAGAAATTCAGCCATCATCTCCTGAAGAGCAAGATAAAACTACTAACTTTCCAGGGGAATCTTCTAGTCGAATGACTACCAGACATCCCGCAATGTCCGAGGAGCTAGCTCGCCGGATTGCGCCTAAGTCCAAAGGATATATTACGCTTCCCTTAGAACTTGATGCTATTGTAGGCAACAATATTCGAGGGATCGAAAACAAACACTTGGTGGCACTACACAACATTCAGTATAAGTACTTTTCATCATCAGAAGAACTCATGCTGAGAACCCGGTGGTGCATTCCTTTGTACATTAACATATGGTTCCCTTCTGAAGGTGAGTCTCCTCTATCTGTGAGGGATGATGAACTGATTGTATATACCGAAATAATGAACTGGGGATTAAGGTTTCCTTTAGACCCATTCTTTATTGAGTAATTTGCTAAGATTAGTTTGTGCCCCTCACAAGCTGGGCCAAATATGTGGTTCACACTTATGGCGATCATCATGGCTTCAAGGATTTCAGGCATTGAATTTTCCTTAGAAGAGCTTATCGGACTCTCTGGCTTAGCAAGGAATCCATTTTTTCATTTTTACTCACTAACCTTTAGTCGACGATAAAAAGTGTTAAAAGAATTGTTTGAGGCAGATAAAAAATGGAGGCAACAATTCATCTTCTTCTCTGGTCACTGGGAAAAAGGGTCAGAATCAACGCCTTCGAATCCTCACAAGCTATCCCTCATGTGGACCAATATATGTAAGTTGACTATCGTTTGTGATCTTTTCTCCTCAGATAATAACATGCTGACTTAAATGTTTTTTGTAGATATGACAGGTATCTCGAAACCCTACTCGGACTATGTAGAGAGTGCTACTATTGTCTTCACCAAATTACGCTCTAACTAGTTCCTCATTCAAGATACAATTTTAAGTGTTCAATGTTCCATGGAATCCGTAGATATCGCCCTTCCTTGTCTTTTAATCGATACGTGCCCTGCTTTACCTTCTCTGTTACTTCATAAGGTCCCTCCGAATTTGGTCCCAATTTTCCAAGACTTTTTTCTTTTGTGTGTAGAAAGACTTTGCGTAATACTTTGTCCCCCACCGCAAAACCTCGGTGCTTTACTTTAGAAGCATATCGACTCCTCATTAGAGTTTGATAATGCAAAGATTTCAACTGTGTGCGTTGTCTTTTCTCTTCAACCAAATCTAATATCAGGGCTCTGCTTTAATCGTTCGAGTCGGCTGTGTACGTTGCCACACGATAGGATGGGAAGACAATATCCAAAGGGACAATTGCATCCATACCATATACTAATGCAAACGGAGATGCAGCAGTGGCGGTTCGAGGCGTTGTCCTATAAGCCCACAATACTTCTTGTAAATAATCAGGCCATCTCTCGTCTTTCCTTCCAAATTCTTTTTCAAACCATCCAGAATAGTTCGATTGGTCACTTCCACCTGTCCGTTAGCTTGGGGGTGAAATGGGGCGAAAAACATTGTCGTATGCCCCTGGAAAGGCAAAAACTTTAAACTCCTTGTTGTCAAACTGAGGTCCATTATCCGTTGTAATCTGCAGTGGTACCCCGAAACGACAGCAAATATTTGAAACGATAAATTTGATAACAGCTTTGGCTTTCGTCCCTGCCAAGGGTTCCGCTTCCACCCACTTAGAAAAATAATCCACCACTACGATTATAGTCTGTCGGCCCCAAGATGCCATTGGTAGGGGCCCAACTAGATCAATGCCCCATCTGTCAAATGGGACTGCCTCTGAAATACTTTCCAATAACACCCCTGGTTTGTGGATTACGTTTGCGTAGCGCTGACACGTGTCACATTGTTTTACCAAGTCTTTCACATCCGAAGAAATAGTCGGCTAATAATAGCCAGCCAGAAACACCCGTCGAATTAGCGCCTTATAACCACAATGGGCTGAACCTTCCCCGTCGTGTAGTTCAGACAGGACAAATTACGACTCATCCTTGTTCAGACATCTTAGTAATGGTCGGCTCAAAGATTTCTTATACAGAACGCCTCCCAACATGATATACCCGTGAGACTTGAACCCGATCTTCCTAGACTCGTATTTTCCAGCACGTAAAATATCGTTTTCCAAGAAGTAAATAATTTCCGACCTCAAATCATTTGTGATCACATTGCTTACCTCTTTAATGTTCATTGAGTGCTCCGCATCGGTCATGACCGAAGGATGCTCCTGAACCAAGACCCATGGGTATCCCTCCGTCCGCGATGCTGTGGCCAAATAATCTGGGATGACATTTGCCTCTCTTCGAACATGTTCATATTGGACCCCATCGAACTCAGAGACCAAATATTTTAATGCTTTCAGATATTGTATCAGCTTATCTTTTATGGCCTCAAATTCCCCCAACGCTTGGTTTATCACCAACTGTGAGTCACTGATCAATTTAATCTTTTTAGCCCCGCATATCTGAGCTAAACGCAATCCCGCCAATGCTGCCTCATATTCCGCTTCATTGTTAGTTGCCTTGAAACCAAATCGAATAGCTTGAAACATAGCTATCCCTTCTGGAGAAATTAATTGGACACCTGCAACCACTTTCAGAGTTGTTCGACCCTCCATCCGTTCGTACCAACCATTCCGTTTCAGCACAATGGTCAATGAACTCCTTGTCCTCTCTGTCTGAGTGGAATTCGACCAAGAAATCAGCCAAAACTTGGGCTTTTATAGCCGTTCAAGGATCAAATGCTAAGTCAAAATCTCCAAATTCTACTGACTATTTAGTCATCCTCCCAGAGATATCGGGCCTTTGTAACAACCCTTTTAGGGGGAAAGTCGTTCGAACAATTATACGATGCGCTTGGAAGTAAGGTCTCATCTTTCGGGCAGCTGTCACCAAAGCCAAAGCTACCTTCTCCAACTTGAGATATCGTTTCTCTGCATCCAACAAACTCTTACTGACATAATAGATAGGTTTCAAAAGAGAATCTTCTTCGCGGAGTAAAATAGCACTGACCGCACAATCTGAAACTGCTACATAGATAATTAATCGTTCCCCCAGCAATGGTTTAGACAGTATATCAGGGGATGTCAAATATTCCTGAATTTGTCGGAAAGCTGTTGAACACTCATCAGTCCAATTAAATTGTTTTGCATTTCGCAACACCTTAAAGAAAGGTGCACATTTGTCCGAGGATCGAGAAATTAATCTATTCAACGCTGTCAATCTCCCTGTCAAGATCTGGACTTCCTTGATATTTCGAGGTGGAGTCATGGTGATTAAAGCTTTTATTTGGTCCGGGTCAGCCTCGATGCCTTTCTCACTGATCATATATCCAAGGAACTTGCCCGATCGTACCCCAAAAATACACTTTTCTGGGTTCAGTTTCAAATTGACCTTAGTCAAATTATAAAAAGTCTCCTCTAGGTCAGCAAAATGTTCTTCGTCCTGTAAACTCTTGACTAACATATCATCGATATATGCTTCGACATTCCGACCAATCTGTCCTTCAAAGGTTTTATAGACCAGACGCTGATAAGTTGCCCCCGCATTTTTTAAGCCAAATGGCATAACCTTGTAGCAATATAACCCTCTCCCGCTAATAAATGAAGTTCTTTCTTCATCGTGAGCATCCAACCGAATCTGATTATACCCAGAATTTGCATCCATGAAAGACAACAATCGATTTCCTGAGGTCGAATCCACTAACTGATCAATGCGGGGCACCGGAAATGGATCCTTGGGACAAGCTTTGTTTAAGTCTGTGAAGTCAACGCACATTCTCTACTTGCCATTCTTTTTCCTGACCAAGACTGGATTCGAGGCCCATACGGGATAATATGACTCGTGAATGTGGCCTATGCTTCCACTTCCAAAAGAATAGCTGTAGCATTCTCCAGAGAAACTGGTCTCCTTTTCTGGACAATGGGTCTAACATCAAGTCGTACCGCAAGTCTATGACATATTATCTCTGATGGTACTCCCGTGACATCCTGTGCACACCAAGAAAACATATCGAGTTTGTTAGACAAAAACGCAATTAATCTTTCTCTGAACTCAAAAGAAAGTTTTACTCCAATCTTCAGATATTTGCCGTTTTCAAATTCATGTGCCTCGGAATCCTCTTCTGGGACAAGAAATCCATGGGTCTCCCTCGGATCATCACATGGAATGAGTTCCGAGGAAGGCCCCTTTAATTGCTATGCCTTATCCGATGTTTCTCCCCGAACTCCCTTCGAGGATAAAGTTATCTGGTAACATTCACAGACCATTTTTTGGCTGCTTCCGATTATCTCGATGTTGTTCCCTACCACATATTTTAGACACTGATGTACCGTCGAGATTACACCAAGCATTCGGGACAACCTAAAGCGACCCAAAATAGCGTTATACGAAGTTGGTGCATCGACAACAATAAACAATACTTCCACCTCCTTCTTGAACGGCCCACAGCCTAACTCGACCACTCACTGAAATTCTCCAACCACCACTATTGTGGCACCGGTAAAGCCCACTATGGTTCTGTCGGAACGCCGTATAACTGGTGGGTCAGAAATTCTCCTGTAAGTGCTCATAAACAAGATATTCGCTGAACTTCCTGTATCAATAAGTATCTTCTGAACTTGATCTCCAGCAATACCCGCGGCAATCACCACCACATCCTCGTGTGGGCCCGCGACATTTCCCATATCATCATCATCAAAACATATGATGGGGGAGGGAAATCGGTGCATTTGTGCTGACACCCCTGCCTCAATCTGGGTAGTCAGGTTGACCATGTGCCTCTTCCGCGAGCAATTGGAATTCCCTCAATGGTATCCCCTCCAAATATTGATAGCGACTCAAAGAAAGCACAGAGGTTGTTCACTTTCCCCCTCGGAATAACCTCTTCCACCATATTTACATTGTTTCTGCCCTCCTTGGGATCCAGATACTCTTGTTCAATATCAAAAACATCAACCTCCTCGGAAATCACCATGGTTGTATCAGCGTTCTTTGGAACAGTCTTTACCACAGCATTTTTCTGAGAGTGTTTTTGACAAACTCTAACAACATTCCATTTTCAATCAGAGCTTGCACTTCTTTTTTCAAGGCTATGCAGTCATTGGTGTCCTGCCCGATATCTTCGTGATACTTACAATACTTGTTAACGCTTCTGCTTTCCCTCGGAGTTTGAATAGGAAAAGGTTTCCTGAATGGTATTGTGGATCTCGCCTTATCAAATATAGCAGCAACATTTTCCATTAACTCCGTGAAGTAGTCCGGTCGAATCTACTTATTCGACATTGGTCTGGCCCCTTGATTATAATTTTGCTGGTTGCCATAATATTGTGGGTTTGTTTTCTGCCTCGGCGGATGCTGACCCGTGTTTTTTGCCTGAACAATGGCACGAGGCCGTTGGTTACTAGACTCAGATTTTTGAAACTGGTTCTGGTCCAATTGGTCGCCGGGTCGTTTCTTAGATGCCTGAGTTTCCTCCACCATGATTTTTTTTCTCAACCTGATCCAAAAAAGCTCCGAAAGTCATAGCCTGACTCTCCACCACCGTGTCCTTTAATAGTCCGGGGAGTATGCCCATCCTGAAAGCTGTAAGTGCCACTGAGTCTTTACAATACTCCATATCAATTTTTGTTTTGACGAATCGATTGGTATAATTCTTCAACCTTTCCCCAACCTTTTGTCTGCAATAGATTACCGTATCTCCGTTCCAAAACATGTTGAAATTCTTTATCGAGCCCTGTGGAAGCCGATTATACCACTTGGAAGCTACCCCTTTGAAGGTCTGAGAAAACGCTTTACACAACAATTTATCATCGTCATCGAAATTAATCATGAAGTTTTTGAATTTCTCGATGTGGTTATCAGGGTCTTGTGTCCCATCGAACTTTTCTAACTTCGAGATATCGAAATGCTTTGGGAGAGTGCCCACCAATATTTCTGGGGCCAAAAGAGAAGCCCTCCAATTATGACTCGTCCGATAAACATTGGATCTCAAGTTTTCATGGCTCGGAAAATACAATCCCTCCTCGGATGGTAGGGTATATTGATGTTGTCACTCTGAATTTCGCGGGCCAACCTTTTGGTTTCCAGAGGGGAACTTCGTCTGGCCATAGCCCCGCTCATTAACTTGATCATGATAACTCTTCTCCCTCGGAAATTTCCTCTCTGAGCTTTTTCCCCTCCGGTGATCTGCGTGTCCTCGACCATGTCTTTTCTTTCTGCGATTTTTCCTAAGAGATGACTCCGACAAGATGTATCGAGAATAATCGATAGTCAGATGAATCCAAACATCGTTTTTCTTTCCTCCTCGACGATCGTCGTTCGTATCCCCTATATCTGTTGTCCCTGGCTTTAGGACGAAAATCGGTTTCGCGCTCCTCTTTTCCACTATCTGGCTCCCTTCTTATCTCGGAGCAAAGATTTTCATGAATAGTTTCCTTTTCTGCCTTCAATATTTCGATCTCCAGCAACAGTTCATTCCTTCGAGCCAAAGGATCTGAGTCATCAAAAGTGTCTCCGACTCGTTGGCCCCCACGTGCCTCGTATTCCATGTCGTTCCAATAATCGTCGTCCACCAGATTCTCCTCGCAATTGGTAACAAAATCGTCCCCTTGCTCTTCTATAATTTCCCTCGGAATAGGAACTATTTCCAGGAAGCGATTGTCGTCAGAACAATCTTCGTTTCCCACAGACGGCGCCACTGAAGAGTTTTAAGAGTGCTCAAGGGTGATTTGTGATACGAAGATCTTTTAGTGTCAAAATAGTATGCAATATTTTTTTATGAGTCTTTTTAGAGAGAGAAAGTAAGGATTAGGTTAAGTAGAGAGAGAAAGTAATATTCTATTCATCTCGGGATCTGTGAAGCATGTGTGGTCCTTTTATAATACAATTGCGGGTCCCACACGCTTTAATTCCCGTTTATTACATTTTTTGTCCCTATTTCTTTTCATCTTCTCATAATGGCTACTTCTGTAGTAATCTATAAATTTTTCCCCTAATACAATTTCTTCTTTACAATTCTCTCCTATCAAACTTATTCTTTACAATTTTCTCCTTAACAAGTTTCTTCTTTACAATTTCACCATGTTATTTATTCTCCCTCATCAGTCGACTCCTACAAAATAATATTGTATTATTTTACATGGAATTCCCAGTATATCACAGGAGTTCGACCCAAAATTATATGCCATAGTTTATATATTAAACAATAGTTTTCAACCGATAAAGAAAAAAAGGAGGTCATATTCACGACATAAGCAATTATTGAAGAAGTGGACATACTAATTGTCGTAAAAAATATTCGAGAATAATATTACCTAGTGTGAAATGTCAAACGAGTGTTGGTAAAAAAATAATGACAAGTGAAGAATGTGCGTCAAAAATCTCAACAAGGCATGTCTGAATGATTTTTCCCTTTGTCAATAATAAATCAACTAGTGAATGCTATGTGGGGGGAATATGACGTTATCTTTTATGAATGGCTCTTCTAGATATAATCAAAATCAACTACATGAGGATAATCAAAACCATACCACATTCATAATCGAGAGAGGCCTTCATTTCAACAAGGTGATGTCATTCAACTTGAAGAATTAAATATCAACATAACAACAGCTTGCAAACAAAATTATTGTAAATCAAATTGGCTAAAATCTACGAGCATACATATATGACATGTTAGGCACAAGTAAGTAGGACAAGGAACATTTGGAAGACTTGGTCGAGTCTTTCTCAAACCTCAGAATGGTTAATCTAAAACTCAACCATGAGAAATGTACATTTGGTGTAAGATCCGATAAACGTTTAGGCTACATGATTAGTGAAAAAAATAAATGATATAAATATAACTCAACTCTCAAATTTGATCGCAATGGATCCTCTAAGAAACACAAAGGACAAATTTTGACATACAGGTTGTCAGCCTTTAATAGATTTATCTCAAAATACTCAAACAAGTACCAATATTTCTTCCAAGTACTACGGGGTGCATTGAAATTTAACTGTGCACATGCGAAGAAGCTTTTATCAACATCAAGAAAATTTTCACTTCTCTAAAAATATTCATAAAGTCAAAACCAGAAGAGTGACTATTTTTATACCTTTTAGTCTAGGATTATTTAGTAAATGTCATTCTTGTAAGAGAAAAAGAAATAAAGTCTAGGACAATATACTATGTAAGTAAATATTTATAAGCATTAAAACTAATTACTTGCAACTTCGGAACCTTGCTCTAGCTTTGGTAGTAACAACCATAAAGATCAGGTCATATATGTAAGATTAGACGATTATTTTCCAGACGTCTTCCCCTTAAGAAATGTTATACAAAAGCTAGATGTGTCTGAAAGGCTGACTAAATGGTTAGTATAATTGAAGGACTACGTCATCCATTATGAGATGAGAACTATAATTAAAGATCATACCCTAGAATACTTCCTAACAAAATTGCAATCCGATAGACATATTTCTTCAAAAGATCAAGCCAAATTCACTTGGAAAGTCCATACAAATAGAGAAATATATAAGAAATGCTTAGGAGCATGAATCCAATTAATATCACTAACCGAATAAATACTTACCTAGTCTATCAGGTTTGGTTTCCCATCATCAAATATAAAACATAATATGAAGCAACCATTATAGGTTTATGCTTAGAAAAAATTTGTGAAGTCAAATGAGTTCAACTTTTTATAGATTCTCAATTTGTGGTCAATCAATTTTTAGACTAAGGCATAGCCAGGAAGGATAACGTCATCTGATATCTAATAGAACTTCAGTTTCAAGAAACACTTTTTGGACAAATGGACTTTGAGAAAATGCCAAGGGAATGAAGTAGAGACATTGATGCTCTAGCATCATCGACTTGTACAGTAATATGAGCATGAGTCATTTTCTAAGATAAACCACCAATAGCGTTTCCCAGTAAAGTTGTATCCATAATCTTGGCCTCAAGAGTCTTGATAATTGAATAATAAGAATAAAAATATTAAAGAATCGCAATCATGAAATATTTGAATGAAGAGAACTTACCCAAAAAAAATACAGAGGTAATAAAAATCAAGATAAAGTCAACAAAGTTTGTATGGATATCTGATACATTATACAAGCAAATCTTTACCAAACATTTTCTTAGATGTCTCGACCCAGAAGATGTATCTTTTATAGTTGAAGAACTTCATGATGGAGAAAGGAGTGTACATTGTGGATACAGAGACTTTCAAAAAATAATTCTCCTATAAGGTTACAACTAGCCCGCAATAATTAAGGATGAAAAAAATAAAGTCAAACATTATTACACATGATATCTATAACTTCATCCAAGTCTTATTTGCGCTATCGTATACCATATCCAAAGCATTTCTATTTTACATATGGAGAATTGATATTGTGGGGCTTCTTTTTAAAAATTCCAGAGAAAGAAAATTCTTGATACTTCTCCAAGTGGGTAGAGGCTTAAAAAATCAACAAATTATACAACAAAAGAGTTAGTCAACTTCTTAGTAATAAACACATACTACTATTATGGAATACCAAGGGTTTTAATAACGGATAATGGAACACAATTTTAGAATAATAAGGTCACATAGTTCTGTAGAAGTAGTTATAAAAAAAATACTCTTCTATCATTTTCATCAACGGGCTAACGGAAAAATAAAAGTTTACAATCAAATAATATATGAGATGAAAAAATATATTGGAGAAAGCGTTATAAAAATGGACTATATATATAACAGGTTTTATACTCCTACAAACCACTCCAAAATGGAAACAAATGAAACACCATTCGCATTGATGTATGTCATGGAAGTAGTTTTCCCAACCGAAATGTTTATGCCCTTCTATAAAATCTATACTTATGATGAAAGAAACAACTCGAAAGCAAGGAAAACCGAATCGGACGTAATATAGGAAAAAAATGATAAAATCCCATCTTCGATCACAACACAATAAAACTTTGATGTATAATAGATATAATTCAAACATTTGATTTTAATGTTTCAGTTTATGGGACAAAGTCCTAGAAAGGTATTCTTTCATACCAAAGAAAAAACCATCGACAAGCTACCTCCAAACTAGAATAGGTCCTACATAGTAAAGTTTAGAGTGAAATCGAGAACATATCAATTACTCAATAAGAAAAGAAATAACTTTTTGTATCCATTGAATATAGATCATTTGAAGCTATACTAGCTTTCATAAGCTACAAATATTTTGTTTATTGATTATTTTTTGTAAAATTTTTTTGAGCTTTCATATGAGGTGTATTATTTCTTTCTTGGTGGTGCGAGTAAGAATTAACGAGCGAGCTAACAATTAATAAAATATTTCTAATATAAATGTATTATTTTATATTTTTGTTCAATGAGTGAATGTAATGATTATGTTAAAATATAAAGAGTGAATCTAAGGATTCTTCTAAATATATAAAAAATGAAACTAAATTTTTTCTAAAACCAAAAAAGTTATTCTAAGGATTCAACTAGAGCAAAAGAATTGAATCTACAAATTCGGATAAAACTATAAGCTTAAAAGAATAAGTTTGAAATGGAATATAATCTTCAAGACCTTAAAGGATCTTAGAATTTCTAAAGAATAACCAAAATAATGTAAGAATGTTACTTTAATTGCTTTGGCATCCCTCTTAAAATCAAAAAGGTAAAATCGATACAAAATATACTCTTTGCACTTCAAGAGGTCTACATATTTCATGCAAAATTGAACAAATTATAAGATGATAAATAAATCATAAAATGATCCATGAACTCTTCTAAAAATAAAATAATTTTTTTTGGATACTCTAGATATAACCCAAACAAGGGATCCACGTGTTTTTTTTGAAATACTCTAGATTAATACCACATCTCATCCAGGAGTATATGAGGAGGTATCTCATGAAATTTAATTACTAAATCATACTCAGCTTTACACACTGCATCATAAGCATTTGCCATCATTTCATCCTGAAATCTAGCTGCATTCTCAACATATATTGGTCCCTCGCTACCCAATTTTACCTACAAGTTAATATTATTTTGTTATGATGCATCCAACTCGTATTGCAAGCTGTCTCATTTTCCTCGTACTTTAGTCATTCATTTACAATGATGAGTATGTTCGGCTATCCGAAGACTTAATTTAATAACCAGGTTCGTTAGTTCTTGATGGCAAACATAGGACTTTTTGACAATAGTAAGATTAACACGTTTCTCTTTGAATAATAGTAAAGACTTGGATAGAAAATTATTTTCAACTGAATTATAGTTCTCTTTATTTTAAAATTTAGTGTTTAATTGATCGTTGCATCAACTTCAATTTGATGCTCAAGCCTTAACTTGTTCTTGGCATCAATATTCTCTTGTAATTTTGCACGTACTTTAATTTTAGCTTTAATTTCGGTTTCCAGCATGACTTTACTTTCCTCAAAACACTTGAGTAGAGATCAAAGATCAGACAAAAAGACTGGAGGCCTAGATAACTATTCTTTATTTCAAAAAAACATACGAACTCCACCGCGAGTTAAAGCTAATCCATCTCAAAATTGATTAATCTCACACACCATATAAATGCTTTCAACTATAAATAAAAAATTAACTAATATGTAAAAAGTATTTCAAATAAAATCTAAAATTAAGACTTAATAAAAACGATATACTTTTTATTCATTTTGGTATGATTTTAAAATATAATATTTTAATCCAATAAAAGATAGATATTTAAAATAACTAAAATTTATTTTTAATTTAAATAAAATAGGTCAAAATCAAATTGATTTTTTTAAAATGTCAAAAATGATTTTGAGAAGTTTTTTCTTATTTTATTTTTAAATGAGAAATTAATAATTAAACAGAAAAATAGTTAAACCTACTAACTATGATTGTGTTTTTCTATTCATTTTATTTGAACAAATTAGAATAAAGTTCAAAAAGAGAAAAGAGAAAGAGGGTTGCCGTATGACTAACCTACTTCAAACCCTTGCAAAACCCTTCGCCGGTAACCTTGTCGTCAAAACATCTAATCAATCAAGGGATCGCAGCTTAAATTTTCAGGTTTAACCAAGTTGATGGTGATTCTAACAAGGTAAGAAACTCGAAAAAGCCATTGTTTTTTTCATTTTCTTGCTTCGATTCTGCATCATTCGCCTCTTTGCTGCATCTAAAGTAGTGCTAGTAATGACCCATATGCCAAAAGCTAGAACTGCGTCCCTTATGAAATGGGTCTTTTCAAATTTTGTAGAGAACTCTATTAGATCATCAAAACCCTCGTTAAGCCTAAATGGGTCGTTTCATGTTCAATACGGAACAAAAAGAAGTGTTTTGAATGAAAAATCTAAAGATTCCAATGGAGTTTCTAGTTCAGAATGTGATAATATTGCTAGAATAACCCCTTCGATTCTTAAACAAGCTCAAGATGCATTACTAGATTACTTTTACTGTACTAGGAGTTTACAATTTGCGGATGCTGAGAACATGAGCAGAAATGCACCACATTTTACTGAAAAACTTCTAAGAAAACTCAATACTGAATCGGATGTTGGCCACTCCGTTATCCGGTTTCTCCGTTATCATCCTATTAATGAATTCGAGCCTTTTTTCGAGAGTTTGGGTTTAGATCCTTTAGAATGTGGTCAGCTGCTTCCGCGGGATTTGATGTACTTGAGTGATGATGGTTTGTTGTTGGAAAACTATCATGTCTTGTGTAACTATGGGATTGCGCGAAATAGAATAGGGAAAATATATAAGGAAGCCGTAGATGTTTTTAGATATGAATTTGGGGTTTTGACATCGAAACTTCAGGCTTACGAGGAACTTGGGTTTACCCGTTCGTTTATGTTGAAGATTATTGTTTGTAGTCCTAGGTTACTGATCGGAGAGGCAAACATGGATTTTGGTAAGGCGTTAGGTTTGCTAAAGAGTATAGGGCTGGATGTCAGTTGGGTTGCGGAGAATTTGATGGAGGATAAGTCTTATAACTGGAGTATGATTCATCGTGCTTTACGTTTATTTAAGACAGTTGGTTTTGGTGACGGGTTAGGTGATTTGATCAGTAGAAAACCGGGATTTATTATGGAGAATTCAGGAGAATTGACACTTTCACTTGTTGCTTTTTACATAAAACATGGATCCAGTATGAACAGAATACGTTTGGCTTTTCTTCAGTTTCCGGATATCGAAGTAAAAAACTTTCTGTTGAATTTGAGGAATTGCTTACAATTTCTAAACGAGATTGGAATGACTCACAGTGAGCTTAGTAAGATTGTTGAGTCGCATCCCGTGTTACTCGGGTCGTATACTTTGAAAAAAACTAATAGCTTACTAAATAACTTAAACGTCGGTAAAAAAAGATTATGTGAGTTAATACAGGAGAACCCAGAAGTACTAAAGAAATGGGTTATAGGATCGCGAGTGGAGCGATTACCAAGTAAAATTGACCATGATGGATTGAAATCAAAGATGATGAAGCATAAGTTTTTATTGGAATTGGGATACGTAGAAAACTCGAAAGAAATGGAGAAAGCGTTAAAGGTTTTCCGTGGTAAAGGAACCGAGCTTCAAGACAGATTTGATTATTTAGTGAGAGCTGGTGTCGATAAGAAAGATGTTACAGAGATGGTTAGAGTATCTCCTCAGATTCTAAACCAAAAAAGCGATGTTCTTGAAACAAAGATTGATTTTCTTGTGAATGGATTGGGTTATCCCCCGTCGATCTTGGCTACATTCCCTTCATATCTTAACTACACGGTTCAAAGGGTTCAACTTAGATTTTTGATGTATAATTGGCTTCGAGATGAAGGAAAAGCAGAGCCGGATTTGGCCTTGAGTACTGTAATTGCAAGCTCGGACAGATATTTCATCAAGCTGTTTGTTGATCGGCATCCTAAGGGTCCACAAGTATGGGAGGATCTTAAGAAACAGATTTACCCTGAATAGATCATGTATATTTCCCCTTTATCGCTGTGTTTGCTACACAGTGTAGCATCCAGATCATCGGGTAATCTTGATTCATCATCATGCTGTACATATATGCCAATTGACTCATCATTATGGTGCACAGCGCAACCATAGCAGCGCTCTTCGATCAGGATATTGTTGTTTTGAAATTCTTTTTAAGTAAAAAGATAGTTCATGATGTATACCATGTGATATAGTCATCGAATCTCAGTTGTATCTGTTATGAAGTTTTTCATTCTTTGCGAATTTTGAACAAACTGTAAAGAAGGACAACCTTTTGCGAAAGTTTCGTTCAATTTATTTGAATCTCATTGTCTTCTTGATCAGCACTAGGCGGCTACAACTATGTATAGCAATTTATGAGAGCCAGTAAAGCTCTCATAAATCTCAATAAACTATGTATAGCATTTGGAATTCGGATTCAAGTCTCTTGTTTATCATCTTCAATACTATATGAGTTGATTTATTCAGGCAACACCATTTATGAGCTTAAGCTTCAAAAAGTGAGTTTGCTTTTTGAGCTCAACTGGAGAATATCTTGATTCTGAGTTCAACTTGGCTACACGCTTCGCGTTAAATCCTTATTGCTATTTACCGTGAAGCTTATGGATCAAGAAATGCTGTATTTCTGTGAAGCACTCCGCGTTATTTAAAAGGAAACCCGATTTGAGTTCGGACATATATATACTACTGAAATCTTAGAGTTCGAAGCACCTAACATTGCACTATCAAAGGCTGATTTGTTCAATTCATGAATGGGAAATGAAATGATATGATCACATTTTTACCTCTCTGGCAGAAGTTGTGATTATTTATTTTAGAATTTGGCCATTCTGAATTGTAATTTTTACCCATGTTATGAAATAATATTGGGTTAAGCTATTTCTTCCCCTTCATATATGTTATTTTTTCCATATTGGAGAAAAGACTTCAGGTTGTGTGAAGTTATTTTGTCTATAGGATTTATTATTTTATTCATCTTATATATTTTTTAAATATTCAACACTTGTTTTTATTTTTTTTGTTTTTAATTTACTTTCTAATTTATATTTTTATGTCACTATCCAACCCATATTCGAACAAACACATCATTAAGTCAAATTACATCCAACATATATCATTTGACTTCTAAAATTAATTCTTAAAAACTAAAAAAACTTAAATTCGCTAAAAAATAATCATAGAAAATGAAAACACACAAACAAAATATTCAACATCTCACAACATCACCCAATCAACAAACAAGATAATTTAATCTTGTAAAATGAAGACAAACAAAAATAAGAAAGATAGAAAATAAAAAACAAGTTAACGTTTTTTTTTAAATAAACAAATCAAAAACAGATTTTCAAAGTTTTATAAAAGTAATTCGATACTAAAAAAACTTGTTCCTCGAACTCAATATACATGAAATTAAAAAAATAATAATAACAAGAGAATTCCGAGAACTGCAAAAAATTTATGTATATCGAGTTCGTGGAACTCTTGCTAACCGATAGATTAAAAAAATTAGGAAAGATTTTTACCTTTGACAGATTGCTTCAATCGAAAGTGGTGGCTATGTTTTTTTCTCAATTAAAAGAGCTAATAGTTGTGTATTTATATTAATAGAATTAGAGTTTATTGGTGAAAGTAAATATGGTGGGTAGAAGGTTGCTGGAAAAAAATTAAGGTAGATATGATGTTTGGATGGATGCTAAAGACGAAGGTAAGTATGAGTTTTTGGAATAAAATTTAAAAAAGGGTAAATTGATAATTTCATTTATGGAGGAAATAATAAGGTGGAGGTTTTTTTTAAATATGGGAGAAATAAAAAATCTAATGGAAGAAATAACTTCACCCCTTCAGGTTGTTATTTTCTCCATAAAAGAAATGACATATTTACCCTTTCCTTATTTTTAATCATAAATCTTTGATTTCTGCATTTTTGACGACGAAGAACTGATTCCGAGATGGTATTTAGGAATCAGTTGTTTTGCACAAAACAACTGATTCTGAGATGGTATTTAGGAATCAGTTGTTTTGCACAAAACAACTGATTTCGATGTGGTATCTCATAATTAGTTGTTTTTTCACAAAACAACTAATTCTGAGATACCACTTCGGAATTAGTTGTTTTCGGAATCAGTTGATTTTGCACAAAACATCTAATTCTGAGGTGGTACCTCACAACTTATTGTTTTTTCACCGAATAACTGATTCCGAGGTACCACTTCGGAATTAGTTGTTTTCAAAATCAGTTGATTTTGCACAAAACATCTAATTTTGAGGTGGTATCTCGGAATTAGTTGGTCTGTGCAAAAACAACTAATTCCGAGATACCACCTCGGAATCCGGTGTTTGTCGCTAAAATCTGCATAAATTGAGATTTGTGATTAAAAAAGTTTTTTTTTTTAATACGGATTTCAAGTTACATGCATATACAGCTTATAAAAACAAGATTAAATTATATTCCTAATTGATTGTGTGACGTTTTCTTGTGTTAAATCTTTGGTTTGGGTGCCTTTCTCTTTTATGGATAATTTTTATCAAATTTAGATTGTTTTTTAGAGTTTAATTTTATAAGTTAAAACATATACGTTGGATTCAATTAGGTTAAATCTTTTGTTTGTTTATATAAATGTTTGAGAATGGTAAGTGGTATAAAATTATAAATTAAAAGATAAATGAGAGTAAAATAATAAAAACAAGTGATAAGCGTTTTTTAGAATTTAAATTATTGAAAAAAATTGAAAAAGTGATGGGTGAAATAATTTTGTCCAATAACATTTACAACCAAATCAGCTCTAGACACAAATAAAATACATTTTAATTATTATAAATTATAATTATAATTATTGGCAAAAAAAAATGTCAAGGTAAATAAAGTCAAGCTGCCGTAATACCTGGTAGGTTTCTTTGACTGCTGGCTGTTACCCAGCTGGTAAATCAATATAGTAGTAGTAATTAATTTGTAGTACAACAGTAATAACCCTAATTAAAAGAAAAAAGTTTATAAAGACAAAAAAAAAGGTAGTCATCATATTATAAAAAAGGAAAAAAAATCTATCAAGTCCTCTCTACCAGGCACCAGCTATTTTCCTCTTCACTTGCACTTCCTTCTTCTATTTGTCTCTTCTCATTGGCTAAGCCTAAGCAAGCTCTCATAAATCTCAATAAAATTTTCATTTTTCTGTTAAAGTCTCAACCTTTATACTACTATCTACCCTTCACAATAGCATTTCCTGATCTGGATTCGATTTGCTTCTTCTTTAGGTCATACTCTTTCTCACTCTTTTGCTTACTTTATATACCTCAACATTCACTATAATCCATTGTTTTGTTTATTTTTTTGTTGGTTTAATCAGATTATCAGGTGTGGAGATTCAGTGAATGGTTTATCAATCATGAGGTCAGTTTTAGTTTCTTCTGTTTGATTGCTAATTTTTATTTGGGTTTCGGTTTCTGGGATTGATTGCAAAGTTTATTGCTTTGTAAGGTTGCTTGGAAACTCGGAAAAGAATGTAAATTTTCATACTTTAGTATTTTGGGTTTCTGAATTGAATCTTGGGTTTCTGAATCTTGTGTGAAAGAAATAGAATTAAATTCAAATCACATGTCTCCTATTGTCCTATCTATCGATGCTCATGCTCATGCTCATGCTCATGATAAGAAAATGATTAGATGGCTCTAGCTTGTGAAATGATTGAATGAGTCCTGAAAGGCTTCTGCTTTGTCAAGTGGTTCATGCATCTACTATCTAGATTTCAGTTTCATTACTTGTTTTTGTCTCTCTTGGTGGTGGTGTTGATTTTGGGTTCTCTTTGTAGATAATTTGTTTAGTTGTGTGAAGTTAAGAGTTGGGAGTTATGAGAAGAGGTAAAGGAAAAGGCAAGAAGCGAGGCATTGTTGCTGCTAATGAAGATCTGGGAAGTGGCGAGGAAGAAAAGGTTCCGGTATCAAAGAGAAGAGGAAGGCCACAGAAATTAGTGAGAGATAATAACATTCAAGAACAAGTTCAGAAGAAGGAACAGGTCAGCGCCATCCAGACAGATAACGGTTTCGATACAGAAAGCGAAAGGTTGAGTAACAAGTCTATTATTACACAGACCAAAGAAGAGAATCCTAGTTCGGCAGTGAAGCTTAGCACTGATGACTCTGTGAAATCTGCTGGTTTTCGGCAAATCGGAAGCAGAAGGAAAAACAAGCCTAGAAGGGCTGCTGAAGCTGGTGTTGAATGCATGTGAAGCTTTTGATCACTTTTTCTATGTTTTACGACTTCGTAGTTTCGTGTCTGTTTTTTTGTAATTGGTTTCTTAAGAACAGATAGTTTTGGTTATAGGAGGTTTTCGTAAGTTTTGATACTTGTAATCCTCCATGAACTTGTGCCTCTAGGAGGTCATTTTGCTGCTACTTCCTTTCATGGATCTTCAATTCTTTTACATCATAGAGTTGCAATTCATAAACTCATTAGGGTTGCAAAAGACAGAAATTGTGCTTAGAATGATCATTATAACTTTTACTTTCTTTCTCAAAAGATTCTTTCATAAAGATCACAGTAAGCTCAAAATATACATAAGATAATACAGTAAACTAAAAAAAAAACATATATATAAATCATATGATAAATTGATACAGTTCTGAAATGAAAATGAAGATGTACAAGTAATCTGAGAGTCCTAGAGTATCAATTGCTAACACGAAGTTGTCTTCCCTGAATATCTCTTTGAAGAGCCCCAGCATGATATCCTAGATTGGTTGCGATATTGTAAAAGTGCATCTGCTCGCCTGTACTTGAAAAAGGCAGAATGAGCGATAAGCTAGAATCCTCTATCAGAGTCAAAAGGCCATCGAAATTGATTAGTGATCATCTTCATTCGTTCCGGGGCAGTTGGACAAAAGTGATTCCGTTGATTCATACTGCAATAGTTTCATCACAATTAGAATGAGCCTACAAGGAGTAGTCAAGTCAAGAAAATGTGGAACTAATACCTGAAATCCACAGAAGAGGCAGTACTGATGTTCCTCTCTCAGCTTCATCAATATATCTTGCAGATCCTGCATTCAAATTCCAAAGTATACCAATATTCAATTGCATGCAAAATTATGTAAGAGACTTACAATTTCATAGGATGTGATATTGCTTAACTGTTTTATGTTAAATAATTCCCCTATTCATATCCCTACGAGTTTTTTTATAAGAGACGCAACCTAAAATCGTCGATAGCAAAAAAAAATCAATTTTACTCAGGAAAAGCAATTTATGTCATGTATCCAGTTCGTCAAGAATCCTAATGTTTAGAGAATCAAAGTCACTGTTAACCATCAGAAATAACAAAACCAGTTTAACCTTTACGCTAACTTTTCTTTGAAATGCTTGTAGTCAACCAAAGTGCTAAAAAGTTAGGCATTATAATAAACTGAACTTTACTTAATGAAAGAATATCGTAAGGTACCTCTTCTGTTATTATCTCTTCTTCTTCCTCTTCACCCTGTTCACTTTCCTCGTCATCCTCCTTTTTCTCATGAATAACTTGTTTGTTATCTAGTTGATCAAGAGCTGCCTTTGCCTTCTTATAATTTACCACAATCCTACGACTCCGCCATTGCAACTTTTGCCTCGAACCAAACTCTACCATCAATTCCTCCTCTTTTCCCTTGTTCTTCTCCATCTCAATTTCCTCTCTTTTCCTCTTCTCCTTATGTGGGTCTTCTCTACCAATCCCAGCTCGTGACCGGCGGATATTAATCCCCACCGGCTCGGCTAGGCCTGAGCCTTCCTTGCCAATAGTCGAGCCAGGTTTAAAACCCATTTGCTTTAGCAATTTAAACCCAATATTTGATTCTGAAATCGGAGCATCTATTCTAGCTAAGGTTTGCTCATCCTCTTGTATTTGTTTTCTCTCTCTTTCAAGCTTCCGTTGTTCTTGCCAGTTTACGATTTTGGACTTTTTTCTGGATGGTTGAGCACTTAAAGTGACTATCTGCGAGAAACTAATACTAAGGTACATAAGTTTCAAAAGAGATTGATAATCTAGGTTCTGCAGTTCTGCTCATTAAGATAAATTCAACCCTTTGGTTCAAAATACAACTATAAAAAGAATAGTATAGCTAAAGTACTATATCAATCTTAATCTCGACTATTGACTAACTACTAATCTAGATCAAATTTACCACATAAAACACTACAAGGATTATACTCAGCCCTCTCATTATGTTCACAAATTCAATCATTAGGGTTTTTGATACCAAAATGCAAACATCTGAAGTAAGCATGCCTAAACTAAACCAATTGGCGAAAAAAATCTTTAAATCATCAACTAGAATCTAAAACAGCTACAAATGAGCATATTCGACGAATTGAAATTTCAATTTTAGAACAGTTTACGCGGAGATGATTGCAAAAAAGAATAAGAAGAAAACTGACTTTCTTGGAAGGATGTTTTATCGGTGGATCGTTGGTTTCGGGGGGAAGGAACATAGAGAGGTCTCCCATGTAATCTTCATCTTCTTCATTCGTTGTAGTTTGATTCTCTGCTGATTCAGCCATCTTTCGAGAGCTCGAGAACCGAGAGAGGGAGAGAGAAGGGAGAAAGAGAAGCGGGAGAGCAATATGGGCCCTGTATTCAAGGCCCACTTCTCCGTAGCTCCATCTAGGCCCACTTCTTATTCGAAGTTGTATTAATTTATAGAATTTCCATGAAAGAAGAAATGACATTTAATATATTTTATTTTCAACCAAATTCAAATATAACTTAATTTATTAATCCCCAAAGAAAAAATTTATTTTTGATTTAAACTTGTTTTTTACAAAATATTTGTTGTTCTATATAAATTTTAAGTTGTTCTTCAACATTGAAGTCTGTTCTTCAAAATTTATTAAACATTTCTAAGAAAACACAATTTAAAACGTGATTTAATCGGAGAATGAGATTTCTATGGAGGAGCTACGATCTCCGGATGAGGAGGTACAGAGGAGCTACACTCGCCTTGCCAGAGTAGATAAGAGGTTTTTTTAAAAAACAAAATATGGCGTAGGTGCACCACTTTTTGCTTTAGCACCTTGAACCATTGTACATTACCTCAAAACAACCGGTCCTAATAAGTGTATCATTGGTTCAAATCCATATTTCTATCGGTGTTAGTAATTTTTGTTTGCTTAGTTTGATTTGTTTTTTTGAATTTTGGTCTTGTAGGGAATAAATTTTACGAATGGCTACGCCCAAGATTTCAATACTGATTACACTAATTATTATTTTCACAACTGAATATTATATGTAAGAATGATTGGTTGAGTGGGTTAAGAAGACTCATACAAAAAACGGATTGGTTATCAACATAAAACATCGCGATAAGATAAATAGTAGAAAAAATCCTTTAATATTCTTTGAATACAAGAGATCATGAAGGTATATTCGGGAGGTACCCGAAAAAAATCTAAAAAGAAAGTCGACATGAACAAAAATATGTGGTTGTCGCTTCGAGTTTGAATACATCATGGTAACTCCGGATCAATGGTCGTTAGAAGTTACAGTCATCATTCACAACCATCCATATTCTAAATACCTAAATGATTATTTATACGTAGAGTGTTTGGATAAAGAAGAGTTGGAATTTGTAGAACGTTCGGCCTTCATGAACGAAGATACTGTTTCATCCATGCGCAAAATCTACAACGCTAGGCAAAAAAACTGGATGTTGGGGAAAGCTAATCGGTAACAGTTACAATACTTGCTAGGAGATATCAAAAGATATATTTATTTCGAATGGCATAAATCCAGTGAAGATGAAAATTGTATCATTAGTGATATATTTTTTACGCATCCAATTACTCCTCATTTGTTAGGGCATTTCCACTAATTTTGATAATTGATAGCACTTACAAGATAATTCGGTATAGGATACCGTTTTTTGAGATCGTGGGTGTGATATCTACTGGTTTGACTTACTGGTTTGCTTTTACGTGCATGTCCATAGAGAAATTAAACAGTTTCAAATGAGTATTAGATTGTTTAAAATCGTTGGTTGTATTTCACGACATTGAAGAACCATATGTGGTTTTTATAAAGAAAACTTGTCATTGATGAATGTTGTTGAACTAGCGTTCCCAAAAAAGGCATATGTTTTGTCGATGACACATAAACCAAAACGTTTAAGGGGATATGAAGAAGTACTTTAACGAGAAAAATTATAATGCTTTATTTGTGTCTGCGTGGAAAAAGATAACATACATGTTATCAGAAGTTGAATTAGATCACACTAGGATTGAGATGCAGTATGACTACAAAAAATATACTTAAGAAATCAAATACACTAAAACGTTTTGCCTTGACTGATACACTAATAAATTTGTGGTTTGGAGAACTAACAAGTTTATACACTTGAGACATGTCACAGCTAACCGGATGAAGACCACTTATTCAAACCTAAAGCGTTATATATTTACGAGCAAGCTTAGCTTCAAGTTATTTTGGGGCAGAGTGCATTCACTTGTTGAACTCCAACATTGTGCAACATAAAATTAGAGACAAAGTTTTCGACTAAATCAGAGATAAGGTCTCCAACACTGCTTTAAAAATATTTATTATTAAATTAGAAATTTCTAAAGATCATGATAAATCTGATGACATAAGGATGGCAGTTAAACATAATATAACATATAAAAATTATATTTGTACGATAAGATCTACGCACGGCACCGTGTTGGAACCAGATTCGCGAGTGGCTATATAATGGTACACTTGCACATTTAGTAGCTTTTAACGACCATTCGAATATGTTAGATATAATGATATGTACAAACCTAACCACGATAGAGCTTTTTACATAAAAATGGATAAACTTGTAACTCAGATTATACGGAGCAGTGATGAAAGACGCATAAAACATATTTACAAGAAATAATTTGAAGTTGTTTATCCACAGATATCCTCCTTTTTGTCATTAGAGAAACAAAAACATCACTTTCGTCCACATGCCAAGAGAAATTTAAATATTGATGCATCATCTACTAAACTAGATAAATTACATTGGAAACATATAGATGATGCAGATTAAGCCAGTAAAGCTTGAGTGCCAAACCCTTTTAAAATACTCTGAAGGTTATCATCTATAAAATAAATCCTAGTGGTCATACTGTTCGGGCAGATAAACTTGTTGTATTTCGAACTCTTTTGATGGCTTTGTTATCTAGTAATAGCGTATCAAGCTACAATATCAATTCAATACAAATAATTACTGATCCAAAATTCTATTTGTGATGGTTTCCCTCTCACTTTAGACCTTTTATTAAAATTTTATCAAAAAATCAAATTATAACTTTGATTAGACTAGATTGAATTTCTAAATACCCTTGATTCTTAATCATAGCTATTTAATTAATATAAGACCCTCACTAAGATCGTCTGGTTTGTCCAAAATAAGATATGGATTAGGGTTAACTCTCTCGATTAAAATAAATTTCTCTATCTTCTATTTAGCCAAAGCCATAATGACTCTTATAAAGGGGTCGCACATGCATGGTTTTGTATCACATAACAGTGTAATCCCTCACACATACCTAGGTTATTTATTTCTTTATAAATGGGTCACACAGTTATGCGACCCCTCACTATAACTTTAAGCTAAAGATGGCTTCTCATGCCATCTTAGCCTAAATAAGCTAAGCACGAGCACCAACATGTCAGTCATCCTAAGTCAGAGTGGTCGTAGAATACAAGTCTCAATTGTTCACTTAGTCAGCTCGATGTTCCAATATCATTCCTTCCCCTATTTTGTAAATGATACGAAGATCACACTTGATAACGAACGAACATAGTACATGACTGATAAGGGAGAATAATAGACATATGGGGAAATTGGAAAGAAGTGTTTTTATTGGGAAAAGATTGTAAAATGTATTATAAAAATATTAATTATGAATAAGTGGTAAAATATATGGACTAAATGGGTAATAGTTGAGAATTTAAGCATGTGGGTCCCGTTATTATACTATAAAAGGACCCCACACGATAGAGATCGAAAAATTGAGGGCAGAAAAAGAAACTGTCCAAGCAAATCTTCGTTCTGAGATTAGAAAAGAGCATGATAGCAGAAAAGATGAGCGTGAAGTTGACCTTCGTCCTAGAAACAGAGATGACAGATATAGAGGGCATGGATGACGTTCTACGAGGAGGAAAGTAAAGCGTCACTTGGAATCTTCTGATTCAAGTGATTATTCTCGTTATAGTTCACTAGAATCGTCTCCTGAAAGGAGTCATCGAAAGAAAAGGCATGACAGAAAGCATATGGAGTACCGAAGGGGAAGAAGTTTGGAGAGAAAATCTCAGAGGGAAAAAATTATCAAACTCGTGCTAATGAGTAAGGTTACGACCAGATGAATTTTCCTTCTGGGAACCAAAATGTCGACCAGCGGAATTCGGAGTGGCAGCATCAGTATACTTTGCCTTCCGAGGAGGGTTTTTATATTCCAAACCATGAAAATTCAAGGGCTAATTTTTATAGGGCAGGTCATAACTGGAGAGCTTCTCATTTGTCCTCGGAAATTCTAGCAGACAACCTCCCAAAGCACTTTGATATTTCAAAGCTAGAAAAGTTCGACGGAACGCTAGATCCTGACAATCATATCGAGCAGTTCAAAAATTTCATGATTAACTTTGATGACGATGATAAATTACTGTGTATAGCATTTTCTCAGACCTTCAAAGGGGTGGCTTCCAAGTGGTACAACAGGCTTCCACAAGGCTCGATAAAGAATTTCGACATGTTCTAGAATATCTTTAGACAACATTTTGGTGGAGAGTAAAAAATTTCAAGCCAATGGAGATACGATAATCTACTGTAGGCAGAAAGTTGGGGAGAGTTTGAAGAATTACACCAATCGATTTGTGAAAACGAAAATATATATGGAGTACTGCAAAGATTCGGTGGCATTAGCAGCATTCAGGATGAGACTTCTCCACGGACTTTTAAAGGATACGGTAGCAGAGAGTCAGGCGATGACTTTTGGGGCATTACTGGATCAAGTTGAGAAAAACAAATTGGTGGAGGAGACCCAGGCATCAAAAAAATGATCAAGTGATCAACTAGACCATAATCAATTTCAAAGGTCTGAGTCTAAAAATCAAGGGCCTCGTGTAAATGTTCAAGCTAAGGTTGTGGGTCAGTATCCGCCGAGGCCGAGAACGAACCAGCAAAACTATAATAATCAGCAAAGCTATAACCAAGGAGCAAGGCCCATTTCGAACAAGTGGATTCGTCCGGACTATTTTGCTGAGTTAACAGAAAATGTGGCTATGATATTTGATAAGGCAAGGTCAATAGTGCAGTTTAGAAAGCCTTTTCCTATTCAGACTCCGAGGGAAAGCATAAGTGCTAACATGTTCTGTAAGTACCATAAGGATATTGGGCATGACACCAAGGAATGCATCGCTTTGAAAAAAGAGGTGCAAGCTTTAATTGAGAATGGAATGTTATTAGAATTAGTGAAAAAGCATACTCAGAAAAATGTTGCAATAAAGGCTGTCCCAAATAATGCTGACACGGCAATGGTGATTTCCGAGGAAGTTGATGCTTTTGATAGTGCAACAGAGTATCTGGATCCCAAGGTAGGGAGAAACAACGTGAATATGGTAAAGGAGATTATTCCAAGGGGGAAAGTAAATCACCTATGTGCTTTTTTCGAGTCGTTAGCTATTTTTTTGAGGGGATACCATTGCAGGGAACTCCAATAGTTCGCGGAAGAGGCATATGGTGAATCTTACTACGCAGATTAAAGCAGGGGTTTCGGCGCAGATGCATCGCTTGCCCTCTCCTATCATATGTTTTGACGATGATAATATGAGGAATGTAGCGGGCCTGCATAAGGGTGCGGTGGTTATCGCTGCAGGAATAGATGGTGACCAAGTTTAAAAAATACTTATTGATACGGGAAGTTCTGCGAATATTTTGTTTATGAGTACCTACAGGAGAATTTCCGACCCACCTGTTATACGACGGTCCAACAGAACTATAGTGGGCTTTACAGGAGAAACATCAGTAGTCGTGGGAGAGTTTGAGTGTGTGGTGGAGCTTGCTCGGGGGCCATTCAAAAAGCAAGTTGAAGTTTTGTTTATAGTCGTAGATGCACCAACTTCTTATAATGCAATTTTGGGTCGTTCCTGGCTGTCCAGGATGCACGGTGTTATTTCGATGGTATATCAATGCTTGAAATATGTGGTAGGGAACAATATAGGGACAATCAGGAGCAGCCAGAAGATGGCTCGAGAATGTTATCAGATAACTTTATCCTCGAAGGGAGTTCGGGGGGGGGGGGGGGGGGAGCATCGGAAAAAGAATATAAGCTAAAGGGGACTTCCTCTGGAATCACTCCTTGTGATGACCCAAGGGAGTCCCTCGGATTTCTGGTTCCGGGTGATGATCATGAGAAACACAAGTTTCAAGAAAGAAATTTTTAAAAAATTGGAGTAAAGCTTTCTTTTGAGTTCACAGAAAAGTTGATTGCATTTTTGTTAACAAAGTTAAATATGTTTGCTTGGTGTGCAAAGGACGTTACAGGTATGCCTCCAGAGATAATGTGTTATAAACTCGCAGTGCGACATGATGTTCGACCTATTATACAGAAAAGAAGACCGGTTTCTCAGGAGAAGTCTGCAGCTATTGTTTCAGAGGTTGAACGGTTATTAAGCATAGGCCATATTCGAGAGTCGCAATACCCTGTATGGGCCTCGAATCCAGTCTTAGTCACAAAAAATAATGGTAAGTGGAGGATGTGCGTGGATTTCACGGATCTGAATAGAGCTTGTCCAAAGAATCCTTTTCCAGTACCTCGAATTGATCAGTTAGTGGGTTCTACTTCAGGTATTCGGTTATTGTCTTTCATGGATGCTTATTCAGGATATAATCAGATCAGACTGGATCCAAGAGATGAAGAAAGCACATCGTTTATCACTGGGAGAGGATTATACTGTTATAAGGTCATGCCATTTGGCCTGAAAAATGCGGGGGTGACTTATCAGCGTTTGGTAAAAAAAACCTTTGAGAAGCAGATTGGCCGAAATGTAGAAGCTTACATCGATGATATGCTGGTAAAGATTTTACATGACAAAGATCATTTCTCTGACTTGGAGGAAACTTTTAATAATTTGAGCAAAATCAATCTAAAGTTAAACCCAGAAAAGTGCATTTTTTGTGTACGGTCGGGGAAGTTTCTTGGCTATATGATAAGTGAAAGGGGAATCGAAGCAGATCCAGAACAGGTAAAGGTTTTGACGACTATGACTCCTCCTCGGAATATTAAGGAAGTCCAAATTCTGACAGGAAGATTGACAGCATTGAACAGGTTTATTTCTCGTTCATCGGATAAATGTGCGCCTTTCTTTAAAGTGTTGAGAAACACCAGACAATTTAGTTGGACCGAGGAATATTCTGAAGCATTTCGTTAGATTTAAGAGTATTTGATGTCCCCGGAGATACTTTCTAAACCTTTGATGGGAGAAACGTTGATCGTTTATGTATCGGTATCAGATTTTGCAGTCAGCGCTGTATTATTCCGAGGAGAGATTGATATGTTGAAGCCGGTATATTATGTTAGCAAAAGTTTGCTAGATGCAGAGGAATGGTATCTAAAGTTGGAAAAGTTAGCTTTGGCCCTGGTAACAGCTGCTCGAAAAATGAGACTGTACTTCCAAGCCCATCCTATAGTATTTCGAACAACAAATCCCCTAAAATGTTTATTACAAAGGCCGGATATATCTGGAAGAATGACGAAATGGTCCGTCGAACTGGGAGACTTGACATAACGTTTGAGCGTCGAACGATAATAAAAGCTCAGGTTTTGGCTGACTTTTTGGTCGAATTTCACTCAGAAAGAGCAGACATGGAGATTATTGATCAGTCAGATAAGACAGAATGGTTGGTTCGAACGGATGGGGGGTCGAATGTTTCTGGAAGTGGTGCTGGAGTTCAACTAATTTCCCCAGATGAGATAACAATGTTTCAAGCTATCCGTTTTGGTTTTAAAGCAACTAATAACGAGGCAAAATATGAGGCAACATTAGCAGGCTTGAGGTTGGCTTGAGGTTGGCTCGAGTGTGTGGGGCTAGAAAGGTTAAATTTATTAGTGATTCACAGTTGGTGATCAACTAAGCTTTGGAAGAGTCGGAGGCAAGAAAGTATCAACTATTCAAGTACTTGAAAGTCTTAAAGGACTTGGTTTTAAATTTTGATGAAGTTTGGTATGAGTATGTTCGGAGTGAAGCAAATCTGATCCCTGATTCCTTAGCAACTACTTCGCGGTCAGAAGGTCATCCATGGGTAATAACTCAAGAGTATCCTTCGGTTACAAGCAATACAGATCATTCGATGACTGTGAAGGAAGTAAGCCACGTGGTTACAGACGATTGGAGGTCAGAAATTGTAGACTTTCTGGAAAATGATAGCTTACTAGCAGAATAATCAGAGGCTAGAAGAATCAGGTTTAAATCTCATGGTTATATCCTTTTGGGAGGAGTCTTATACAAGAAATCCCTAAGTAGACCGTTACTTAGATGTTTGTCCAAGGACGAGTCGCAATTTGTCATATCAGAATTGCATGACGGGGAAGGGTCGGCCCATTGCGGATATAAAGCATTAATTCGACGAGTGTTTATGGCCGGTTATTATTGGCCGACTATTTCCAGTGATACAAAATAGTTGGTAAAACGATGTGACACATGTCAAAGATATGCCAATATAATACACAAGCCAAGAGTGCTGCTAGAAAGTATTTCTGAAGCAGTGTCATTCGGTAGATGTGGTATTGATTTAGTTGGACCCTTACCAATGACATCTGGTGGAAGGCAAACGATCATAGTAGCAGTTGATTATTTTTTCAAGTGGGTGGAAGCAGAACCTTTAGCGAGGACGAAAGCAAAATATGTTATTAAGTTTGTTGTCTCAAACATTTGTTGTCGTTTTGGGGTGTCGATATAAATCACAACGGACCATAGACCTCAATTCGATAACAAGGAGTTTAAGAGATTTTCGTTTCCAGGAGCATACAACAATGTTTTTCTGCTCCGTTTCATCCGCAAGCCAATAATCAGGTGGAGGTGACCAATAGAACAATTTTGGACGGATTAAAGAAGAACTTGGAAGACAAGGCTAGAAAATGGCCAGTTTACTTACAGGAAGTATTGTGGGCTTATTGAACAACGCCTCGAACTTCAACTGCAACATCTTCATTTGATTTGGTGTATGGAATGGATGCGGTGGTCCCTTCAAAGATCGTTTTCCCATCATACCGTGTGACAGCTTATGCAGAGGACTTGAATTATCAAAGCAGGGCTATGGAATTAGTTTTGGTGGAGGAAAAAAGACGACGTGCACAGTTGAAGTCCCTACACTATCAAACATTAATGAGGAGCAGGTACGCTTCGCAGGTAAAGCAGAGAAATTTCGAGGTGGGGGACAAAGTATTACGAAAAAAAATTCTTCATACCAAGGAAAAAAGCCTCGGAAAATTGGGACCAAATAGGGAGGGCCCTAATGAAGTAACAGAAAAAGTGAAGCAGGGAACGTATCGGTGAAAAGATAAGGAAGGGAGATACATTAAGCATCTGACATAGGGCGTGTAATGATTATTATTTTTTTATGCTTATTTTCAGGTTTGCAAAAACAGCGAAAGCATACTCTTTCCTACCCTATTAGGCACAGGAAGGTTTTAACGAGGTGCCATTATTAGCTGATCAATACATTTGAATTTTTGCATCAAATTATTCTTTCTAAGTTACAAGGTGTGATTGGACTATTAGGTTAATAGTTAGGCTTTGAACAGTAACTCATCCCTGGACTATCGACTTTGGTGACAGATAGTCCCTGGACTTTCAAAAGTCCGTTCGTAGTCCCTGGACTATCCAGTTTGGTGACATATAGTCCCTGGACTTTCAAAAGCCCGTCGGTAGTCCCTGGACTATCCAGTTTGGATAAAGTTAGTCCCAAGCGCATGTTTATTAAGAGGACTAACTTTATAAAAAATAGAACGTCAAAGGACTAAATTTATCGAAAATGAATAGTTGAAGGACTATCTGTCACAAAAATTGATAGCCAGCACATGCAAGATGATTAACTTTATCCAAACTGGATAGTCGAGGGACTACGAACGGACTTTTGAAAGTCCAGGGACTATCTGTCACCAAGTGTGATAGTCCAGGGACGAGTTACTGTTTAAAGCCTTAATAGTTATGACATTTTATAAGTCTGCCTTAAAACAGCATACAATGATTATTATGACCAATAAAAGTTGGCATAAATAAATTATTTTATTCAATGCAAGTTGACATACAATCATTTTCATACCAAATGTGAAGTTAAAAATTATAAGATTGGTATTCCAAACAATGGCATATAAGGAAATTCGAGGTAGATGTTCTTCCGAACATGTAGATACCATTACAAAAATTGCCTTGCAAGTTGACAAAGACTTATACAAAAAATTATACAAAACATTATTCCAAGTCTGTGTTACTCAGAATTTCTCGAGGAGTCGCTCTCCTCGGAATCTGATGTCTCACTATCACTAACAACAATATTAGGTGGACGAAGTTCGGGGGAGACAAGCTTCCAAAAACTGCCTAAATCATACTCAGGATACTCTGCGTGAATTTGGGTGATCAGTCCTGCTCGGGTAGTAGCATCTCGAGCATTAAGCTTGTCCGTAAATTTTGCTGCATAAGCATTCACAACTGCCTCTTTCTCGGTTTCCATCTTTTGAGGAAATTCTGCAATTGTCTTTAACAGATTTCTTTTTTCCTCTACAATAAACTCGAAGTCGGCAAGACAATCCTTAAATCATTTTGTTGCAATTTGGTGAGCTTTCTAGAGTTTTGTAAGGTGTCTTTCTTGAGCTCCGGTCTTCTTTTGGTAGAGATCATTTTCTTCCTCACAGCATTTTCGGGGACAAGGACATATTTTTCTGAAGCAGACAATTTTTCAAAAATTGCATCAGCCTGTCCTTCTAGAATTGAGTGTTGTTTCTTTATCTCTTCAAGTTGTGCGGAAGCAAGGGAAGTCTTGAACTTGTAGTGGTTTTTACGATTTTCCAGATGTTGCATTTTTCTTCCCATGTTGAAAGAGGTATGCAGTAAGTTCCGAACACTTAAAGAAAATTCATCGCCCTGAGGAATTTCGAAAGAGCTAGTAGGAGAACCTATTGTTGTGGAGTCAAAATTCGAAGATTCACCAGTTAAAATGATGGGATCAACATTTTGAGGACGATCGCTTCAAGGAATTGGGAGCGGTGCTAATCTTGGAAGATTATCATTTGAAGATAGACTTGAAGATTGGGTGAGTGGAGAGTTGGGCTTTTGGCCTCAATTTCTTCTATCTTCACTTTCGTGTTCAGTTGCAGCAATTTGGGCTCTAGTGCCCTCGGAGGTTTCATGGACATCATCTTGTGCTCTAATGTCCTCGGATATCTCTTGGATGGTCTTCTTGGTTTATTTGTTCTTGGCGTCTTTTTTGTTGATGGGATGGACAACTTTTCTTGGAGGGGAAACTGAGATGGGTATTACAGTATTTGACGAAGAGATTGGCTCTTGGTTAGCAGCTAATCATTCGGAGTCTGATTGAAAATCTTTGATCAATGCTTCTTCTTCAGAATCGTTTAAGTGGCTTTTGGCTCGGGAGCGCTTCATAAGATAAATAATGATGTCTTTCTTTTCCACTCGATTGAGGACTTCTTGCTGAGAAGGATGAGTCATCAATTCCTTCATAGTTAGTCTGTCGAGGGGGTTTAGCCTCTAAAGACGACTCTTGGCCAAATTATTGTTCATAAAACAGAGGCAGAATATGTTTTCCTAATTTTCCTTGGCCCATTCACTAAGTTTAGTAAAAACCGTGGTGGCACTTCCTACACAGTCAGTATAGGGCTTAGAAATCCCAGTCATGGTTGTGCAAAAGTTGGAACAGTAAGTTATTAAACTATTATTCGAGGAAGATATAAGTGAGGGTTGAAAAGACTTACATCTGTTAGTCCATACAAGAGACAACTTGTGTGGATTCGAGGGGGTCGACTCAAGGCCCGTTTCCCAATGTCCAGAGAAGAAGAGGAATTTTTGCCTCCATTTTTTATCAACCTACAGTAAGTCCTTCACTACTTTTTAACCTCGACCAAAGGTCAGTGAATAAAACGAGAAAAATGGATTCTTTGCCAAGCCAGATAGTCCGATGAGTTCTTCTAAGGAAAATTCGTTGCGAGAAATCCTTGAAGCCATAATACATGCCATGAGTGTGAACCACATGTTTGGGCCAGCTTGGGAGGGGTAGAGATCGATTTTGGAAAAATATTCAATGAAGAATGGGTCTAAGGGATACCTCAGCCCTTAGTTCATGATCTCTGTAAATTTAGATAGATTGCCTTGTGGATACCATCCGCACTAGAAGATCCTTGAAAGTACAACACAGTATCTCTATATGTCACTCTATTTTTCTTTCTATTGAGTTCCATACATCTCTTTTCACATTCGCTGTTTTGTTTCTGTAAACTATAGTCCCTGTAATCAAACAAAAATACAGACGACGAACAAGACAGCAGTCAAGTTCAATGTTAGAAGGTCCCTAAAATAAAACAGCAATGCAAATACACTTACAGACACACAAGAACTTGGAAATGTTAACTTCTCATTTCATTTATCAAACATCATTACATTGTCTCTTATATAGACAAATAACTAACAGTTTGATCTTATCTTACTAACTGTTTTAATAACTAATATAAACACGTGTCTAAGTTCAATGTTTATCCAACAGTTTCCGGCATTCCTCAAACCGGCTAGATGAATTAGAGTAATAATTTGAATCGCCTCGCACAGGTTAGTATATGCATAGATTGGTTGTTAATGCAAATAATCTTCAAAGCAATTTTCTTAAGTCCACAAGGATTTAAGCTCCGCTTAACATACAATCTGAAAGAGAATATTCAACTGTTGCGGTGGTGCAGTCAGACAGCTTGGGTGTTGGCAATATAATTTGACAGTAACAAGAAATGTTCTAAAGATCCACGCAATGAAATACTTTCTGGACAAATTAGATCATAAATACTGACGGTCGATGTTTCTGTCACAATGTTGATAGCGATTTTTCCATGGACAGGAAGTTTCTTTCACAACTTTGGGTTGCAAATAGGAAGCTGAAGAAGGTAAAAGAATAAAAGACAAACAAGAGCTGTAAACCGCGCGTACCGTGGTAATACTGGCTATAAATGCTCATTTTTTAAGCCAATTTTGAAGCAGCCACCAGTCAGCCAATCTCTGTCTAGTCTTTTGCAACCAACATCCCCGGAAGAGGTATTTTTGGTCTTCTTCGCGCTATTAATTTATTTTTGGTGACATTCCATTATTTGATTCGCTATATTCAACGATAAAGTTGGGTATTCGTTGTTAGAGTATGTTTATGTAAAACCATTAATTAATTTTCTATTACAATCTTTTTGTCCAGCTTTTTCTCCCTCAAGTTCTAGTTTTGGAAGTCAAATTCTTGTATTTTGGGTGGTATCTATATATGTTATAAGCATAAATCAGAAAAAGTATTATAGTCAACTATATTTTATCTAATTTTTTGTAGATGTAGGAAGCATTACAGTTGCTCTTGGAAATTTCAATTGATTGCAGTTTCTTCTGAAACATTGAATTTCTTGCTCATAGTAAGTGTATGCATATTTTTCAAAAGCTACTTGTAGCATGTGAATGACTAGACTTGCTTTGACTAAACTAGGCTCAAGTTGCACCTCTTTTGGCTTGGTCAAATCTGCTGATTACCAGGGATATTGAGTGGGCTAACCTTGTACTTGGTTTCGAGCAGGTGAATTTTTTCTTTCTTACAAATTGTTTCTTACATCTATTTGGTAAAGTAATTGCCAGTTTTAGTTAAATTGGGTATTCATTAGGAATGTAGCTTATCATAGTATGCGGCTTTGACATTTTTCTCCAAAACCTCAAACCTATGTGCAATGTAGTAGATACAAATGTTCAGCATTACCAGACTGTCTTTTACACGAGCTTTTTGTCCACTATCTTGTCTATAAGCGGGTTCCTTCTTCTCCATTGTAATGCACTTTGCTTTATGTTGTTCTTTGTTTGGACCTAGCATTTTCTATCCAACCTTAAGTCAATATTATCATGAGGATATTCGGTGCTGTAGCATGGGAATATCTCTTGTTGTTATCTTAGTGTGCTACTTTGGCTATGTCAGTTTTAAATGCATATGTCTATGATCTTTGGACTTCACTGTTTTCCTTGATGCATATTTAGTCATTAGCCAATTGAATCTAATTTTAGTTGTCGTTGGATACAGTCCCAAATACTCTTATCAATAGCATGTTAATTTATCTAGAAGATAAACTTTCGGGCAAATGGAACTTCAACAAAGTGTGATGCTTTCATGTTAGCTATAATATTTTGGTTTCACCTACCTTCAAGGAGGACTGAATAGGGGGTAAATATTTCTCCTACCTTTTACTATTTATGGGGTATCTGAAGCTGTATGTTCCACAATCTATTTTTGGAATCTCATTTTTGTACTTTCCACATTATCAAATTGTTGGTCCTCTCATGTTGTTATAGTTAATTCATCTTCCTGTGTGTCTATAGCATCTTCAGTGCTTATATTTTTTGTGTAAGCTGTAGGAGAACCGTTATGGCATAGTGGATGTGTGCTATCCCCAGTCGGTAAGTGGCATTTTAAGCTCTCTTTTTTTTAAACTGAGCTTTACAACATGGGGTAAATTCTTTGATATTGTGTATTCCTTAAGTTCTCGTTGCTTATGTTTTGCAGCCTGTCGGTTTGATCTATGAACATAGTAATATTCTTGCTAGACAGGTGAACTTTCTGAAAGGCAATTACGTATATTTTTTGTTGTTATATTGTCAACCATGTATGAACTCCAATGAACATTTTATTATTTATCATATCTGAACAATATTCTAGCGTTTGAGTCTATCAGCATCGCTCATATAATACTTTTAGTTGATTACCATACAATTATTGCCAAAAGATAATGTCTCTCAAAGGATTTTCATGTCAGCCAATAAACACTACTTATTTGATAGAAATTGGACATCTCATCTCCAGCCCAAACTATCTTTAGTAGAGCTACGCTTGCTTTGTACTTTCGAAAATGAAATCTACAAGGTTTAGTATGCTAGCTGCTAACTCTATTAAGAATCTCACTCGGCGGCCTTTTGTCGCTCTGATAACTGATGCGATGGCAAATGAACTATATAGGGTGAGGCAATTTTATAAGTTTTTTTTCCTTTTGGCTATGTAAAAACTGTTGCAATGCCCTCAAGCTATAAGGTTTTTGTTCTATCTTGTTCAGGTACGCAGGCCTTTGTGGTGGATAACCAATTCAATTTTTGCTGAGGTTAATGGTCAGGTATGGTCGTTTGCAGTATACAGTCTCTTGTCACAAGAACAAATAAAATTTTGGTAGTTTCATTATGTTGATGATTTTAATGCCCACTACGTGTAGGAAAAATCTTTATGTACCCTATATATACTTGGACCATTCTAGAGACAAAATGTTAAAAAAAAAGTGGAGACACATCAAAATTGACCAAAAGACTCATTAAACTGAATTATACCCGAGAGTTTGCCAAAAATAAAAGATTATGTTGGTTCAAAAAATGCCTTCAAACATCGTAGAAAACAAAAATAAAACAATCCATTTCATATGTCTCAAAAATTGTACAAAAATTGTACTTTTTTTTCAAGACCACTACTATATATACAAATCTACGTTAATTTGTCTATAAAACTTGAAATTTTCATGAATACTAACCTTTGAAATTTTAATTTTTATATAAAACTTGAAATTTTCATGAATACTAACCTTTGAAATTTAAATCTCTACTCATAGTCACGACTCTCAGACCTGAACGTATATAGACTAGACTTCATGATGGGTTTTTTAAGAACACTAATCTAAAACAAAATAACGAACGCCTTTATTTGATGGATTACTTATAGGAGTTATATTAAATTTAATTTCGTAAAACTTAGTTTCCTAAAATTTAATACCTAAAAATAAAACACATCTTCGTTAGAATAATAAATATTATGGTAATTTCTAGTTTCTTGTTAGTAAAATATAATTATAGATTTTCTACAAAACTGTATGAATAAAAACAATTAAGTAAAAAATATTGTATCGAAAATTTTAAAAAAAAGATATTTAGAAGTAGATTTTAATTTAAAATTAAATAAATGTGAAAACCTATATATTATATTTAATATTAGATTGAGTAATGTTTATAATCAAATTTGTTATATAAAATATATTGTCTATAAGCGGGTTCCTTCTTCTCCACTGTAATGCACTTTGCTTTATGTCGTTCTTTGTTTGGACCTAGCATTTGCTATCCAACCTCAAGTCAATACTATCATGAGGATATTCGGTGCTGTAGCATGGGAATAGCTCTTGTTGTTATCTTAGTGTGCTACTTTGGCTATGTCAGTTTTAAATGCATATGTCTCTGCTCTTTGGACTTCACTGTTTTCCTTGATGCATATTTAGTCATTAGCCAATTGAATCTAATTTTAGTTGTCGTTGGATACAGTCCAAAATACTCTTGTCAATAGCATGTTAATTTATCTAGAAGAGAAACTTTCGGGCAAATGGAACTTCAACAAAGTGTGATGCTTTCATGTTAGCTATAATATTTTGGTTTCACCTACCTTCAAGGAGGACTGAATAGGGGGTAAATATTTCTCCTACCTTTTACTATTTATGGGGTATCTGAAGCTGTATGTTCCACAATCTATTTTTGGAATCTCATTTTTGTACTTTCCACATTATCAAATTGTTGGTCCTCTCATGTTGTTATAGTTAATTCATCTTCCTGTGTGTCTATAGCATCTTCAGTGCTTATATTTTTTGTGTAAGCTGTATGAGAACCGTTATGGCATAGTGGATGTGTGCTATCCCCAGTCAGTAAGTGGCATTTTAAGCTCTTTTTTTTTAAACTGAGCTTTACAACATGGGGTAAATTCTTTGATATTGTGTATTCCTTAAGTTCTCGTTGCTTATGTTTTGCAGTCTGTCGGTTTGATCTATGAACAGAGTAATATTCTTGCTAGACAGGTGAACTTTCTGAAAGGAAATTACGTATATTTTTTGTTGTTATATTGTCAACCATGTATGAACTCCAATGAACATTTTATTATTTATCATATCTGAACAATATTCTAGCGTTTGAGTCTATCAGCATCGCTCATATAATACTTTTAGTTGATTACCATACAATTATTGCCAAAAGATAATATCTCTCAGAGGATTTTCATGTCAGCCAATAAACACTACTTATTTGATAGAAATTGGACATCTCATCTCCAACCCAAACTATCTTTAGTAGAGCTACGCTTGCTTTATACTTTCGAAAATGAAATCTACAAGGTTTAGTATGCTAGCTGCTAACTCTATTAAGAATCTCACTCGGCGGCCTTTTGTCGCTCTAATAACTGATGCGATGGCAAATGAACTATATAGGGTGACGCAATGTTATAAGTTTTTTTCCTTTTGGCTATGTAAAAACTGCTGCAATGCCCTCAAGCTATAAGGTTTTTGTTCTATCTTGTTCAGGTACGCAGGCCTTTGTGGTGGATAACCAGTTCAATTTTTGCTGAGGTTAATGGTCAGGTATGGTCGTTTGCAGTATACAGTCTCTTGTCACAAGAACAAATAAAATTTTGGTAGTTTCATTATGTTGATGATTTTAATGCCCACTACGTGTAGGAAAAATCTTCATGTACCCTAAATATACTTGGACCATTCTAGAGACAAAATGTTAAAAAAAAAAGTGGAGACACATCAAAATTGACCAAAAGACTCATTAAACTGAATTATACGCGAGAGTTTGCCAAAAATAAAAGATTATGATGGTTCAAAAAAATGCCTTCAAACATCATAGAAAACAAAAATAAAACAATCCATTTCATATGTCTCAAAAATGTTGTCGACTTCCTGGGCAGTTCTCCTTATAATCGCAAGAATTGCACTTCTTCTTATCTAACGTATAAAAGTTATAGTCTTCGTTTCCTCTCCAAAACTCAAGACTCCGGTGGATTTGAGTACAGAGCCAATCCTCATCGAAGTTGACGGATTCTACTTCATTAAGTCTCTTGTCCTTCTCGTAGTCATACCTGAATAACATTTGATGCATGATACATAAGGTACTTGGCTTATGAAAAAGAGATAATTTCAGATTTGAAAAGTTAAAATATTTATGTTCTTACTCAATCAATGAGATATGATGTGATGAGTGAAGACTCATACAACGTCTTACATAAAGGTCAACTAGATCTCTTACCACCTATAAGAGAAAATAAAAGATAAAAATTAAGTAATATTAATATTTAGATAAAATAGAGATGTAAAACTTATAACCTCACCTTTAATGAGACACCATCAATTATATGTATTGTATTCTGAGGTAGAACTTTATTGGGATCCAGTTCATAATCCTTGTAGAAGGTCGCTGTTGGAAATTTCCACATGTTGTCCCACATGTATTTATACAACATCACCTGAAATCTGTTAAAGGAAAACATTTTTATTATTATATCAAAAATATTTTTGTTAAAAAAATGTATTAAGTAAATTACTTACCGAAAATTTCGTCTTAGTGCTTCATTGGGAGAATGACGTCCAAAACATGTTTTATATTCCATTATCATTGGAATTGGATCTCCATTTCCGGGTATATCTTTCATTTTAACTTCGTCAATTCTACCTGTAATCCAAATGCCATCAATAAACCCTACACTGATAGTATAACCACGGATAAATGAAACACAAAACATAATAGATTATTTTATTTATACTTTATAAAGTGACAATAGAATTTGATATAAAGAACTAATAGCTACCATAGCTATCTCTATATATCTCCCTATTAAATTTTGAGCATTAGATATATATTAAAAATATCACGTATACCACAGATTGATTACAAATAAAATATCAAAGCAGAAAACTGTGCCAACCAATCCAAAGAGAATTACTCATAGTAGGCTACTAGTTCCAAAGAGAATTACTCCTAGTAGGCTACTAGTAATAGTATACTATTACTGTACTTACTACCGTCTTTCTCTTCTCTCAGTTTTTAACAGACAGAAATAAAGTGAAATTACATAAACAAAACCCTAGAAGTTTAGCTAAAAATGGGTATAGTTTCACTTCTCTCTATATCTCTAAAAACTTTACTGTATATCTAATAACATATAAGGTTAAGCAACGACGGACTTATTTTCATCGACCATCAAAGGCACCAGCAGGTGGCATAAAACAGTACCATTTAAATTATAATAAGGGAAGAAAGATGCAAACTGTATCTTAAATATATAATCTGAAACTATTAAACTTTAACCTACTTTAAATATAATTTTATTTTGTTTTTGAAAAGAAAAATTACAAAGGCAACTCCTTTATTGATTTTAATTTCATCAACTGATCGGTACCCATTATGAAGCGGCGAATGAAATCGAGAATGGTTGGAAGGCTGCGAGGATTGTTAGAACTTTTAACAGCTTTTGGTATCTTCCTACTAGGGTTAACATAAATGTCTCTGTTATGATTAACATGTACGCAAATTCAATCCAGTATACCGTTAAACAATTATTATCAAACAACAGTAATATCAAATAAACAATAATATAAATATTTGACTACCTTATTTTATCTTTTCAGATTAGAATGTGTTCGCGTCTCATCGCTTCACTTGGTTCTTTTTTACCAAAAAGAAGGTCATGCTCCACTTTTTCAGACACCATTCCTAAATCAATAATTAAAATATAATTGAAAAAAAAAAATTAAAAACGTCAATGTAAGATTTCACTTTCCAATAATATGCAAGAAAAACTAAGAAATTGGAAAAAAAATTATTACCCAATTTCTCAAGTCGGTAACAGTTAACTTTCTGATATCCATATGTCTCTTTGAAATATTCATCTTCGATTCCTCGTGATTTCTGGATACGCTTTGGGATAACACGTGAATCCTTCTATGCGAAGATTGTCTAGTATTGCAAATCACAAGTGGAACATGCAAAAATTTGGCTGCACAAAAAGTTTACCGACCATCTTAGTATCTGTGAAGAACTGTTTTACCGAACACTCAAAGATACAATGATAATTTTTTTTCTATGCTTTTAATAGAAATTGTAATGTAAATTTAATATAAAAACGTATCTAGGCTAACATAACCCAACTTAAAAAAAACAACAAGAAACTCGATGAACACGACAATATGATTATCGTGATCGTATGGATAATCAAGAAAAAAAATCAGATAATGGCCCTAGTCAATGAATCAAATACAGTTATATAGCTCATGTAGACATTCTGATCAGCTAAAAAAAGAGTTATATTTGAAATGGAATTGTACCTTTTTTTCAAGACCACTACTATATATACAAATCTACGTTAATTTGTATATAAAACTAGAAATTTTCATGAATACTAACCTTTGAAATTTAAATCTCTACTCATAGTCACAACTCTCGGATTCCTGAACGTATATAGACTAGACTCCATGATGGGTTTTTTGAAGAACACTAATCTAAAACAAAATAACGAACGCCTTTATTTGATGGATTACTTATAGGAGTTATATTAAATTTAATTTCTTAAAATTTAATACCTAAAATAAAACACATGTTCATTAGAATAATAAATATTATGGTAATTTCTAGTTTCTTTTTAGAAAAATATAATTATAGATTTTGTATGAATAAAAAAAAGTTAAGTAAAAAATATTGTATCGAAAATATTAAAAAAGATATTTAGAAGTAGATTTTAATTTAAAATTAAATAAATGTGAAAACCTATATATTATATTTAATATTAGATTCAGTAATGTTTATAATCAAATTTAAATATATTGTTTAAAATTATATGAAAATAAAATTAAATTTGTTATATAAAAAATAATTTTTAAAATTAAATATAAATGAAATAATTTAGAAGATTTTGATGAATTAAGTTTGATTTTTTTTTTTAAATATATTATAAAGAAAACGATTCACATTAAAATATATTTTTATTAGAGATGCAATATAAATTGTTCACAAAATATTTTTTATCAATTTAGATTTTTTTAAAACTTTTTAAACCTTTCTATATATTTATTTTATTAATAATTTTTGTTCCAGTTCCACTTACATATCAATATCGAGTAAAAATTCTAAATTACCATGCTTTGTACTTTCGACTATGAAATCTACAGTACCAGTTCTAAAAATATCGAAATTTCTAAAAATATCGAAATTTTGAAAGACAGTTTGGGCTTTTAATAGATAGATATTGTAATGTAAATTTAATATAAAGACGTATCTAGGCTAATATAACCCAACTTAAAAAAAACAACAAGAAAATCGATGAACACGACAACAACTTAAAAAAAACAACAAGAAAATCGATGAACACGACAACATGATGATCGTGACCGTATGGATAATCAAGAAAAAAAATCATATAATGGCCCCAGTCAATCAATTTTATATACTCAGTCAATGAATTTCATACAGTTTTATAGCTCATGTAGACATTATGATCACTAAAAAAACGGAATTGTACTTTTTTTTCAAGACCACCACTATATATACAAATCTACGTTAATTTGTATATAAAACTTGAAATTTTCATGAATACTAACCTTTGAAATTTAAATCTCTACTCATAGTCACAACTCTCGGATTCCTGAACGTATATAGACTAGACTCCATGATGGGTTTTTTGAAGAACACTAATCTAAAACAAAATAACGAACGCCTTTATTTGATGGATTACTTATAGGAGTTATATTAAATTTAATTTCCTAAAATTTAATACCTAAAATAAAACACATGTTCATTAGAATAATAAATATTATGGTAATTTCTAGTTTCTTTTTAGAAAAATATAATTATAGATTTTGTATGAATAAAAAAAAGTTAAGTAAAAAATATTGTATCGAAAATATTAAAAAGGATATTTAGAAGTAGATTTTAATTTAAAATTAAATAAATGTGAAAACCTATACATTATATTTAATATTAGATTCAGTAATGTTTATAATCAAATTTAAATATATTTTTTAAAATTAGATGGAAATAAAATTAAATTTGTTATATAAAAAATAATTTTTAAAATTAAATATAAATAAAATAATTTAGAAGATTTTGAGGAATTAAGTTTGATTTTTTTTTAAATATATTATAAAGAAAACGATTCACATTAAAATATATTTTTATTAGACATGCAGTATAAATTGTTCACAAAATATTTTTATCAATTTAGATTTTTTTAAAACTTTTTAAACCTTTCTATATATTTATTTTATTAATAATTTTTGTTCCAGTTCCACTTACATATCAATCGAGTAAGAATTCTAAATTACCATGCTTTGTACTTTCGACTATGAAATCTACATTACCAGTTCTAAAAATATCGAAATTTTGAAAGACAGTTTGGGCTTTTAATAGATAGATATTGTAATGTAAATTTAATATAAACACGTATCTAGGCTAATATAACCCAACTTAAAAAAAAACAACAAGAAAATCGATGAACACGACAACAACTTAAAAAAAAACAACAAGAAAATCGATGAACACGACAACATGATGATTGTGACCGTATGGATAATCAAGAAAAAAAATCATATAATGGCCCCAGTCAATCAATTTTATATACTCAGTCAATGAATTTCATACAGTTATATAGCTCATTAGACATTATGATCACCTAAAAAACGGAATTGTACTTTTTTTTCAAGACCACTACTATATATACAAATCTACGTTAATTTGTATATAAAACTTGAAATTTTCATGAATACTAACCTTTGAAATTTTAATTTGTATATAAAACTTGAAATTTTCATGAATACTAACCCATAGATTTGTGATGCATTTTATTTTTTCCATAAGAATGTTTGTGATGTTTATCTTTACCCATAGATTCGAGGGGTTCAAGATTGGGACGTTGGTTTAAACAAGAAATTTCTAAGGGTATGATGGCATAGGAATTTTCCGATGGGGGCCAGGCACCGTAGAAAGTGGTAACTGGAGGTTGGGGTTGAGGCTCAACGTAGGTACTGGCAGCAACTTTCTCTTCGAATTATTGGCTAATGAACAGCCACTCTGGAATTCGACGAGGCTTGGGGAGCATAAGTCATCTTTCTCTCTCTAAAAAGTTTAGAACAAAGGGTTTGGAGTGTAAATGAAAGGGGCGAGTATTTATAGAAATAGATGGGCTTTTAAAGTGAGAGAGGCCTAGGGACATTTTCCTTTGTTTGCCTAGGGGTGTTATAGGTAATATAGGCATAATTGTATTGAATCGAGAACTGAGGAAGAATGTGAAGAGGAAATCAAATGATGAAAATTTTTGGGAAGTGTAATAAGATCCCTAAAAAGATTTGGTGACAAAGAATTACGACTAATGACGTTATTAAAAAAGAGGCGGAAGATTTCTAACTGGGATATGAGAGCTGACACTGAAACGTTCGATGAGCTTAATCCTTGCAATTAATTAGCCAAGTTCGATGAGCTAACTAGGCTATTGATATGTGTGTGGATACGATTATTTTCGAAGAAGACTCTCTGAAACAATCAAAATGTCCACATGATTGTTTCCGATGAGAGCTTTCGAGGAGAAATGTCCACATGATTGTTTCCGATGAGAGTTTTCGAGATAGAAATTGCTTGTGTTAGGTTATGGTCTAGTATTTGCTAAGAAATTGCAAGGATTTGGGGGGCTACTTACTGGTAAGGGTCGTCGAAGAGGTAAAATGTGGCAAAAAAAGATTTTAGCAAAATTTGATAAGAATGGGCAAAATTATCTTGTTGGATAATTTTCGAAGAGCAGTTACTCATCAGAAAGTAATTTGCGAGGAAGCGTTTTTCGAGGAGAATCAAAAGATAAGAAGAAATTCGAAGATTTCATCGCAGTCCTTGTAAAAATATTTTTACAAGGACTGGGGGGCTACTGATAAGGGAGAATAAAATACATAAGGAGAAAATGGAAAGAAGTATTTTTATTGGGAAAAGATTGTAAAATGTATTATGAAAGTATTAATTATGAATAAGTGGTAAAATATAGAGACCAGATGTGTAATAGTTGGGAATTTAAGCGTGTGGAGCCCGTTATTGTACTATAAAAGGACCCCACACGAGTTGAGAAATCTGGTTGATTAATATAATACTATTTTCTCTCTCTACTTTGAGTAGCAATTTATCTTTCTAAAAAGCACCCTCACAAAGAATTTATTATAATAGTTTAGTTCCTCGGATATTCGTTTTACACAAAATTACCCTTGACCAAACTCTTAATTCATCAATGACAACGTGCAAAATGGTATTCGGCATTGTACAAAATTGTATTACAAATGACATACCCGACCATGGTAAAGCAAAAAAGATGACATAAAAGCATGAATAAATAAGAAAAATCCTAACTAAGACATCCACAAATCGTTATGGGTGGTTTTGATACGGTTAGCCTACCAAATACTTTAAATCATTATAGTTACCAATTATCTGGTATTAACAAATCAAGTATTGATACTCTTATATTAATTTTAGGTACGACTCTTGGTTGTTTTATTGTAGGTGGTTTCCTATCGAAGTTAGTATGGATTCTTTCGATCATCGTTCCAGCGGTGCTGTTAAATGTATCAACCGATATTCCACTTGTACCAGTCAGTGTAAAAAACTCTATAGTGGTCGGACTTTCCGTATGAGATTCAACCTATTATTGTTTAGCATGTTAAAAAACATATTTGTTTGTGGAATCATCCACGTAGGTTTTTGCCTAGACCACATCCTCGACCGAGAGTACAAACTTGTGTTTTGACCATCTCTTAAAACTTGTATATAAGAGTAATGAAATGGTCTAATATTTGCATAATTGTTTAAGTCATTGTCATCTTTCACTATTATAAAATACATTTAGCTTTGCATTTGTAAATGCATAGTCAATGATAAACTCTTCTTCTTTCATACGCTTAGTGCGAGACATGATGAATAGTCTTTTTTAATACACAAAAGAACTCACTCACTGTCTCGTTGAATTATTTCAAGGTTATTGGGATATAGTAGTTCTTGTGTTGTTCGATTTTCACCATAAAAACATATATTACGCAACTTAGAAATATCATATTTCACGATATAAGTATTTTATCTTTTGTTATGAAATATTTCGCAACAACTATTCGCAATTAGAATATATTATGTTTTGCAATCATGCATTTCGCAAAATCTATAATATTATATTTCATAAGAGTTGATTTCACTGTATTTCCGCAACAAACCACTATATTTAATTTCATAACTTTCATATATGATTTTTTCGCCATTAATATTTTTGCAAAAAAAATTATACTATGTTTCGCAACCTGGAATACCGTGTTTCACAAATGAACTACGTAATATTTTGCAAATGAATACTATTTTACCAACTAACATACCAACTCAAATAATATTTTTTAAATTGGCGCACGATTTTGAATTTTATTCGTTGAATTAACTTGAAGTATATTATTGGTCGTTGTGATGTATGAATTTACGTGTGTATAAATAAATATATTTTTTTTAAAAGACGTTGTAATCTGAATAGGCATCGTCTTTTTGTTTGTTTCGGTTATATATTCGATTTTAAAATGGAATAAAGTTTAAATTTATTAAAAATATATTTTTTTAATTTATTCTAAAATGTTAATATTGGGTTTAAATAGGATGGCGATGAACCGGGTTTGGGCTGACCCGTATGAGCCCGTTGTTTTTTACTCGAACCCGAATCCGGTCTGACCCGCAACGGTTTTAATATTTTCGAACTCGAGCTCGTCCCGTTTATCTACGCGGGTCAGCCCGCCCGACCCACAAACATTATTTTTCCTAATTTGGGTTGGCAGAACTGGTCTGATCCAATCCAAACCAGCTCAAATTTGACTTTATTTTAATTTTAAAAAAAAAATATTTAAGATGTAAATTTTTAAACCAACCTACCTGAAACACAATAGCAAAAGAGAAAAAGATAAAAAAAACTTAAAAACATATTTATAATTTATGGAATTAGTTTATAAAAAAAATTAATAAATATATTATAAATTTCATTTTTTAATTACATTTTACAAAGTTCCAATTACTTTTTATATATAGTTTATATTTACGGGTTGAGTTGGGTTTAATAAATTAAAATTTCATACCCGCTCTGATCCGTCTACAAATCATAATTCGTATATTCATATCCGACTCGTTAAATATTCGGACTATATAAAGTCCGGCCGGTTTGGACCGACTCCGACTAACATTGTCACCCTTATGTTTAACCTTTTTATTAAATATGGATTGTTTATTAATTTGAAAATGTATAAATTTGATAAAAAATAATTATGCCCATTTTAAACTGAATGTCAATCACGAATTAATAATTTAGTACAAAAACAACAATTTTAATTAACTTTATTGAATATTATTTTTATAAATATTAGAAAAAATGATTTTTTATAATTATTATTTAATGTCAATTACCTCTTTTCGTAGGTGTTCCGTTTGATAAATTTATTAAAACCAAAAAAGAAAATTTTATTATATAAGATATTGAAATATAAATTTTCTAACGGACCGTAGCAATTTTGTGCCAACCGATCTTGATTTCTAGACCCATCAATTCATGATTGAAATACGAAATGTCTTTGGTGTGGCACTGGCGGGCATCTAAGAAGACCTATAACCGTTTAAGCTGACGTGGCTATATATTTGTATCCGACTGATTTCATCTTCTTCTTTTAAGTCGTTGAGACTTGCTTCTGTTTGGTTAGTTAGAAAACGCAAGAAAGTGATGGAATTTTGTGTGAAACCATCACTACGTTAGAAATTTTCTCTCAAAAAGTTCTCTGAGTTCGATTTTTGCCAACATGGATGTGCACCGATTTCGAGTATTCCCCATTGCGATACTTATCTCCGCCATTTTGCTTGTGCATGCCCGCGCGTCTACTGATCCAATCGACGGTAACCTCTTGCCTTTACTACTTCTATTTCTTCATATTCGATACAATCATGTACTTCTCAGATGTTCTTTATCAGCAAGTAAGGAATTGAGGAACTTAAGTTATCACTACTTTTATTCATTTCACAGTGGCGGCTCTCGAAGATCTATACAGGGCGCTAAACTCCTCGCCACAGCTGACGGGATGGAGAATCGGCGGTGGCGGCCCATGTGATGGAGAATCATGGATCGGAGTCTCGTGTTCTGGCTCATCTGTAACACATATGTAATGGAACCCCTCCTGCTTAAATTAGATATGTATCGAAGTCGCTTCTGGTGATTTAATTTGCTCTTTCACGTTATGCAGTCAAATTCCTGGGTTAGACCTGTGGGGGAGCCTTGGGACCCAACTTCATAATCTGCAAAACTTGAAGTATATGTAAGTATATTTGTTTTCTTGATAATTGAAGACGATCAAAATCATGGTTGGTATGCCCTGAATGCTTCTTGTTTTCTTGTGTTAGGGATGTTAGCTCCAACCGCATTATGGGTGAAATTCCGAACAGTTTACCCCCAAATGCATCTCACGTGTTAGATTCTGATTCTTTGTTCTGTGTAAGCTTTTTGATAGAATATCATGTCTCTTTTCGGACTTATGGCTTGATGCAACTTTTTGTTGATGCAGAAATATGGCATTCAACAACCTGAGTCAAAGTATACCATATTCGTTAGCTAGCCTGAAGCATCTCAGATATCTGTATGATTCCTTTTTCTGACTGCATATACTCTTAGTTCTGCTTTGTGGTTGCTCATTCATTAAGGTATAGACTGCTCTTTTCCCAGGAATGTGAGTCATAATTCATTATCTGGACCCCTTGGCGATGTGTTCGGTGGGTTACCTCTAAAAGAGATGTATGTTTCCCTATCTACTCTCTCAGAAAATTATTGAAGTATTCATTACGTGTGTATAAGATATTCCGTATATCCTTAAAAATAACAAATTTATCTACGAACTACTTGAAGATGCAATATATTGTATATATCGAGCTTTTCATCCGCTTCTCGTGGGTTTACTTCTGAATTATTACTTGACTAGCGCAATGATTAATCTAATGAGGAGTCAACTTCTTCTACACAGGGATCTGTCATACAACAACTTCACAGGAGATCTTCCAAGTTCTTTTGCTTCCCTTTCAAATCTAACTTCATTGTGGGTCCTATGTCACTAGATAAAAGCTTCTCAGTCTCAATATTTCTACGAGAGTATATATGACATCAGGTGTTAAACATTCTTTTAACATCCTATTTTCGCAGATTCTTACAAAAGAACAAATTCACTGGATCAGTCATCTACCTGTCTGACCTCCCCTTAACTGATCTGTAGGTATTCTTACTGCTTCCTAATGATATTTTTAGTATGCTTCCATGCTGAGATGCGCGTATGTTTTCAGGAATATCCAAGATAATGAATTTAGTGGTGTTATTCCTGAACAATTTCAGTTCATTCCACACCTATGGTAAGCATTGGGGTATTGCTTGCTTGGACCAAGTATTAAATCTTGCACTGATCACGTTTCCATTTCGGGGAACAGGTTTTGGGGAAATATATTCCATGCGGGGGCTAATTATACAGCATGGAAATTCCCTTTGGATATTGTGCCTCTTGAGAATAACATAAGTGCCCTACCAAAGACAGAGTCAAGTGCCGTTCAGAATTTCCCTGCTGCTAAAGTAGTTGGTCACAAGACAAAGAGAATAGGACTTGGGGGTATAGCCAGCATGTTAGGTGGAGTGGCTTTGCTGGCAGCTTGTATAACACTACTGATCGTAGTTCATGTTAATCGAACCCGTAAGCCGAAGCTTAGAAGCTTAGGGAGCAGCATAAGCACTGTACATTCACTCCCAATCAGTACAATTGGAGGTGTGAATTCTTAACCGACTGTTAAATACAGGATCTTATGATTATTGTGGAACCTTGTGACTGATTTCTGGAATGGTCATATGTTTATATTGTGGAACCCAATATTTATCTGTTTTAGAACAAGTGGACTATTTGTTAGTTCAAATATCTTCCAATAAGATACTTCCTAACACCATAAGAAAAGAGAAATAGACACTGCGAGTTTGTCGATCATTGCAGGAAAATTGGTTTAGATATATTCTTTTTTTGTATGACTGATGTTGACTCTTTCTTATCTGCAACTGTGATCGTAGACTATGCATGCACTGCACCTGAAGAGAGCCCAATTTTCGCGAATGCTCAGGGTACACCTATTCTGAGACATGTAGATGTACCTCCTGGTCAGCCAAACAGGACAAAGAAAACATCGAGAAGAAAAAGTTTTTCAAATAAATGTGACTTTCCTACAAGCGCTAAGAGTTTCACTGTTGCCGAGCTTCAAGGAGCTACAAACAGCTTTAGTGAGCTGAACCTTCTTGGAGAGGGATCTCTCGGTTCTGTCTACAGAGCTGAGTTTCCTAATGGCCAGGTATGTATCATTCCTGGTTCTTACTACTTACAATCGGCATATACCATATATATTACAATCAAATATCATCTTTTGATTTTAATATCGCAATCTCTATATCTTTAGTCTTCGTTATGCAGCCTTTTGCCGTGAAGACAATTAACATGGTGTCTCTGTCTTTTCATGAAGAAGAACAATTTCTAGATGTAATTAGGATAGCATCCCAGTTGAGGCACCCAAACATCGTACCACTTCTTGGCTACTGCATAGAATATGGACAGCATCTTCTAGTTTTTGAGTATGTCAGAAATTTGTCTCTCGATGATGCTTTGCACAATGAAATATACAAGCCACTTTCCTGGGGCCTCCGTCTTCGTATTGCTCTCGGAGTGGCTCGCGCCATAGAGTAAGTATTGTATGTAAAATATATAAACTATGATAATGGGAAGTCGATATAAGGTAAACAACATCCTATTGCTGAGTTAGTGCAAGTAGAAGCCTTATGTTAACTGTTTATTGCATCCTAAATTTGCATATATGGGACTCTGGGTGTGTGGACATATTAGAATAAAGATAGATTTCTTATTGGAAGCAACCGTATATATTATAAAAAAAAAAGTAGGAATTTCGGTAATATAACGTTCACTTGCAAGTTAATTTTCAGCTATCTGCACTCTACAACATCTCCGCCAGTAGCTCATTGCAACATAAAGGCTGCCAACATCTTACTTGATGAAGAACTAATGCCTCGACTTACTGACTCTGGGCTAGCAACTTTAAGGTCACTTACAAGAAACAGCGTCAAACTTAAGGCTTCAGAAATAGCTATTTTCAACACTGGGTATATTGCACCTGAACATGGGCAACCAGGAGGAGACAGTACGAAGGCTGATGTTTATGCCTTTGGAGTGCTGCTTTTGGAGTTGTTAACCGGAAGGAGACCTTTTGATAAGTATACACCATCCTTTCGCGAGGTTTTTTTTCTTATGTTTCTTGATCAAGATTTGATCTTCTTTGTTTAATGCAGCGATAAACCTAGGGAAGAACAGTTACTGGTCAAATGGGCTTCATCTCGACTTCATGATGGTGAGAGTCTGGAGCAAATGGTTGACCCGGGGATTACAAGAACACTTCCCTCAAAAGCTCTCTCTGAATTGGCTGATATAATTTCCCTCTGTATTCAGGTAAAAAGATACAGGAAAAAAAATCCAGAGACAAAAATCCTATGCTTCACATTCACATTCACATCATCGCACACACATACATATATTTTCTTGCCTCTTTACTTGAGATGTGTATAATTTGTTCTCATGTGATTGACCAAAACAGCCTCAGAAGGAATTTAGACCAATGATGTCTGAAATAGTGGAATCTCTCAGAAGTCTGATGCAAAAAGTGACAATGATAAAGAACACAGCAGATGGTACTATAGAGATTGACCCCTTGAACAGATCTTTCCGTTCAACCCACACTCGATTCATAGGATCTCCATCAGCGAGCTATTTGTCAATGTGAGCTTACATGGATCTATGTATCCCCATCAGCGAGCTATTTGTCAATGCAAGCTTACATGGATCTCAGGTTGACTCCATTGGTTTGCCATTTTCTCCGGCCGTAGTTTTAAGTATCAAGTATTTTGTATTTCGTGGACATTACATGTTCCACAGGTTCCCGAATGTTCTTTTACGTGTAAATAGTTTCAGTTCTTTGATGGACAACTCTTGTTTCATCGGTATACATGTTCAGGAAGATATTCATAGAACTAAAGGATGTGATAAGACACAAGTACACAATATATCGAACACGATTAAAAAAGAGTTCAAATTTATTGACCAATAGTAGGAAGTTTACAAGGACGAAGGTCTCCATTCAGATGGGCGAGATTTCATTAACTATCTCTACTTTAACAGATTCTCTTTTCCTTTTCTTGATTAATAAACAACACATCTTCCCTGAAGTTCAAACAGAAACCCCGCTGTTCAGCAAAGTGTTTATTTCTCCAATTATATTAACAGGTCTTCCATCAAACATGGACGAAAGCGTAGTCTCGCACAACTTCTTCAGCTCCCTGGTCTTAACAAGAGCCATTTCCTGCAGTTAAAATAGCATTTACGCCATTAAATCTGACATGCATGCATGAAATTGTAAACATAGAACTATGAAAGCATTTGACAAGGACAGGGAAGAAATCTACTCCAGGTGAAACACTTGACATCAGAGAGACAGATGATTTAATAAAAAAAGTGAAATCATAATAAAGTTAAGAAGAAACCTACTTGTTTTGGCCATATAGAAGACAGCGAATTCTGAAGTGTAATACGTTTGGCAGCTACATCCTTCAACCCCTCCTTCAACTTTACTTCATGGTTTTTCTTTTCTTCCAATGTGCTCACAAGTCTATCTAAAAACCTTCTCGAATTGAGTATCATGATCAAATCCCGAGTTTTCCTGTTTGTAAGCAAGGAAATGGCAGAGGATATATCAGACAACATTGGTGAAATGGCCTCTGGAGCATATTGCTGCAGCACCAATGGAGAGACTGATTGGACTTGGTGTTGCAAAGACAAAGTATCTTCATTCTTCAACTCTGCCAGCCGTTTATTTAAGAATGCTTTAATCTGATACAAAAAGTAATATTATAAATTAGCCCAAGGATTAAAAGAATGCAGTTATATGAGTTGGAGGTTATTTGGTGTACAGGCTACCTTAAAACTAGACGAAGTTGGCTTTTTAGAAAAAGCCATAAGATGGCTGGTATACAAAATCAACATATTTTGGAGACAGTATCGAGAAATGAAAAGGTCAAAACATGCAAAAAATATAGCTCCTAGCTTTTTAGTATTTTTAGTCTTAAGAAATCTAGTTTATATTTAAGCGTGGAGAGTCACACCAACCAAAAAATATTTAAGGTAATAGAACCAAACAACCCCTTAGTGAGGTGTACCAGGGCCACTATACCTCGTATAAATCATCAAGAATCCTACTCCTATATTCTGTCTCCAACAGCTGACTCTTCTCTTCCTTCGCTCCTGGTCCTGGCATGTGAGTTGGCACAAATGTTTGATTTTCCAGAGGCAAATCGGAATCATCAACTACATCCACTTGGGGTGTTTCAACGCCGATGTCCCAAGAAATCTCAGATGCGGGGGCCTGTTCATCGTCCCCTTGAGTTAATGCTTCATTTACTGAAGTATTTAGCGGGATCTCATCGGCATTAACCATTTCATATGAACCGAAACCGTTGCCATTATCATCTGCTTCTTCTATTGTACCAATATCCCAATCAATCTGAGCATTGTCAATGGTTATATCCCAATCAATACTACCTGCGACAACATCTCCTTCCCCTTCTAAACGGTACATGTCATCAGAGCTTGACTGAACCTTTGTTGTATCAAGCACCTCATTTTCTCCATAAACATTCAAAGATGGAGGGTTTTCACAAATCTCTTTCAAGTTCAGCAAAACTGTTACTGGATGTTTCTGCAATCACGGAATAAATGGTAATATAGTACGATATGCAATCAAGTAAACTTAACCATTGTTTATGGAGGGACAAGAATTAAGAGTACGTAAGGATGCTATATTATGTAGAAAGGAAAGAAAACAACTAAATCACTCCCTTACATCTTTTTCGGTGTGAACATCTTTGACAAAATTCGAGTAATATTCTATAGCTTGTGACACTGAATCGCTGTTGATAACTTCCAAAATCTTGCTAAATGTGCTCGGAAGGGAATTTGCAGTCTCTAGAAGTTCAACCCTCACATTTTTACCCTGCCAACAAAAAAAACCACCGAAACTATGGTCAAAACACGCAAGATGAAATAGAGCAGTACTTAAAATCACCATTCTAACCTGCAAACCAAGCTCCTGACAAGCCTCGGCATACTTGGCTGCTGAGAGAGCAGCATTTCTTTTGATATCAACTTCCTTACGATCAAGTTCTGCTAGTTGTTGCTGTATCTTTTGCACCTGTTTCTTTTGGTACGGGCTTCATTTTAGAGCAAAGAGTAATATACGTTAGCATTGCGATTCCATCACCATGTAGTAAATTTAGTCAAAACAACTCTCCACTTACATTTCGTAATTTACATTCTGAACTATAATTTGAGCCGCCTCACCAAGGTAAATATGATCTTTCTCAAATGCGCGCACAATTGCCTCCCACACACCCTAGAAATTCATGATATCGTTATACCGGACAGGATGTTTGTATGAGTATATGTCGAAGAGAGAGGGTTGTCTTACCGAAGCACCTGATAACCGGCCGAATATATTTCGGGTTTCTGGAGTGGTCTTGAGGAGAATTTCGTATATTTTATTTGCCTCCAAATAACCAATTGCTGGAAGCAAAGTGACAGACATTAAATACAACAAAGGCTAGTTTAGTTGATATCCTTACATGTTCAATCTTATTGAAAACTGGTCTGAAACGCATTTTTATAATATTAACTGAATGAGTTGAGTTGTATAGTCTTAAAACCCTAAAACAAGTCTAGTTATAATCCTCAGCTACTGATAGTGTTTGTATCTAATTACAAGATCAGCATACGAAATAAATACCTTCTGGTTCTATAGATTGAAAATAAGGATCAATTTCCTTGGGTAAAGACGAAAACTCTTTGCTGATTTTAACTCTGATCGCCGTAACTCGTTTTCGCCAATCGGCCGGTATTCTTTTCCGATCAACCAACCATTCTTTATATTACACCACCAAACACATAAGACAAAAAACAAAACCAAATCAGATCAACGACCACATGTCGAATTGAAAATCATGCGATCAGATAAAGAGTTACCTCCGAGACGAGAGAAAGTGATGTCGATAGGAAGATTGCGAATATCATCAGGACTCTGCATTCTTTCTTCTTTCTTCTTTGTTACGAGAGAATTTCAATTCAGTTTCGGTTTCTGATACAAGTGAATCGTGTTCTGTCTGTGCTGGGATCATAGGGCCGTTCTCAAGTTACCGGGCCGGGTTATGGGTTTCAGAGTTGGGCTTAACTTCGACGGAGAGAGAGTTCAAGTCATCATTCTAATTTTTACTCCACATTTACTGACGGTGAAAACTGTTTACTTTAAGTTTGAGAAAACAGTGAAATGTGTATGGTTTAAATATGGGTATGGCTATATATACCCAAAACGAGTTTAAGTATACCCAATTTTGAGTATACCCAAAGGTGATCTAAGTATACCCAATTTTTTCCAAAAATGCCCTTTTGTGGGTATATAAGCCATTTTTTTTTTACTAACTTCATCCACTCCACTTTCTCTCACTTCACTCATACCTCTCACTTCTCTCTAGAATTTCACCTCACTTATCTCTCTTTTTTTCCGGCGAAGCACCACCACCACCACCACTCTTCCTCCTCCTCCTTCATTATGGTCAAGAACAAAAACCCTCCGTCGCCTCCTACGTTAGTCCTCAAATTCATTTTGTTACTTAATTTTGTTAGATTTAGGTATGAATTTTAGTTTTTAGGGTTGAATTTTGTGTTTAGAATAGAATTAGGTAGAGAATTAGGGTTTAGGGTAGGATTAGGACGAGTTTTTGGGCCATTTTCCAGCCAACTCGCCGGCTGGAAAATGGCCGGCGCCGCACCGGTGGTGCTGCCCAAGGCGCACCATCGGTGCGTGATGGTGTGCCGAGCGGCACACTAACCTGTGTCGCTCGGTACACAGTGCCGCAACCGAGCGGCACACGGTACCCGTGCCGCTCGGTTCGTCCTCTTTGGTACCTATGGTACCCGAATTTTTTTTTAAAAAAACTCTAATTTTTGGGTTTTTAAAGTTCTCGTTTGGTACTTTTTAAAAAAACTTCAAATTTCACCATACGTATAGGAGTGTTGTTGATTTAAATTTTATATGTTAGTGTTATTAATTTCTTTCTTTGTTTTGTATTTTTGTAGGTCAGACGCAGTGGAGGAGCGACGTCTTCCACGATCCAGGGCGTACCCCCTGGGTCACGTCCACCACCGCCAGGCAAGAGTATTAAGACTGCTCGCGCGGTTGAGGATGAGCGGGTCCGCGATGCCAAGCGCGGACGAGATACTCCTGATGACTCTCAGACTATTCGTCTTCGGGAGGAGGAGGAACGGATACGGACTGATCGGTCTTTGCGCCGAATCAAGCATGGCCAGAGGAAGGAAAAGGCCATAGTTTCTGAGGCGATTGATATCAGATGTGGAGGGTCCTCACGACGAGAGACGTCGTCATCGCATACACATAGATCACCACCTCCCACTGCTAGTGATCCACCACCTCCCTCACCTTCTCGCAGAGGTGCGTCCCCTGCGCATACTATTACGCATCCACCACCTGTTAGCGACAGGGTGGATGCCACTGGGGACCCTGAGCAGGACACGATTGACGAGGAGCACATAGATGTCATCCACGCCGAGGAGCAGCGAAAGACGTTTGCATTTCTGAAATGCAACAAGATCCCTCTATTTCCTGACTACAAGGAGCATGAGGCGTACCACGTCTTCATCGGACAGGTAAGTACCTAATTATTAAACGTCTAATCTATGGTTTTGCTATTATTATGTTCTGACTTTGTTTTTAATTTATAGGGTCGCACTACACTGGGCGTACAGGCACATTATAATGTGCTACGTATGTGGGACTTGACTGCTCAGCCAGATGTGCAGCGATTTTTGGCGCGGACTCCTTTTGGTCCTCTTATAGCCCACCTGCCTCAGTACTTCACACATTCCGTCTTAGACGAGGTTTTTGTTGAGCGTTGGCATCAGGAGACCAACACTTTCCATTTCTCATTTGGAGAGATGACGATTACGCTCGATGATGTCAGCTGCATTACAGGTCTCCCTGTAGTTGGTCGGACACTTGATGTAGTCACGGCTCCACGTGACGAGGCATACAGCTACTACGCTAGTATGTTAGGTCTGACAGTGGATGAGGTTCGCACAGAGATACAGTCCACCAGAGGCGTTGGCTTCAAGATAAAGTGGCTGAGGGAGACTTTCACCAGGGGGCGCTACATCGAGCAGACTGATGATGAGACTATCCGCCAGGTATCACGAGCATACCTTATGTTCTTATTTGGTTGCACTATTTTTGCGGATACTAGTCAGAAGAGTGTGAAGGCTGACTACTTGTACAGGTTAGCCAATATGGACTCTGGGCTGTGGGATATAGCGTGGGGTACGAGTGCATTGGCATTCCTGTTCCGTGGTTTGGGTGATGCTTCGAAAGCATCGAAACATAACCTTTATGGTTTTGTAGCTATGCTTGATTGTTGGATCTATGACCACTTCCCAGCGTTTAGTGCCTCAGAGAATGCTGACCATGTATCGAGGCAGCCTAGGATTGTGAAGTGGCTGCCGAAGCGGATTGTTGGGCAAAACATCCGCCCCAAATCGGTCATTCGTACTCTCCTTGCTGATCAGAAGGAGTCAGATGTAAGTTGGTAAATATTTGTTTTACATTACAATATTGATATTAAGTGTTAGGATTTTAATTCAATCTATTTTTTTTAATGTTTTGTAACAGGTGCTATTTGAGCCATACGAGGACATTAGAGTCCAGTTTCCAGTCCAGGAGATCCGCACTATTGTTTATCCTTTGCGGATGATGAGCACGGTCGAGGGCTACATGCCTGATCGGGTTATGCGCCAGTTCGGACGGGTTCAGGATGAGCCCCAACTCCCACTTGTACTACGACCTGGTTACAAGAAAGGAGATCTGGCCAGGTACACGTGGCGGGAGAGCGCATGGCTAGATTGGCGTCGGCACTTGGTTGCTGAGGATCGTTTGACAGTTACCATTGCCACATATAGACAGTCAGCGACGAATACCTACTGGAGGTACCTGGCTGACTATGGTTGGCATACTATCACTCCCCCACCGCGTACCACGGACGATAGACTTTTAGACGCCGTTCGCTCCATTGTTACTATGCCTGTCGAGCGTGGGGAGGCGGGTGCGCTGAGGTGGAGAGATCAGGTCCTGCAGCTATTCTCTCCATGGTTGTTCGTCCTCATCATCGGACTTGTTCTAGCGTTGTTATGATCTTTCATTCATGTGGACTTCTTAGTTGTTTCATTATCTTGTTTTGTATTATGACTTATGACATCTACTTTGTAATACGACTTATGACTTCTACTATCTACGGCTTTCTACCTTCGTTCTTATTGAGTTTTTGTACTTAACTTGATCTAACATAAGTCATACCATAACTTGAAAACACCATAACAATATACTAGTAATTCGACATTTTTTGTACTCCACTTCATATTAAATTCGTCAAAAACTAAAATTATTATAGTAATTAATTCACTTAAAATCCATAACAGCAAAACAGAATAACATTCGGATATAAACTTGTCAAAAAAACCCCATAACACCGAAAACATATTTTTTAAAAAAATACAAGTTAAATTGCACCATGGGTACGCAGTCAGTGGTACCTATGGTGCACACTACTGCGTACCCATGGTACTGTAGCCCGTGCACCATGGGTACACAGGAGGGAGTACCGATGGTACAGGGTACCATCGGTACACAGTGTGGTGTACCATCGGTACACCAGACTGTGCACCATAGGTACACAGAAGACAATACCTATGGTGCGCAATTTTGTCTTGGATTTTTTTTCCCGGTTTTTTTTCCCGCGTTTTCTTTTTTCCCGCTCTAGATTTCCCGCCAATGTAAACTCTCATTCTTCTATATAAGAAAGCATACCTTACAACACCAAACACACAAAACTCTCCTTTTAACATAGTTGAAGTCCATCTTAATGGGTTGGAGTGTGTTTGATGATGCTCATCTGCTCAAGGCTGCGAAAGCTGTGAAGTTCAAACGGCCGGACGATAATACCGATGAGTTCTTTGATGAAGTTTTGTGTATGATGCATTTCATGTACGGCGAAATGTCTACATCAAGACAAATGCCTCGATCCCGTACTCGTCAAGAGGTAGCCACTAGGTACAAGGCTATAACTGGTGGACCGATGTTCTTGGTGTTTAACGAGCCCCCAGAAGTTAGGAATGAAGCGTTCGACTCCTTTGGTCTAATGATCACAGACTATATGTCGTTCGAAATGGCACAATACGTTCATTCTCAAATTGCCATGAAGGAGGAAACAGTGCGTATTCTCAGCGACAATGGAGGCTATGATTTCGACTAACTGTCTGTTATATATCAAGTTATGTACTAATGTTTAGAATATGTTGTTCTTGCTTGTTTGTGATGTTTTATTTTAGTTATGAAATGATTATTGGCTTATCGTTATTAATCGGTACACAGAATGAATAAATGCAATAATAGAGAAAATACCAAAAGAACCGAAACGATGTAGTAAAACAAAGTTCTAAACAACATAAATCCTCACAAATGACGTAAAGCGACCAAGAGACACAGAAGAGTTTGAAACAATAAACCCGAACGAAACACATACACCTACTAAACAAACTCGTCAAGATTAGTTACTTCTGGGAATGAACTAACTGGCTTTCTACCTTCGAGTTCCGTATATTTCTGGCAGCGACCAACTAATGGTAGCTCCCAATGCGTAGCCTCTTCGCTCTTCAACTTCTGCCACGTAGGATGTATGCGTGCGCAAGGGCAAAGGGGCTTGATTGATAACTGTTTCATAGGTACTTAAATTAGAATCAACAATTGAGTTATATAGTGGTGAGGAAAAACATAACCATATATCGAATGACTTACATTGACAAAGTGGTTAGTATCGACGAATCCAAACCCAATCTCACGTCTTTGGGCCATAATGGGAGGCTTACCGCGCAGAGGTAAAAAAGTATGACTTCAGTTGTGATTCCCTACGAGTGACACAAAATGAACAATGCATTCGAACTTGGTTGCAATCGCAATACCCATCTCAGGCATTGTCATCCAATATTTGGGTGATGCTGGTGTCTCGTAGTAGTTTATACTTTCTGCAACCTTCAGGTAATCCTCTTTACCGTTATAAATCTTGCTGTATGTGTCGTAGTTTTCCATTAGCTCATCGTATATTGCCTTCCGAACACCTCGCCATCCTTCTTCATGACCATACAACCCGAATGAAACTGCTCTGTATCCACAATGTCCATCTGGCTTAACATCATTAATACCCGATATAAAAGGGTTGAAGTGAATCGGAAACCAACGCAAAAAACCTTTCGGGTCATGTACTAGTTCTGTGACTCGATCAATGGACGGTTGTACGATGTTGCTACCTAGCGAGGCAATGGAAGAGGTACGAGTACGAGTACGAGGTACTCTAGGCACATCTTTCCGAATCGTTGATTCACTACCAACTGCTTTACTCTTTTTAACTTTTGTTGGTTTTAAAGACTGCATGACTGCGTCATGACTAGCTTCATCCTCTTTCAGCGGGTACTCCCATCCGCTCATGTCCCGTTTAGTGGATGATGTATCAACCACTAACTTTCTTTTCACCTGTGGGCGGCCTCGGTGTTTCTGCTTCTCCAATGGCTCTAGCAATGACGATGTTTCAGGGTAAACAACTTCAAACCATTTCTTGTAAATATGTTTGATACGGCTTTCATCTTTCGTATCCATGACATCGTTAACTAGCTTTAGCAGATCATCTTTGAGAATTTCCATGGTCGTACGGAAAGTACGAGGCATTATTTCTAACCTTGTCCAGTGGACGTGAAAAGCATCTAGAGAGGCAGACATTCCACCTTCACGCCACTTGCGGACCTGGTGATAGCAAGGTATACCATGGGTAGATTTTACAGCGCATATACACTCGCCAGTGTCTTTAACATCCGGCCCATCTTCAATAGCGACCATCTTGGTATCTTCGGCCTTCTCTACTTCCTCGAAAAATAGTTCTAAAGCCACGTGGGAAACCTGGCCTCGAATCTCATCAAACAGTTTATCCGCGAACTTATGCAGTGCTATGTAACGACTTTTCTCGAACGACGCCCTGATGGCAGCATGTTGGATTTCAACAAGCGAATGAACCCTGCCCCAAAATAACTCGAAGTTTAATTTGCTCGTACGTATGTAACGCTTTAGGTTAGAATGAGCACTCTCGACGCGGTTTGTTGTGCAATGTCCCAAATGCATGTTTTTGTTCGTCTTCCAAACAACAAATTTGTCCATGTACTTATCGAGCCACGATTTTTCAGTGTATTCAATTGCTTTAGGGTAAGCTTTGTACTTCAATAGCATCTCCCGTCTGGCGTCATCGAATTCAATCTCTGATTTACTATACGCAATCTTCTGCCAAGCACTAACAAATTCTTTATGATCACTTTTCTCGCGGAAGTGCTCTCTTGTTTGCCCTAGAACATTTTGGTTAACGTGCCAGCGACATAACATATGCGTTGTCTTTGGGAATACCACTCCTATAGCATTCATCAATGCTAAATCTCTGTCGGTTAGGATAACCCGCGGTTCTTCAATTCCATGAACGGAAATCAACGATTTCAAACACTCTAATACCCATTTGAAGTTGTTTAACTTCTCACCCGACATGAAGGCAAATGTCGCGCAGAAAGTCAATCCAGTACACGTCACACCGACTATCTCGAAAAATGGCATACCATATCGTATCACTTTATATGTACTATCCATAATCAAAACTATAGGAAATGTGCGCAAAAGGTCAACACTGACAGGATGGGCAAAAAACAAATCTGTAATGATTTGTCCATCGTCTTCACCAGATTTATGCCATTCATAATAATTGTGTGACTTAAGCTCACCCCACAAGAACTGAAGTTGTGACCTACCCGCCTTCTTTAGAACCCGATTTTTTTGTCGTGCATTGTAGATCGTCCGCATGGTAGAAACATTATCTTCGTTCAATTTCTTCACACCATTCAGTATATCTCTGGGGTTAGTACCAATGAAGGTCGCTCGTTCAACATACTCCATCTCTTCATCATTCAAACGGCCAGCAAAAGAATGACCATCTAGATGTATAGAAGTGTCATGGTTATGAGTACCACATTTTACTTCTAACTTCCATTGATCTGGGGCAACCATTGACCCGAGAAGCTCAAATGGGCAGCCAATCTTTTTCGTTCCTGTAGACTTCCGTTTGCGGTCTTTTTCTGCAACCCTTGAAATATATTTCCCCCCCCCCTCTCACATTGGAAATAAACTCTCGGGTTTTTTCTGCTGTTTACCTTGTCGCGCCGACTTATGTTGATAACCATACCATAAAGTTTTCCGATCTTCGTAACCCATTTCACCAACGCGTCATGTGTGTAGAACTCGGTAGTGAAGAACAAATGACTATAATCGGTAGCGGAAGGTGCATCAGTCCCACTTGCGACATCCGTCCCCTGTTACACAACAAAAAGGCACAATAAACATTCAAGTATAGTTAACAACATAAAAAAATCAAGCTTTTTTTCGAAAAAAATGCGCAAATCCAAGGTTCTGAGGCCTAAAATCGTTGGTTCTAGGCCTCAGAACCGGCCGGACAAGGCCATCAGCACCACCGGTGCTGAGGCCATGAACCGGTGGTGCTGGGGCCTCGGAACCGAGCGGACTGAGGCCCCAGGTCCACCGGTTCTTGGCCTCAGCACCGGTGGTGCTGGGGCTGGGAACCGACCGGCTGCGTGGCCTAGCACCATCTGTTCCATGTGCTGGAACCGATGGTGCTAGGCCAGCCGAGTTATTCAATACCTTCGCCGGCGACGGTGGTGGCGGTTCCGGCGACCATGGCTCCTTCTCCGGCGACTCAATCTCGTTTTCCGGCGAAAATTCATCATTCCTTCTCTCCAGCGACATCAACTCCTCCACGCTGATCCCTAATTCTGCTTCCGACATGATCGATTTTGCGTTTTAGTTTGAATGTTCTTGATTTTCTTAAGAAGTTTGAATTAGATTTCAAAATTTTTAAGAAACTATACTATTTGGATAGTAAATTCAGCAAAGAAGAGTGTTTGTTTGGGTATACATAGCAAAATAGGACTTTTGGTGAATTGGGTATACTCAGGATACACTTAGTAGTTTTTTTTTACTTAATGGCAGTTTTGATATTAATTTTCTGATGGAGGGTAAAAATGTCAAAAAAAAGTCAATCCAAAGTCAACTGTTGTTTTTGGGTATACTTAAACTCGTTTTGGGTATATATAGCCATACCCTTTAAATATAAAGAAAATTGCTAAAATAAAAAACATTTTTACTTCCTCAAGTCTATTGTTTTGAATTTTAAAAATTACTCTTGCGAAGTTATTTTTTTTAGAATTTTGTCCTTCACGAAATCGTATAAATAGAAAAAATTACTCCGTGAAAGATCATAATTTCCAAACAAAATACAATTTTTTTACCTTCTCTCTACTTTCTCTCTAAACCCAAATAACTAAATCTAAAGAAGTTAACACTATCATTATTAATTAAAATGTTACCCCTTGCCTTCAAAAACACTTAATCATATATCCTAACACTTAAATGATTTATTTGAAAAAAAAAACATATTTACATCTTAGTTATTAGAAAGATTTCTCAAACCTGGGTATTTTGTTTTACTGTAAATTTATATTGTTTTTAGTTAATGTAAGTCTTTAATAAATGATAACCTACTAAAAAAATTACAAAAATAGACAAAATTAAAAGATAAATGTTAAAAAATTAAAAAAAAACGATAGAGGTGTGTCGGCCATTGCATTGGCGGACACGATGGTGCTGACGCCATTGCATGGAGGAGACAGGGGGTTTGTCTGCCATTGCACGAGAGACACAGGGGTCTGTACTCCAGGTAATGACGGACACACACTTTTTTCCGTTATGCAATGGGGTCAGCACCATCATATCCGTCATTTGCTCGGCGGAAAGTATCATCTTCTTCGATAGGATGACGACGACAAACACCACCTGGACGTCATTTTCTAGTGTTAACAGGTATTTTTTTTATTTTTTATTTAAAATTATTTAAAAAAAAACAGAAAGATAGAATGGTCCATATTTATGTTGGTTTGTTGAAAAAACAAGTTTTGTTACCATTTCGACAAGTATTTTTAAATTTTACAAAGTTGAAAAAAAAAATTAGTTAGTTTAAATTTTGAGTTTTTATGATTTTAGCGAGTTATATGAAATGTTAAATTTTAATTGAATAAATTTTTAAGGATTTTTTAAATTTTTCACATTGTGATAATTTTATAAATATTGAAAAAGTGAAAAAAAAAAGACAGTAATTTTGCCGTTTTTTAGCAATTTCGAAAAATGAAATATAAATTGTTAACGGAGTTATTTTTTAAAATAATTCGAAAGATGAGGGTAAGATGGTCAATAAAGATTAAATTCTTCGCTCGATTAGACTCAGCTCAGGTGATATGATTATATGAATATAGTTCGTCTCTCCACTATTAGTCTCTTGTCTTCTTCAATCTCCGTCTTCTCAAGGTACTCCTTTTCCCCTTAGTCTCTTTCTTTTCCTTTGGACTATGATTTTGATTAGTCGTGTTTATAGGATTACTCATTTTTCCGCAATCCTAATTCACTAGCTTTGAATCAAGATCAACGAACTAGGGTTTTCGTTCTAATCTGATTTTTCATTTTCGCTGCTCGATATTCTTCTCGTTTGGGGATCTGACTTGTATATTGCTTAGCATTAAGCTAGAAATTGTTCTTTTTTTCCGATTTCATCTGTTTTGATGATTTGTAAGACACATTTAGTGGTTTCAGATTGAATTTTTAGTTTTGTAAGTGATTTGTCCAATTGCAGCTACTTGGGGCTGGGGTAGTCTTGTGTTAGTCTTGTGTTAGTCTTGTTTGCTATTCGCCTAAGGTCACCCATATGTTGATTCACTTGATTCTGATATAGTCTTATTCTGTGTGTAGTTAAAGGAAAGCATGAACTCCTATGAACGAAGACACTTAGAAAATGATGATTCTGCATTGTTGAAAACCATTAAGGGTGCAACTACAGGTTTTGCTATTGGGACTATTTGGGGTACCATCGTTGCTACGTGGACCGATGTCCCTCGTGTTGAGAGAAGTGTAGCGCTACCAGGACTGATAAGGACATTGAAGATGATGGGTACTCATGGGTTAACTTTTGCTGCCATCGGAGGTGTTTATATTGGGGTTGAGCAGCTGGTAGAGAATGCTAGGACGAAAAGAGACTTTGTCAATGGTGCTGTTGGTGGTTTTGTTGCTGGAGCTTCAGTTCTTGGTTTCAGAGGTAAGCTTATATGTTGTATTTCTTTTAGATTAACAAAAATGCTAATGCTCTATAGATCTGTGGGCATGTCATTAGAATCTTTTGTAGGTTAGTCTTTTACCAGTAGTAGCTATAGTGACTTTCCACTTGAATATGACTATCAGTGTTTAGACGATAGACATAGAGTAAGCCGATACAGATGAAAGGCATACATACCAATATTGACGAGACTCTTAGTTATATTATAAGCAATTACCAGCATCTTGCTCAAGTATTATCGGTTATAAATATTCTATTATACCTACACTTTGCTAATAAGCTGATAACTGAATCATGTCGTTGCAATTGACCACTGGATTGTTACTGGTTGATGTACAGCAAGGAGTGTTCCTACAGCATTATCTGCCGGAGCAGCTTTAGCTGTCACGTCTACGCTCCTAGATGTTGGAGGTCAGACGACAAGAATTGACAATGGCAAGGAATACTATCCTTACACTACTAAGAAAAGATCTGCCGAATCATGATTATTCTTTGTCAAGTTTATCGACTAGAGTGTTGATCCCAAGTATTGCTTGAAATGAATGTATCTTTTTGTTTCCAGAGATGTACGATACTCGGTTTTATATATTTCTCGCGGTTTACAGATTTTTCATGGATATGAATAAATAACTTGTGGAAGTCATATAAGGTGTTTGTAACTTATTTTGCGATCTAACAGTGTCACTATTCTTTTCAATGGATAAGTAACATTGGGCAGTTTTTATTACTTCATTATAGTGTCAAGCAGGTCAACTACATTTTTATCTATTGTTTCCATCTATTTTGAGACCATGTTTGTATTAGCTTCTAATCTGTATCTTCGTAAATTAAATAGGTTTATGTTGAGACCCGGAAAATACTATTTTTATTATTCCTAGTTGTTCTAATATATTAAAAATTAATATATATTTACCATTTTATTTAATAAGATGTTTGTATTAATTTGTTAACCTTGCAGTTTTAAAATCCAAAAAAAATCAAACAGTTTTTTTTTTTAATTTTCAAAATGAAATTATTGTGAAAAGAACGGAAAAATCATTTGCACCTTTACAAAAAAATTCCAAAAAATTTGTGTATGTTCGAGTCAAATTGTTTTTTTTTAATCACATTTTTTAGATTCGTATCAAAAGATCCTATTTTTACTATAAAAAAATGTGGTTTGAGTTTTTTATAGATCATTTTTTAGATTTTAATTTTGAAAATCGGTTCTTTATCATTTTATTTAGTTTCTAATAACCATAGAACATTAAATTTATTTATAGCACATGATCGTCTAATGTTAAATTATTAAACTAATTTGTGCAGATAATCACTTGTTAATACGAAATATTTATAACTATTTATTTATTTTTTGTAGTTTTTGTAAATATCATAGCTTTTAGACCATATGTTTAAAATATATACTAAATTACCATTGACTTTGTTTTTCAAGAAGAACAAAACTATATTCGGGATAGATTTTTTTTTGTAGTTAAAGAAGTATGTGTCAATTGGTTGCGAAAAAATTTGTTGTTTAGTTATAGAATTTAGTGTTATTTGGTTAGAAAAAAAGAACAATTCTTGTTTAATTGTAGAATTACGCGTAATTTGATTGTGAAAAAATAATTGTTGTTTAGTTACAAAACATTTGGTTGGAAAAAAACAATACTTGTTTAGTTGCAAAATTACGTGTTATTTGGTTGAAAAATAAACGATCATTGTTTGTAAAAATACGTGCAAGTGTGTTGCAAGAATAAGAAGAAAATAGTTGCGAAAATAGGACTTTGGTTGCTAAATAAGATTGATTGTGTGAAAAAACAAATGTTTAGTACCATTTAAGATCCAAAAGCAAAAGTATCATCCACTTACTACTCGTGTTTTCATGTATCTCTGAGAAAGACCTATTTAACTCAACTATTTACCTCTAAAACCCAATAATATCCTAAGTACCCTTAGTTATTTTGGCTGGAGGAGTCAATTTTCAAAACAAAAGTCCAGTTCCTTCTTAGCACTATCATTTTCATCGATTCATTTTCGTTTATTTTCCGACCAACCAAACAAGCACTTAAACTAGCTTTATAATAATAAAAACCTTCTTAGTTTATCTTATTGTTTGAAAATGGCGACGGTAAACGTCCCCCTGTTTCCGGTCTTGAAATTCGTGTTTCTTTTTTTCCCATTTCATCGTATTCTATTTCTTATCCAATAGCTTTTTAAGGAATCCCAGTCGGTTCTTTTTGCGAAATGTAAAACCCAAAAAAAATCACAGCAAATCCTAGTAATGAAGAATGAGATTGTAAGTGAATAAATAGTTAACCAGCAAGTCGAATAAGAATAAGCTTATTTGGACAAGAAAGTGACATTTTTGAATTCCTTCACTCCCCTGCCTTTGCTGCTTATGGATGCCCTCCCTGGAGGTACAATTTATTCTACATAGAATAATAATGTATTATCTTTTTAGTTTTTAAACACTCTATTGGATGCTTTAAGACATGAAATTACAGTTTTCGAAATTTATTATTTGGACAACAACTGGAACTCTTAGGTTTGTTTTTGGTCCATTTACTGAAATTGTCAAGACACTTAATCTTCATGACTGGCTTATACACTGGGGTCATCCACGCAACATGGTATAACTACAATATATATTATGTCTCTTTCGTGTTATGTTTGATTTTGATGATTGTTTAGTCTTTCAGCTCAGTTGGAGAATCTAATTATGATAAATGAGAAACCACGTCAATTATGATAGATGAGAAACAATGACAATTATAATAGATGTATACCATGCCAATTATGATACATGAAAAACCAAACCAATTATGATAGATGAGAAACCATGTCAATTATGGTATATAAGAAACCATGTCAATTATGATGGATGAGAAACCATGCAATTATGATGGATGAGAAATCATGTCAATTATGATAGATGAGAAACCATGTCAATTGTGGTATATAAGAAACCAGACCAATAGATGAGAAACCATGTCAATTATGATGGATGAGAAACCATGCAATTATTATAGATGAGAAATGATGCCAATTATGATAGATGAGAAATCATGTCAATTATGATAGATGAGAAACCATACCAATTATGTTAGATGATAAACCATGTCAATTATGATAGATGGGAAACCATACCACTTATGATAGATGGGAAACCATATCAATTATGATAGATGAGAAACCAGTCCAATTATAATAGATGCAAAAGCACGCCAATTATAATAGATGAGAAACCATGCCAATTATGATAGATGAGAAACCATGTCAATTATGCTAGATGAGAAACTAGACTAGATGAGAAACCAAGCCAATTATGAACCAGACCAATTATGATAGATGAAAAATTATACATATTATGATAGATGAGAAACCATTCCAATTATGATAGATAAGAAACTAAGAAACCACTGTAAAATATATTTTTTTTGAAAAAAAATCAAAACATATAATGAACCGATCTAGTTTTGTTCATCTTAAAATGTTAACCAACCTCTAGTAAGTTGCTCTGAAATTCTTTAACCTTAATGACATAACTCTCTAACAATACAAAGCTCAACCGGTAATGAATGAGTTGGTTGTTTTATCATTCTAGTGTATCTGAATTTGATTATAGTATGAGTGTGCATCCATGAAAAATAGAAGCTTGTTTCCTGTGGTGGAATCTACCAACTAATCAACCCTTAGGATCATGAAAGAATCTTTAAGTAATTCATTTTTAGGTCTATAAAGTCTACACATATGCTTCACTACCCATTCGTTTTCTTTTCAAATCACGCTCATTCTCAAGCTAGAGCATATATAATAAGCATGTTTAGCTTATTACAAATATAATTAATACGTTATTCATTAAGCATTTTGTAAATTGTCTCCTAGTTATTCTCGCGTTTTGACATATTCTATATGAATAAGATCTTGTTGAATATTTTCGCAGATAAAATAACAATAAATTTTAATATGCTTTGTTCTTTTGTGAAAGTCGTAATTAAACCCAATGTGAGGCACCGCCTGATTATCACACCATAATTTTATAGGTATGGTAGTCTTGATGGCAATATTATTCAACAATTGGAAATTGCAAATTATCTCACACGTAGATTGAGTCATGGCTCTATATTCAACTTCGACACTCGATCAATGACAATATCATTCAACAATTGGAAATTATCTCACAAGTAGATTGAGTCATGGCTCTATATTCAACTTTAACACTCGATTTTGATATAACATTACGTTTATTAGTATTCCAAGATACCATATTCCCCCTACAAAAATATAATAACCATTGGTCGATCTTTTATCAGTTTTAGATCCAGATCAATCTGACATCGCAATACATTCGATATTAGTATGACCATTACCACCCTACCAATTTTAGATCAGCTAATTCGGATTTGATTTTTTATGTTCAATTTTTGATATATTTAGTATATTAATTATTATTTTAATAAATTTTTAAATTTTTAAAAAAATAACTATTTTTTATATACAAAATAGTGCCGCTGATTGGGTTGTAAAATGGATTTTAAATTTTAAAACACATTGTGAATTTAATACCACTAATGTATGGGTTACATTAGGAGCTAAGGTTTAGTAGTTAGATATATAAGAATCAATAACTCTGACTTAAACTAAAGTAATTAGAATTTTTCGCACTAATCATTTGTTTCGAAGTTTTTATTTTACGAACGGTTTTATCCTTAGTCTCTCTACAAGCACAGTTATATCTGCTTTAATAGTATATTGTATCTGACTTTTGCAAATTTTAAGATGATTATTAGGATACAGGATGTTGAACAAAAAACTGTTGGCTGGTGATATAGCTCATACTTTAGCTTGCTGGATGTTGATTGGCGTTGATTGACGTGGATTAATTGTTGGATGCTGATAGGTATGGATTAGTTAAAGCATGTTCGTTCTTGAACAAAAAAAAACTGAAATCTAAGACTAAATCAAGATGACAAACTAGATCCATTGTTGATATTTTCTGAATTTTAGCTCAGGAAATAGTGAGAGTTGCAAACAAACTCTCAGGATATCGAAAGAGTTGCAAACCACTCTCAGGAAATAAAGGTAGTTGCAAACAACTCTCAGGAAATCGAGAGAGATGCAAACAACTCTCACGAAATAGAGAGAGTTGTAAACAACTACCAAATTATAGAATCAGAAATAATCGCAGGTATATTTTTCAAACAACTCTCAAGTTAGTACCGATGAAAGTACCAGCGAGTATATATAGTCGGGGATATTTTTATCCAAAATTTAGATGGAGATACCAAATGACACTATCCTAACTTCGTGTACTAGTGGATAATTAGGTAATTGAGTTGGAAATTACTGGTACTTCTCTATATATATATAATTTAAAAATTATTATTAGAAGTAAAATAAAATAAAACGAAAGAGGCTAAAGGGTGATTTCATTATACAAAATAAATGAAAAGAACAAAAAAGGAAAAAAAACGTGTTATATATGATAAGGAAGAATAAAAGACAAGGAGAAAAGTGTAAAGAAGAAACTTGACAGGAGAATATAGCAAAGGAAAAGTGTGATAGGAGGAAAACGCATAGAAATAACTGTATGAGGGCTGAATTGTACAAACTATATAAAGAGATAGCCAAAATAAGAAGGAAGTAAAATGTAGGGACCAAAAGATGTAATTAGTCCAAGTAAAAGCGTGTGGGGTCCGCAATTGTACTATAAAAGGACCACACACGCTTCACAAATCCCGAGAGGAATATTATGAGACTTTCTCTCTCTACTTAACCTAATAATCTGAACTTTCTCTCTCTAAAACTAACACTAAGATATTTCTCTATCGCAAAATCATCTCTCAGTAATCCCCGTATCGCATAATCACCCCTGGACAATCTTAAAACTCTTCAGTGGCGTCGTCTGTGGGAAACGAAAATCGCTCTGACGACAATCGCTTCCTGGAAATAATTCCTATTCCGAGGAGAATCATGGAGGGCCAGGGCGACGACTTGGCTAACCATTGCGAGGAGAACCTGGCGGGAGATGACTACCGGAACGATATGGAGTCCGAGGGACTAGGGGGCCAGCGAGTCGGAAATACCTTTGACGACTCAGATCTGTTGGCACAGAGAAATGAGTTGCTGCTTGAGATCGAAAGGTTGAAAGCAGAAAAGAACCTCGTACAGGAGAATCTTCGATCCGAGATAAGGAGGGAGCCGGTGAGCGAAAAGGAAAATCACGAAACTGAACTTTGTCCCAAGAAAAGGGGGGAGCGATACCAAGGAGACGAGCGAAAGTCGCCGAGGAGGAGAGAGAGGCGACATATGGATTCAGCTGACCTGAGTGACTATTCTCGATATAGCTCTTCGGATTCGTCCCCGTGGAAATACCACAGAAATAAAAAGTATGATCGCAGACACACCGATTTCCGAAGAGGAAGAAGTTCTGAGAGGAGATCTCCGAGGGAGAAGGGTCGCCAAGCTCAAGGAGGTGAACGATATCTTGAACAGGCGAAATATGCTGAGAGGAAAGAGGATATGGGCCCTCAGACGTCGGAATGGCAACACCAGTACACCTTACCATCCGATGAGGGTTTGTACTTTCTGAGTAATGACAACTTAAGATCCGGAGTCTATCGTGCGGGTCACAATTGGAGAGCTTCCCCCCTGTCCCCGGATATTTTGGTAGGGAACCTCCCGAAGCAATTTGATATTTCGAAACTCGAGAAATTCGATGGGACACAGGATCCGGATAATCACATAGAGCAATTTAAGAATTTTATGATCAATTTCGACAACGACGATAAGCTGCTATGCAGAGCATTCTCCCAGACTTTCAAGGGAGTAGCATCTAAGTGGTACAACAGGCTACCTCATGGCTCGATAAAGAATTTTGATATGTTCTGGAACATCTTCAGACAACACTTCGTGGGGAGCAAGAAGTTCTGAGCCAACGGAGACACAATCATCTACTGTCGACAGAAGGTGGGGGGAGCCTTAAAAATTACACTAATCGCTTTGTCAAGACCAAAACAGATATGGAATATTGCAAAGACTCAGTGGCGCTTGCAGCTTTCAGGATGGGTCTGCTCCACGGGTTGTTGAAGAGGATCCTGGTAGAAGAGACCCAAGCCTCGAAAAAAGGGTCAGGGGATCAGCTGGACCATAATCAATTTCAAAGGACTGAGTCAAGCACCCAGGCCCCTCGATCGAACGTTCAGACTAAAAGTACGGGTCAATATCCTCTGAGGCAAAAGTCGAACCCACAGTACTATGGCAATCAACAAAACTACAATCAAGGGGGAAGACTCATGTCAAACAAATGGGTTCGACCTGATTATTTCGCGGAGTTGACAGAAAATGTTGTTGCGATATTTGACAAAGCTAAATCTACGGTCTCGTTCAGGAAACCTTTTCCCATACAGACTCCGAGGGAAAGCAGAAGCGTCAACAAATATTGCAAGTATGATGAGGATATTGGACACGACACCAAGGATTGCATAGCTTTGAAGAAGGAGGTGCAAGCCCTAATTGAGAATGGAATGTTGTTAGAATTCGTCAAAAAACACTCCCAGAAAAATGCCGTGGTAAAAGCTGTCTCAAAGAACACTGACACAGCCATGGTGATTTTCGAAGGGGTCGACGCTTTTGACATCGAGCAAGAGTATTTGGACCCCAAGGTGGGGAGGAACAATATGAACTTGGTAGAGGAAGAAATTCCGAGGGGGAGAGTGGACAGCCTTTGTGCGTTCTTCGATTCCTTGGCAATCTTTGGGGGAGACACAATTGCGGGAAATTCCAACAGCTCCCGCAAAAGGCGCATGGTCAACCTGACCACCCAGATTGAAGCGGGAGTCTCCGCGCAAATGCACCGCTCGCCTTCCCCAATTATTTATTTCGATGATGATGATATGCGAAATGTTGCAGGCCCTCATGAGGACGCTGTAGTGATTGCGGCGGGCATTGCTGGGGATCAAATTCAGAAAATACTCATCGACACAGGGAGCTCTGCGAATATATTGTTTATGAGTACTTACCGACGCATCTCTGACCCGCCGGTTATCCGAAGATCCGACAGGACTATAGTGGGCTTTACTGGTGCCACAGCAGTGGTGGTTGGAGAGTTTCAGTGTGTGGTCGAGTTGGGCGGTGGACCATTTAAGAAAGAGGTGGAGGTACTTTTCATTGTGGTCGACGCACCAACCTCGTATAATGCTATCCTGGGTCGCTCTTGGTTGTCCCGGATGCATGGCGTAATCTCCACAGTGCATCAATGCTTAAAGTATGTGGTCGGAAACAATATTGGGACAGTCCGAAGTAGCCAGAAGATGGCACGTGAATGTTACCAGATAGCCCTGTCCTCTAAGGGGGTTCGGGGGGAGACTTCCGACCCAGCATAGCAATTAAAGGGGCCGTCCCCCGAAATCATCCCCTGTGATGATCCGAGGGAGGCCCCCGGATTTCAGGTCCTAGAAGAAGATTCTGCGACACACGGATTTGCGAGTGGCAAAGTTTTGAAGATTGGGGTCCACCTCTCTCCAGAATTTAAGGAGAAGTTAATTGTTTTTTTATCTGATAAACTTGATATGTTTGCTTGGTGTGCACAGGATGTCACTAGAGTGCCGTCGGAAATCATGTGTCATAAACTCGCAATACGATTAGATGTTCGACCCATAGTCCAGAAAAGAAGGTCTGTCTCCTCGGAAAAGGCTTCGGCAATTCTGTTGGAGGTCGAAAGGCTACTGAGCATCGGCCATATTCGCGAGTCGCATTATCCCGTATGGGCGTCGAATCCAGTGTTAGTACGAAAGAAAAATGGCAAGTGGAGAATGTGTATTGACTTAAAGAGGGCTTGTCCTAAGGATCCGTTTCCCGTGCCTCGCATCGATCAATTAGTGGATTCGACCTCCGGAAATCGATTGTTGTCATTTATGGACGCTTACTCGGGGTACAACCAAATCCGACTGGCCGCTAACGATGAAGAAAGCACTTCTTTTATTACTGGGCGAGGTTTATACTGCTATAAGGTCATGCCATTCGGATTAAAAAACGCAGGGGCAACCTATCAGCGCCTGGTCAATAAAACCTTTGAGGGGCAGATTGGGCGGAACATGAAAGCCTATATCGACGATATGTTAGTCAAAAGTGAGCGAGACGAAGACCATTTTGCTGACCTGGCAGAGACATTTCGAAATTTGAGCAAAGTCAATCTCAAACTCAATCTGGAAAAGTGCATCTTTGGGGTGAGGTCAGGAAAATTCCTTGGTTACATGATCAGCGAAAAAGGCATCGAGGCTGATCCCGAGCAGCTAAAGGCTCTGATCACAATGTCAGTAAGAGTTTGCTGGATGCGGAGAAGCGATATCTCACGTTGGAGATGGTAGCTTTAGCGTTGGAAACGGCAGCTCGAAAGATTAGACCTTACTTCCAGGCCCACCCAATCATTGTTCGGACGACTTTTCCTCTGAAGAGTTTATTACAAAGACCAGACATCTCTGGCAGGATGACTAAATAGTCAGTAGAGCTGGAAGACTTAGCGACACGTGTTCTGAGATTAGCTTATTACAGGCTGTGGATGTTCTGAGACACGTGTTCAGCTTAGTTTAATATTGTATTCGTTTAAGATCCATTGAACGAGATTAACAAACAACTTCGAGCTGAATACATATTCCTCCCAAATAGAATCAGTGTACTATCTGTCCCAATTCAATTGTAACCTATAAAGGCTAGAACTAATCCAACACGATCATTATAACCAAAAAAAAGATGAACATGTAACATTTCAACACCACAAGGCTGGACAGCAGAAAGGACAAACAAAGCCTGAAGCCCTACGTTAAATCAATTTTACAGTAAGATTCATCTTTTTTTCCTCAAAAAAAGTATATTACAAACAAATTAGCAAATGTCTCTCTAAGATCATTCTCTGCAACCGTGATTGATGCGCATTTTACCGTAAATTTCTCTCTTTATAGCAGCACCCACACATGGCTTGAGGAACGTGTTAGGAGACTCAAAGAAAACAACAAAGCATCTTTTGTACCGGTAATCATCCACAGCTCTTATCTACCGTTATCAATCACCTTGCAAGCAATAGAGTTGACGAATGTTTCCAGAAGCTGCACCAATCATTACTATTAAGTGTTAAACAGGGTATGATTCCCTTAATTTACAAGAATATAGATATTTATTTATGTATTCATATATAGATAATGATTACCGTATAACCAATCCTTGAAGTACACATGGAGAGCACTCGTTAATTCCCGTTTCCGACTTTCTTCAAGAGGAGCTTCCCTTAATAGCTGCTTTACTTCTTCTAAATTCTTTTGCTGCACAAAGATAAATTTCCAATTAGATAAATCCGACGAGGAAACTGTGAAGTACTTGCAAGTTATAAAGCCAACCAGGGTCTCTGAAGCATTAAGTAACAGTTTAATATTAGAGCAGCAGTAATAATAGTTTTGGAGGCGTACATTTCTCTTGTATGCTGCCATGTAAACTTCTGGTAACGGGAATGGATTGCCTTTTGTGAAAGGTCTTTCACCTCCAAACCAGTTTGGAATCTTAAAATAAACCATAATGTTGAGTGTTCAATGTTGAAGAAAGGTAGAGCAATACTGTGCAAGTAGAAAATTTAAAATAAAGCATACCAAAAAGTTTGTGAATTGGTCAGAGTCTAAGCGTGCAGCTGACTCTGCTTGAACATCAGAGACACCTGCTGGATGAGACAAGGAATCATGTGGGTCAATCACTCCTAATGTCAATGTGTCATCCCATTTGTTTACTGTTACGTCAATCCCAACTTCAGCCAAGTGCTCCTCCAACTGAGGATAAAATGTATTATATGGAGCCACCTGATGCAAATTCAAAGTAGACGGGTTATTATGCTCACATAATCAACTATCCATAACATTATTATGCTCGAGGAAGAGGTGAGCTACAAAGACCATGCATAATCATTTTTAAGATGTAAATAGTGAGCATGTTACATATTACATGCATTTCTTGTCGAAATCATATCCCGGGATTTTTATTGAAGGTCCACGGTATATCTGTTAGATTTTTTGCTTATGATCAATGCTAAAAGAGAGACTAGACCTGTAGTTTATGATTATCACCAACAATGAGAGGTCGCTGGTTTACTCCCAAAAAGAAGACACATTCTCGGCAGTTGGCAATGCAGACACGTTTTGCTGCAACAATCACATGAACCCTTTCACAGTGCTCCACTCTGACAGCCTGAAAACAATAAAAGCTTCTTAATGTATGCTCAAATCTGATGCTTCATGGTCGAGCATATCTCATGAGAAAAACAAAAATGCAAGCACAACAAGAGAGATGACAAAGGAAGGCTTGTGCCTCGAAGCATAACAAGTTTTCGCATATGAAAGAATCACGAAAAAATAAATGACTTGGTGCAACTTTTTCTACAGGAAATAGTAAGATGCAAACTAGCCACTGTATCAGATGAAATAATATCTGCTCTGACAGATACCACTACCAAGAAATGCCATCAGATAGCTCGAGCGTTACACGATAGAACAAGAAATGTGAACTTTTGAAACAAGAGATGTGAATTTAGAAATTTGAATAAGAAATTGGAAAATGAACAGGAAGATCTTTGGGAGTTTAATAAAGCTTAACAGCGCATTTCTTACAAACCAGTCCAATCTAATGCCTTGATTTATATACACGAACGTCTAGAACCAATAATGACAAAACCATGACATCCCATCGCTTAAAATTCAAAACTATTGCTGATATGCCATCACTAATGTTCAATAAGAACTACTAGGGCAGGCATCACAGGACTTGTTCAATGCAAGAAATGGGAATGCTCCTTGACAGACCATACATGTGGGAGAAGTTAGCATCAGCAATACTTACACCTTAAACAGTTTACAAAAGTGTTCACAACTATCATGCTCTGAACTATTTGATGTAACAAAACCTAAGCAATTGACCACTTAATTCTTTGTTAGAATCTCAAACGGCTTTATTGCTTGTCTGCCAACACGTTCTCTTAAAAAGGCACCAAGTTGCATGACGTTTTGAGGTAAAAAACAAGTTCTGTATAAGACATATTTTGTAAAAGGTTGAAATTTCTTTGAAACTGAGTTGACTGCCACTGCCACATCCAACTTACGGAATACTGATAGTTGCATTAATCGAACTATCCCATCCTAGTTAGTGGCGTTCCTATTATGATATCTCGTCCCACTTATATTGAGAAAAGATGTAAACACTGCCAAATATCAGTAAATCTAGAAACTAACCATATGATTAACTAACGATGTCTCTGAATGTAGTCTATCTAAATGGGGTAAGCATTGGCTCCCCTTCGAACTTGAAAGCACAAGGAAGATGAAATATCTGTCATTACCTTGCCAACAGCTCCTATAACTATAGTAGCATCTGAGCATCCATATATAGTTGCATATTTTAGAGGCGCTAAAACATAAATGACTGACTCATGGCAATTGATAACCTGCAAATAAATTAAAATACTGTGTCAACGCTTATAATTTACCAAATAAACAAAAACAAAGAAACTTGAACCTGGCACACTGAAAAAACTGAGGAAAAAATGATGATGGTCAACTAACACTTTCAAATATAGTTGGCTCTAAGAAGTTAGTTAGTTATTTCCTGGTACATTATTAAGTTGCTTAGTGGAAACTAGGCTAGAAACGCAACATTTTTTTACTTCTGTAGATGTTAGAGGCCAAGAATGGGCTAATTTAATGGGACATATATGCGTTAAGATAGTTTATGTTGCACTTGCTTAGAGTCAGATCCTGTTCCAAGTGAATAAGAGCAAACTCAGCTCTTTATAGTACAAATAACCAAATATTCAAAAACAATTAAGAACAATCTGAAAATGGCTGATCTAGTAATTCCTCAACAGATATCCAAAATCTTAATTCTTCCACCGGCACAACATATTAAAGAAAATACAAACATGAATCTGTTAAAGACAACCTCCAGCTACATAGGAGCCATTTAAATTCTAGCATGATAGTGAAATTTGAGAGTTTGGGAACTGTGTATCGAACAAAGTTACGAGGTTGAATACAATTAGAACACAAAAAACAGTGTAGTGCATACAATATTAGCACCCTTTAGTTTACTTCCAGCTTGGTTTCTAAGAATAGAATGAATCTATACTAAATATCAGCTAATTAAAAGTTACATGGGCTTCTTCAATGACTAATGTACTTGCGGGCTTATATAGAATTATCCTAAGCAGTAGGCAAACTCAATAAAGTAAATAATTTAGATCTTAGGAGATTACATGACATAGTCACATAGGATAGACGAAAGTGCATCACCAACCTTCAAAGAGGAACCTTTCAGGTCTGATGCCTGCTTTACAAAAGATGATTTAGAGATTCCCTCAATAAAGTTTGGACCCTTAGCAGTTGGTACAGCCTTGTTTGAAGTTGTGCAGGCATCAGCCATTGCGACATCCTGATCGGAGGGTGCAGCTGGTCCATTTTCCTTTGAAGAAATTCTCTCTGCGATGCTATCTAAAGCGGAGGCTATATTCTGAACAAGCCAATCATGAACTTGTGTAGCAGGCACAGGAGCAGCAGGCATATCAGGATCTGAGTTCGCAAAAAAAGGGGTAGCTTGGCTTAGGGGATTTCCATTAGATCCCTTGTCACCAAATTGAACTAGAAAACCAAGGTGCTCAAAGCCTTCCATTGTTAAGACCTGGATATTAATAAGTCAATCAAGATATATCAAGAGATCATTAACAAGTATATGTATCTAAATTTTCTTTAGAAATATTGTTAAGACCTGGATATTAACAAGTCAATCAAGATATATCAGGAGATCCTTCACTTATATATTCAAACTTCCTTTAGAAATATATTGTATTAAAACTCATGATGACAGTTTAAGCACAAGCAATCCTCCCATCATATACCCATATTGTATCCAAAACAAAATTCATTATAGCGCATAAATCCTTGAAAACAATATAAAGTAAATCAACTGCGAGTAGCCAGTAGCCATATAGATCCAATAATCATCCAATTCAAGTAGAGAGAATCAGGAAATAAGGCAAGACTTCATAATACAAACATTAGTCGCATTCGCAACCTTAACCAAGGTGTTCTCAGAACAAAAATTATTCTCATAAAGCTTTACTTTTAGGTAGGAAAAAAAAGGATAAAAGAAAGTCAACAACAATTTTGACGTAGTATAATTCCTTCGAGTTTGATGAATATTTCCAAACACGCCAGGGTGATAGGTGTATCCTTTAAGGAAGCATACAGAAATTATATAAAAAAAATCAAACATTGAGACGTTGCTTGTTCTTAGCAAGATGGAAAGGATTACAAACCAGAGATTCTTCTCCTTCTCCCTCAACAGGCTCTGCCAGAAGTGAGAGAATGTTAGCCAAATGCTTTTGTAGGTAGGACAGTTGATGAGCTTCTTCATCAGCCTGAGATGGCATAAACCGGCGACTGTTGCTACGAACAAGCTGCAAGAAAGAAAAACCTCAAGTAGCATTCTACATAAACCTAGTAGAACCTTGATAATTAATTTGTTGTAAACAGAATATTAAATTAAATCCAGAAACAGCAACCGATTCAATCGCATCAAATAACCTAGGAAAAATACATTTAAGACATTAAATGTTTTTGCGCAAGATGGTAAGATATCTTTCATTAAGGTCAGATGTAGAAAGCAGAGTTAAGATGTTCTTGCCTTAGATGGTAAGATATCTTTCATAAAGGCTATCGACCAGCTGTAGAAAGGGTGGTAAGGGTGCATACGAAAGGCTGAGACTGGTTTGGCAATATGAGAAATCAAGTGCAAGGGTTCGGTTGGATGTATATACGCATTTAAGAATACAAAAAGATAAATAACAATCCTATATATACTATACAATTATAAGAAAACTAAGATGCAACTAAAAACTACTAGCTAAATCACTTAATTGTATTCTACATGGAGGTACAGAGGAGCTTGATAATTTTAGAATTTTCAAAGCTTCAAAGGGTTTAAACTCTTAGTAGAACTGCCACTAGTCCTGCAAGCTCTAAATATATAAAAGAACTGGTTCATAAACACACCTAACAACACAGGGTTTAAGAAACAGACCATTAAAACACCTAACAACACAGAGTTTAATAAATAGAATGCGAAATCATTAACTTTATAGAAGAATCGACGGAGCAGCAATCTCACCTGAAGCGGCGATAATGCAGACAAGTACCCGTCGAAAGCAGACGTCGACGGCCAGACATCGGCAACGGAAGCAGAGTCTTTGTGCGTCCTGGGCAGCAACCTCTTATACGACTGAATATACAAAAACAAAATCAGATCGCGAATATCGGCCCCAACAGAGTCAACCTTGTCTGGTTTTTCCTCTACGAGCGGGTCAGAATCCGAATGGAGCACCGAGGCAAGGGTGTCGAGGACGAGCCTCGCGTGGTCAACTGAGATCTGGAGAGTCTCCGCTAAGGTGGTGGCATCGACACGGCTACTGGACCCAGCGACGAGCTTCTGCCGGAGTGGTGCTAAGTTTTGGGTCGGGTCTGTGAAAATAAGCTTGGGTATTGGAAGAAGTCCGTGCTCGAAAGGCTCGCGCCTGGGGTGGATTAGCAAATTGGAAATCGGATTAAGATTGGGGTCAGGTTCGTGCGACGAAGACGATGTAGATGGTTCGATTGAGTCGGTCATGGTTATCCGAGTGAGTGAGTGTCGAGTTCTTGAAAGAGAGAGAAATGGAGATTGCAGATCGATAAATGAATTATGTCATTGAAAGACAAAGGAGGAGGAGAGTGAGTGCTGTGCTAAAGTACGGGTGAGCACAACTAGTCTCACTCACATCACGTGGCCTCTTTTGCTTTCTTCGTTCGAATCAAATTATCCAATATTATTTTGTTACATTACTACGTAGTTAGAGTTTAAAAATTATTTATTTGATGTTTGTTTGGCTAATATTTTTTCAATTTTTTTAATTAAAAATTTTAATTAAATTTATAAGACAATGGGTGGGGGTTTAGATGGAGTACGATATCCAAAAACAAAAAAAAAAACAAAAGCGGGGTGCAACAAACTAGTGTACAAACTCTGATCTCGTCGAATAATCTTATCGTAACACCGTCAATTACAGTTAACTCAATTCCGACGAGGTCGCCTAACGTGTCAGGTTTAAAGAATTTAGAGGAAATACCATAATTTATGCATTGTTTCATACGCACAGTTAGAGATGTTGAGCCCGACGGTAATTGTGGATTTAGAGCCATTATTGTTTTTTGTTTAATGGGTTTTAACTGCAAGAAGTATTCAAATTTTGAATTTCATTTAGGAAAAAAATAAATTGTGCGTAAATCCACCTAACTTTTATTAATGAATGTAAAAGAAGATCAAAATTATTTGGAAGCACTACAAATAGAAAATACTAAAGTTTACGTATAAATATTTAAAAAATTAATAAGTGCTATAAGCTTGGAGGAATTGCTATAAGTTTCATAGTTAACGTGTTGAGTTTCCTATTTTTTCTTAGTCATTTTCCTACTCAGCTTAGGGGAAAGCTTTCCTATTTTTTTAGTCCTTTTCCTACTCAACTTTCCCTACTCAGCTTAGGAGAAAGTTTTCCTATTTTTTCTTAGTTATTTTCCTACTCAGATTAGGAGAAAACCATGCTTATAAAAGACAACCCAACCATAGGTTCTTACTCGCGATTAAGATTAAGATTACAATTACAATTACAATTACCTATGGCCGAAGGATCGGCCAATCCAGAAATCGTAACCTATGGACCTCGTGAACCACCTTCTGAAGAGGTATTCTTTTTTTTCTTTTTTTTTTTGAAGGTAAATGTGGATATGTATATATATGATGTACAGAGTTACAATCATCTAGAGAGTCCTAGGATCTCTCACTCGAGTACAAGTCACTAATGGACTTTACAAATAAAATCAAGAAAACTGAGTACATCAATAAGCCAAAAGAAATTTAACATGCAAGCTGATAATGCGGATATAAGCGGAATAAAGTCTTCAAAGTCGTAAGTGTGATTCGAGTGAAAATGGTGTCTTGAGTCACGATCTCTTCATCAAATACAAGGCGGTTGCGGGCACGCCAAATCTCAAAAACAGTAGCTTGGAATGCAAGGTTGATGGCACGTGATCGGTAGGATGTGCCCCGGTGCTCCTTCCTAATCCATTTATGTGCACTGTCGAGTGTGGTCATTGCGCGAGTAATCCCCAACCATGCTCTGATACGACCCCATATTTCTCCACTGAACCTGCAAGAAAAGAAAATATGTGCACTCGATTCATCAGAATGCCTACAAAAGGGGCAACTGATGTTAGGCAAATCCATGTAGTGAAGTGTGTCTTTTGTGGCCAGACGACGGTTGAATGCAAGCCAGACGGTGAAAGTGTATTTCGGTGGGATGTATCTCTTCCATATCTTCGATAGCATTGGACACTGTTCACCCTTTGTCCTCATGGCTTCATAGACACGGCTTGTAATCAACTTTCCATCCAAAACACAACTTTCAAGACCCCGAATCGCATGGTCTCGGCCCCCAAATATTTGAATCAAAGAATCTCTAATATCAAGAAGCTTCCGAATGAGATGACTGTCTCTATCTCGTCTTTGGTAGTTCCAGATAGTTTGTCCTCGAAGATAATACTCGTGCACCCATTTCACCCATAAAGACTCGGAACCCGAATGAAATAACCATAACGAACGGGTAAGAAGAGCACGATTCCAAACTCTTATATCTTTAAGTCCAAAACCTCCTTCATCCTTTGGTTTACAAATTTTGTCCCATGCAATCCGAGCTGGTCTACCCCCCCAGAAAAACTTGAGGCAGAGCGAGCGGATGGTATTAAGGACCGCCGAATGCAAAGGAAAAGCGCGGAACCAAAAACATTCTACTCCTTGAAGCACGGATGTGATCAGTTGAAGTTTTCCCGCGTAAGAAAGTTTCATGTGCTCCCATTTCTCAATGTAACTCGAGATAGCAGCAGTCAAAGGAGCAAAATCAGTAACTGAAACCGTCGTTGAAGTTTTCCCGCGTAAGAAAGTTTCATGTGCTCCCATTTCTCAATGTAACTCGAGATAGCAGCAGTCTGAAGAGGTATTCTTAAAACTACTTTGGTATGTTAATATGTTTAGATCCTGTTTGGATTGATTTTTTTTTTTATGATTATTGAAGCAAAAAAGAATTCTAACTATCGGCCTAAAAAGACAATACGTTGAAACTCAAGTATATTTGAAGGATGTTAAAGCCTACAAAGATAGCATAATGGAAGGTATTGTATATATTAGTTATTATTTATCGTTATGGCTATATTTATATTCTATGTATAATATAATATAAATATATATTTGTTTTAGTTGTTGCTGATTCTGAAAATATAAAGAAGGCACAAAAGAAGCTTAAAACATATAAAGAGTTACCGAATTTGAAGGTACCATAGAATAATAACAATAATTTTTTTTTATATATAATATAATTATGTTTAATTTATGTAATGATCAGGGAAAAAGAGATTCGGATGAAGAGACACATAAAGAAATCTACACAATGTTGACAAATACCATCGTCGGACGTAAAAATGCATTAAAAATCGTAAACGATCTCTCCCATTTTATTAAAATTTTAAAGACCACGCTCGATCCTTATTCAACCAGGATGAAAGATAATGACAGAGAAATTCGATCCTTCAAATCAAGAAACAACAAAATTTTAAAGAAACAACCTCTATCATTCGACGCATTACTGAATTATCTATCAAATAAGATTGAGAAAAAAGATAAGGAAATAAAGAAATTGACTAAGCAGGAAGAAAACAAAAAAGAAAGTGCCTATAGGCATGCAAGTGACACGTGTTTAGTACTAAAAAAGGTGAGCCGTTTGATATATTAATGTATTGTTTTATGTTGTTTATTTTCTTAAATTAAACTAAATTTGTGTTGTTCTGTTTTGCTTAGCAACTGAGGATTTATAAGACAATGGGTGGGGATTTAGATGGAGTACGATATCCAAAAACAAAAAAGAAACAAAAGCGGGGTGCAACAAACTAGTGTACAAACTCTGATCTCGTCGAATAATCTTATCGTAACACCGTCAATTACAGTTAACTCAATTCCGACGAGGTCGCCTAACGTGTCAGATTTAAAGTATTTAGAGAAAATACCATAATTTATGCATTGTTTCATACGCACGGTTAGAGATGTTGAGTCCGACGGTAATTGTGCATTTAGAGCCATTATTTTTTTTTGTTTAATGAGTTTTAACTGCAAGAAGTATTCAAATTTTAAATTTGATTTAGGAAAAAAATAAATTGTGCGTAAATCCACCTAACTTTTATTAATGAATGTAAAAGAAGATCGAAATGACTTGGAAGCACTACAATAGAAAATACTAAAGTTTACGTATAAATATTTAAAAAATTAATAAGTGCTATAAGCTTGGAGGAATTGATATAAGTTTCATAGTTAACGTGTTGAGTTTCCTATTTTTTCTTAGTCCTTTTCCTACTCAGCTTAGGGGAAAGCTTTCCTATTTTTTTAGTCCTTTTCTTACTCAGCTTTTCCTACTCAACTTAGGAGAAACTTTTCCTATTTTTTCTTAGTTCTTTTCCTACGCAGCTTAGGAGAAAATCATGCTTATAAAATACATCACAACCATAGGTTCTTACTCACGTTTAAGATTAAGATTACAATTACAATTACATATGGCCGAAGGATCGACCAATCCAGAAACCGTAACCTATGGACCTCGTGAACCACATTCTGAAGAGGTATTCTTACAACTACTTTGGTATGTTAATATGTTTAGATCCTATTTGGATTGATTTTTTTTATGATTATTGAAGCAAAAACAAATTCTAACTACCGGCCTAAAAAGACAATACGTTGAAACTCAAGTATATTTGAAGGATATTCAAGCCTACAAAGACAGCATAATGGAAGGTATTGTATATATTAGTTATTATTTATCGTTATGGCTATATTTATATTCTATGTATAATATAATATAAATATTTGTTTTAGCTGTTGTTGATTCTAAAGATATAAAGGAGGCACGGGAGGAGCTTAAAACATATAAAGAATTACAGAATTTGAAGGTACCATAGAATAATAACAATAATGTTTTTTATATATAATATAATTGTGTTTAATTTATGTAATGATCAGGGAAAAGAAATTCAGATAAAGAGACACATAAAGAAATCTTCACAATGTTGATAAATACCATCGTCGGACGTAAAAAGGCATTAGAAATCGTAAACGATCTCTCCCATCTTATTAAAATGTTAAAGACCACGCTCGATCCTTATTCAACCAGAATGAAAGACAATGACAGAGAAATTCGATCCTTCAAATCAAGAAACAACAAAATTTTAAAGAAACAACCTCTATCATTCGACGCATTAGTGAATGATCTATCAAATATGATTGAGAAAAAAGAGAATGAATTAAAGAAATTGACTGAGCAAGAAGAAAACAAAATAGAAAGTTCCTATAGGCATGCAAGTGACACGTGTTTAGTACTAAAAAAAGTGAGCCGTTTGATATATTAATTTATTGTTTTATGTTGTTTATTTTCTTAAATTAAACTAAATTTGTGTTGTTCAGTTTTGTTTAGCAACTTATAAGACAATGGGTGGGGATTTAGATGGAGTACACTATTCAAAAACAAAAAAAGAAACAAAACCGGGGTGCAGCAAACTAGTGTACATACTCCGATCTCGTCGAATAATCTTATCGTAACACCGTCAATTACAGTTAACTCAATTCCGACGAGGTCGCCTAACGTGTCAGATTTAAAGTATTTAGAGGAAATACCACAATTTATGCATTGTTTCATACGCACAATTAGAGATGTTGAGCCCGACGGTAATTGTGGATTTAGAGCCATTTTTTTTTTGTTTAATGAGTTTTAACTGCAAAAAGTATTCAAATTTTGAATTTCATTTAGGAAAAAAATAAATTGTGCGTAAATCCACCTAACTTTTATTAATGAATGTAAAAGAAGATCAAAATGATTTGGAAGCACTACAAATAGAAAATACTAAAGTTTACGTATAAATATTTAAAAAATTAATAAGTGTTATAAGCTTGGAGGAATTGATATAAGTTTCATAGTTAACGTGTTGAGTTTCCTATTTTTTCTTAGTCATTTTCCTACTCAGCTTAGGGGAAAGCTTTCCTATTTTTTTTAGTCCTTTTCTTACTCAGCTTTTCCTACTCAACGTAGGAGAAAGTTTTCCTATTTTTTCTTAGTTCTTTTCCTACGCAGCTTAGGAGAAAACCATGCTTATAAAATACATCACAACCATAGGTTCTTACTCACGTTTAAGATTAAGATTACAATTACAATTACCTATGACCGAAGGATCGACCAATCCAGAAACCGTAACCTATGGACCTCGTGAACCACATTCTGAAGAGGTATTCTTAAAACTACTTTGGTATGTTAATATGTTTAGATCCTATTTGGATTGATTTTTTTTATGATTATTGAAGCAAAAACAAATTCTAACTACCGGCATAAAAAGACAATACGTTGAAACTCAAGTATATTTGAAGGATGTTAAAGCCTACAAAGATAGCATAATGGAAGGTATTGTATATATTAGTTATTATTTATCGTTATGGCTATATTTATATTCTATGTATAATATAATATAATATAAATAAATATTTGTTTTAGCTGTTGCTGATTCTGAAAATATAAAGAAGGCACAGAAGAAGCTTAAAACATATAAAGAGTTACCGAATTTGAAGGTACCATAGAATAATAACAATAATTTTTTTTATATATAATATAATTATGTTTAATTTATGTAATGATCAGGGAAAAAGAGATTCGGATGAAGAGACACATAAATAAATCTACACAATGTTTACAAATACCATCGTTGGACGTAAAAATGCATTAAAAATCGTAAACGATCTCTCCCATTTTATTAAAATTTTAAAGACCACGCTCGATCCTTATTCAACTAGGATGAAAGACAATGACAGAGAAATTCGATCCTTCAAATCAAGAAACAACAAAAATTTAAAGAAACAGCCTCTATCATTCGACGCATTACTGAATGATCTATCAAATAAGATTGAGAAAAAAGAGAATGAAATAAAGAAATTGACTAAGCAGGAAGAAAACAAAAATTAAAGTGCTTATAGGCATGCAAGTGACACGTGTTTAGTACTAAAAAAGGTGAGCCGTTTGATATATTAATGTATTGTTTTATGTTGTTTATTTTCTTAAATTAAACTAAATTTGTGTTGTTCTGTTTTGTTTAGCAACTGTGGATTTATAAGACAATGGGTGGGGATTTAGATGGAGTACGATATCCAAAAACAAAAAAGAAACAAAAGCGGGGTGCAACAAACTAGTGTACAAACTCTGATCTCGTCGAATAATCTTATCGTAACACCGTCAATTACAGTTAACTCAATTCCGACGAGGTCGCCTAACGTGTCAGATTTAAAGTATTTAGAGGAAATACCATAATTTATGCATTGTTTCATACGCACAGTTAGAGATGTTGAGCCCGACGGTAATTGTGGATTTAGAGCCATTATTTTTTTTGTTTAATGGGTTTTAACTGCAAGAAGTATTCAAATTTTGAATTTGATTTAGGAAAAAAATAAATTGTGCGTAAATCCACCTAACTTTTATTAATGAATGTAAAAGAAGATCGAAATGATTTGGAAGCACTACAAATAGAAAATACTAAAGTTTACGTATAAATATTTAAAAAATTAATAAGTGTTATAAGCTTGGAGGAATTGCTATAAGTTTCATAGTTAACTTGTTGAGTTTCTTATTTTTTTTAGTCATTTTCCTACTCAGCTTAGGGGAAAGCTTTCCTATTTTTTTTAGTCATTTTCTTACTCAGCTTTTCCTACTCAGCTTAGGAGAAAGTTTTCCTATTTTTTCTTAGTTCTTTTCCTACTCAGCTTAGGAGAAAACCATGCTTATAAAAGACAACCCAACCATAGGTTCTTACTCACGATTAAGATTAAGATTACAATTACAATTACCTATGGCCGAAGGATCGGCCAATCCAGAAACCGTAATCTATGGACCTCGTGAACCACCTTCTGAAGAGGTATTCTTAAAACTACTTTGGTATGAATATGTTTAGATCCTATTTGGATTGATTTTTTTTTATGATTATTGAAGCAAAAACAAATTCTAACTACCTGCCTAAAAAGACAATACGTTGAAACTCAAGTATATTTGAAGGATGTTAAAGCCTACAAAGATAGCATAATGGAAGGTATTGTATATATTAGTTATTATTTATCGTTATGGCTATATTTATATTCTATGTATAATATAATATAATATAAATATATATTTGTTTTAGCTGTTGCTGATTCTGAAAATATAAAGAAGGCACAAAAGAAGCTTAAAACATATAAAGAGTTACCGAATTTGAAGGTACCATAGAATGATAACAATAATTTTTTTTATATATAATATAATTATGTTTAATTTATGTAATGATCAGGGAAAAAGAGATTCGGATGAAGAGACACATAAAGAAATCTACACAATGTTGACAAATACCATCGTCGGACGTAAAAATGCATTAAAAATCGTAAACGATCTCTCCCATTTTATTAAAATTTTAAAGACCACGCTCGATCCTTATTCAACCAGGATGAAAGATAATGACAGAGAAATTCGATCCTTCAAATCAAGAAACAACAAAATTTTAAAGAAACAACCTCTATCATTCGACGCATTACTGAATTATCTATCAAATAAGATTGAGAAAAAAGATAATGAAATAAAGAAATTGACTAAGCAGGAAGAAAACAAAAAAGAAAGTGCCTATAGGCATGCAAGTGACACGTGTTTAGTACTAAAAAAGGTGAGCCGTTTGATATATTAATGTATTGTTTTATGTTGTTTATTTTCTTAAATTAAACTAAATTTGTGTTGTTCTGTTTTGCTTAGCAACTGAGGATTTATAAGACAATGGGTGGGGATTTAGATGGAGTACGATATCCAAAAACAAAAAAGAAACAAAAGCGGGGTGCAACAAACTAGTGTACAAACTCTGATCTCGTCGAATAATCTTATCGTAACACCGTCAATTACAGTTAACTCAATTCTGACGAGGTCGCCTAACGTGTCAGATTTAAAGTATTTAGAGGAAATACCATAATTTATGCATTGTTTCATACGCACAGTTAGAGATGTTGAGCCCGACGGTAATTGTGGATTTAGAGCCATTATTTGTTTTGTTTAATGGGTTTTAACTGCAAGAAGTATTCAAATTTTGAATTTGATTTAGGAAAAAAATAAATTGGGCGTAAATCCACCTAACTTTTATTAATGAATGTAAAAGAAGATCGAAATGATTTGGAAGCACTACAAATAGAAAATACTAAAGTTTACGTATAAATATTTAAAAAATTAATAAGTGCTATAAGCTTGGAGGAATTGATATAAGTTTCATAGTTAACGTGTTGAGTTTCCTATTTTTTCTTAGTCCTTTTCCTACTCAGCTTAGGGGAAAGCTTTCCTATTTTTTTTAGTCCTTTTCTTACTCAGCTTAGGAGAAAACCATGTTTATAAAAGACAACCCAACCATAGGTTCTTACTCACAATTAAGATTAAGATTACAATTACAATTACCGATGGCCAAAGCATCGACCAATCCGGAAGCCGTAACCTATGGACCTCGTGAACCACCTTCTGAAGAGGTATTCTTAAAACTAATTTGGTATGTTAATATGTTTAGATCCTATTTGGATTGAATTTTTTTATGATTATTGAAGCAAAAACAAATTCTAACTACCGGCCTAAAAAGACAATACCTTGAAACTCAAGTATATTTGAAGGATATTCAAGCCTACAAAGATAGCATAATGGAAGGTATTGTATATATTAGTTATTATTTATCGTTATGGCTATATTTATATTCTATGTATAATATAATATAAATATTTGTTTTAGCTGTTGCTGATTCTAAAGATATAAAAGAGGCACGGGAGGAGCTTAAAACATATAAAGAATTACATAATTTGAAGGTACCATAGAATTTAACAATAATGTTTTTTATATATAATATAATTGTGTTTAATTTATGTAATGATCAGGGAAAAGAGATTCAGATGAAGAGACACATAAAGAAATCTTCACAATGTTGATAAATACCATCGTCGGACGTAAAAAAAGCATTAGAAATCGTAAACGATCTCTCCCATCTTATAAAAATGTTAAAGACCACGCTCGATCCTTATTCAACCAGAATGAAAGACAATGACAGAGAAATTCGATCCTCCAAATCAAGAAACAACAAAATTTTAAAGAAACAGCCTCTATCATTCGACGCATTACTGAATGATCTATCAAATATGATTGAGAAAAAAGAGAATGAATTAAAGAAATTGACTGAGCAAGAAGAAAACAAAAAAGAAAGTGCCTATAGGCATGCAAGTGACACGTGTTTAGTACTAAAAAAGGTGAGCCGTTTGATATATTAATTTATTGTTTTATGTTGTTTATTTTCTTAAATTAAAATAAATTTGTGTTGTTCAGTTTTGTTTATCAACTTATAAGACAATGGGTGGGGATTTAGATGGAGTACACTATTCAAAAACAAAAAAAGAAACAAAAGCGGGGTGCAGCAAACTAGTGTACAAACTCCGATCTCGTCGAATAATCTTATCGTAACACCGTCAATTACAGTTAACTGAATTCCGACGAGGTCGCCTAACGTGTCAGATTTAAAGTATTTAGAGAAAATACCACAATTTATGCATTGTTTCATACGCACAATTAGAGATGTTATGCCCAGCAGTAATTGTAGATTTATAGCCATTTTTTTTGTTTAGTAGGTTTTAATTGCAAGAAGTATTCAAATTTTGAATTTGATTTAGGAATTGTTAGAACAATCATCTAGCCACAAATTTTTTGTTTTTACAGTAGCTCATATCTGAATTTTTGTATTTTTTTTTGTTTTTACAGTAGCTCATAACTGAATTTTTTATTAGATCTTATATGGTAATCGGCCCATTTATAAAACCACATTTTAAATTCATTCTGCAGTTGTTAGAAAAATCATCTAGCCACAGAATCCAACAAGCATCTTCTCTTAAAAAAAGTATTCTCTCCATATTGTTTGCTCCTGATACCATGAACTCAAGTATTCATCTTTTCAACTACTCCATCGACTCTCTCCCTTCCAAGTCACTCTCTAACGGTAAAACCGTTCAGAACTATATTCACATGTACATTTGACTTTACCTTCACCTTCTGGTCTACCAACATCTTGGTGGGCGTACAAAAAAACCCCTTTCATTCAGAGTGAGGAAATCGTTGTAGTTGAACGACTCTTTCTTCCCCAAACACACCGGTAGTGAATCTAGGCCCATCATTCCCCCTATTTTGACTTCGTCAAATATAGATGAAGGTATTCGATCTATTATCGGTCCTTTCATGCCAAAGAACCTTACCAATGATTACCGCCGCCTTAACCCCGTGCTTAAGGGCTCATGACTGTGAGAATTGATGTAAAGCCATACTCAAGGGGGAAGAAAAGCTCCAATAATCTATTTCTCTCTCTTCATGAGTTAGCCCTGTAGCCCATGGGTGCATCGGTGTCATGGTAGTGAGTTTCATTGTCATTGGCTAGTTCATATATTACTATATTATGTAATTTTTATTTGTTTGACATTGGCAGTTTGGTGTATCATTGTAATACATTTTTCTATCTTTTTTTAACTTGTTTTTGGAATCTTAAATACGGTTCTCACCTGGTATGTTCTATAGTTTTTTCATGTTTCAGTATATTAATTTAATGTTTTATTTCCACCCAATTGTTTTTATCATAAACTTAATAAAATTAATTAAAACTAAAAAACAATATATATTTTAACTGAATCAATATTAATCTACTAAAGTCAAATAAACATCAAATAATATATTCTTTTAGTCGACTTCCTTTAATTAAAATTAATTTTTTCAAAAGAATGAAAATATTATTAAACTCAAGCCCAATAACAAAGGCTAGAAGACAACAGACGAGTCAGATAGTCTAGCCTCAAATTATATATTTTGAGAGTAAAAGAAACCATATGGAGGTAAAACCATAGCTTGATGGAGCAGCTTGAAATGAGAACCCAAATCGTAGCTTATTTGAAATACCTCAAGTGAGTCTAAAGTTTCTTTTGTCTCTTTTAGATGTGTCTCAGCTTCCATCAAGGAAGGGTGTTGATGTTTTATTTGTGTCTCAATATGGTACTTGTCGATAGAATCAGCATCATTTCAATGAATTTATCTTAGACACAGAGACATCGACACAATACTGCTGGCACATAGATAAGTCCAAAATTCTTGACGAACAATCACCAAAAGCATGAGCCATTACAATTCCAGGTGAGTCATAAACGTTAATGTCCTTCTACTCATAGCTTCATTTGCTAAAGTACCAGAAAATAACCATTGTCTAAAAGTTAAACATGTTACATGTTCGTCACAATCGTCTAACTCTGTCTTTGTCAACATAAAACATCTACTATAGTCTTTTATTTTTTCTCTAACAACATGTGAACATTGAATTATAATATCATTGTTAGATCACATTTCCTTGTTCCCCACAAATTGTCTTCCGAAATTAGTATTGAAAGTTCCAAAGTTGGTTATCGGTGCCCTCATAATGCTATTGTACCACTTTAAAGTTGTACCCTTGAATGTTTGTGAATAAGCTCTGCACACTAACCTATAACCATCATTGAAGTTCATGATATAGTTCTTCAATTGCTCAATATGATCATCTGGATCTTGTGTACCATCAAATTTCTATACCTTCAAAATGCCAAAACACCTCGGAAGTAACATTGACCTTATTTTAGATGATAATGGAGAAGTTCTCTAGTCTACTTCTTGCATTTATTTACTAGCCCAAACTCCCTTTTCTATAACTGCATACAAGTTTTGGTCTACAAGATTGATGTATTGATTAATCATATTACCTTCAAAAAGTGGATTTTCTGTTATAAATCTAGATATTTTCTCATTAAATTTATGCTATCTTCGCGATTTTTGAGGTCGATTATCCTCCTTCATAGAAGAACACAAATCTCTCTCGCGCATATACCCATTGGAGTCTGAATCAAAAGATTCACTTTTATTGGTCGGTCTATATCGATGTTTATCATTCTTCTCCTTCCTAGTAGTGTGACATTTTTTTTAGTAAAACAGTACTTTTTGACAATCAGTTCGAACTCGGTGAACGTTGTGAGACTCATCGGATTGACCTTCCAAATCATTTTTCCCAATTACATATCATACCTCATATTATACCCTAACAGATTGCAACAATTGTTCCTTCTGATCAAGATAATTGTTCGAATCAATATTATTTTAACTAACTAATCATTTAATCTTCCACATTAGATTTCTCGCATTGATAGTTTCTTTGTATTTTACCTTGATTTTCTTCTCTAACGAATCTTGATTCCAGCACCTTGTTTTCCACCAATATTTCATTGTTGGGATGCATCATGGTGGCAAAATATGAAATAGACTCCTCTACAACTTGGTAAATCTAAAATTGCAACTTGGATTAAATTTGTGAAGTATACAAGGGTTGTATTTTTACCTTTACTTATGCAATGATAATTTATCAACCAGTTCCAAAATCTGACACAATGGTGAAAATATGTTGGAGCATTAGGAAACACGCCACCGTGCATTAGAGTCTACCAAACTAAAGCAAGCCATTTTTTTATTTACAGAAGCTACTGATTCAACATTGGAGCATTAATCAACGGTTTGATGTGATGAATGAAGAAATTGATAATGAGACTCAAGATGAAAATCTCTATGAGGGGGTGTGGGCTAGATGTTAGTAATAATATGTGTCTACTTTACGCCTAAGATCAATAATGATGGCAATGATTGGCTTAAGAAAAATATATTTCATTTGCGTGCACCATCAGGGGGGAAAGTTTCCAAACTTGTCATCGACTCAGGTAGTTGCGAGAACGTGATTTTTAAAGAGACTGTTTAGAAACTCATACTAAAGACTGAAGCTCATCCGAGTTCTTACAAAATGTTTTTTTTAAAGAAATGAAGCAAGGAAAAATATATAAGTGTTATCTTGTTTCGTTTTCTATTGGTAATTAGAAGAATAAAGCATGATGTTATGTAATTAGCATAGACGACTGCCATATGTTGTTAGGAGGTCCGTGGTAATTTGACAGGGGATGTGCTCATGATGGTAAACAAAATTGATATAATTTTGTAATGAATGAAAACAAGATTAAATTGGTCCCATCTAGAGTTATTAAGTATAAATATCCAAACCACTTTCATTAATGAGGGTAATCAGAATTTATTACTAGCACACCGCTTAACTATTTCACTACTCACTACTCTAAACATTAAATTCCACAAAACATCCAAAACACTTTACAAAATTACCCTCAGACTCAAATAAACCACACCAAATTGGCGACCACAGTGGGAGCACGATGGTGCCTAAATTTCACAATTCAAAACCAGCAAGAGAAGTAGTTCGGATGGATCCAAGGGAATACAAGGAACATACCATCGAGGAACGAGACCAGCTGAGGGCTGAAATAAAGGCGCTAAGAGCGATGAAACAAGCAGAAAAAAAAGTTAAGGAAAAATCTGGAGCGTCAGTACTTCACCACATTGACAATCCTAGAGACAATGAGCAATCTTTGAAAACTCATCTCAGCTCCAAGAAGACACACCGATCCAATCTTGTTGAGAGTTCTGCATCTAAGTCCTCAACCAGCTAATCAAATGAGATAGAACTTGAAGAATCATTATCTTCAAGTAGTGATGCAGGAAGATCTAAAAAGAAAATGAGGCTGACTAAAAACATTTAAGAAAGATGGATAGGCATGACATGCTTAAGAAGCACCATGGTAAGGGAAAATGGTCAGCCAATAAGCATATTGATCAGTTGTTGATTGATCCTTTTGCTTTTTAGTCCGAGCCGGGTATTTTTGCAACCCCCAATGAAGATATTGTTTTTATCCATGGCAAAAATTGGAGGTTGCCGCCTTTTTCCGCAAAAATACTCTCTAGACACCTTCCTAAGAGGTTTGACATCTCCAAGATGGAGAAATACGATGTGAGTCGAGATCCGGACAACCATATGGAACAGTTCAATAACTTTATGGTGAATTTTGACGACGATGACTAACTATTGTGTAGGGTCTTCTCTCAAACTTTCATAGGAAGTGCCCTGAAATGGTACAACAGTGTCCCCCAGGTTGTATAAGAAATTTTGATACGTCCTGGGTTGCCTTTCGGAGGTAATTCGTTGGAAGTAAGGAAGTCAAGGGTAATGGGGACACCATTATCCATTGTGCTCCGGAAGTGAACGAATCCCTAAAGAAATATATTAATTGTTTTTTGAATACAAAGAATGGGCTAGCATATTGCTTTGAACAAGTTTCAATTTCTTCCCTTAGACAAGGTTTAAATCTAAGGAATCTAGCCGATTCAGTGACTCGGAAGAAGGCTATGACCTGGGTGGTTCGTTGAATCAAGTGGGAAAACAAATCAATGTAGAAGAGACCAAGAAAACAAGGGTACACCGTCAACTGAATCTACTATTACAACAATTCCTCCAGCTACTAATCAATTCGGATATAGGGCAAAAGAGACTGGACAGGGGTCTAACGGTCAAGGCAGAATCAGTCCAATCAAACTCTAAACAAACAAAGCATATCTAAGAGGGGGCCCTAGGTCCAGCCTGAATGGTTTGCTGAGTTGGGGGAGAGTGTGGCTACAATTTATGACAAGACTAAGAATGAAGTACATTTTAGAAAATCAGCAGCATTATAGTTCCCCAGAGAAAATCAGAGCACTCGCTTCGGCCAATATCACAATGACGTTCGCTATGATATTCAGGACTGTATATCCTTGAAACCGGAGGTCCAAAACCTCATTGAAATGGGCAAGTTGGGAGCCTACGTTAAAAAGCGAGAGGGAAGCATACCGGATAATGCGCAAACCAATACTCCCCGGATAGGTCCTTCGAACAATCCTGGGACATCAACACAAGAGGGTGTTATGGTAATTGTTGAAAGATTTGACGTGGACTCTGAGTATCTGGATCCAGACCCGAGTTGAAATCGGGTGGGGTTGATAACAGACAAAACCAAAACTATTTCCAGATTGATCAACCTTTTTTGAATCACTAACTATTTTCGGAGGAGATATAGTGACTGCCCCTTCTACTTCATCAAGGAGGAGGCATGTTCATAATCTCACCACCCAGTTAGATGGTGGAATATCTACCTATTAGTGCCAATCCTCATCTCCATTTATAGTTTTTGATGAAGATGACCTGAGGGACATTGCTGGACCTCATGAAGATGCGGTGGTAATAGGGTCTTCAATAGGGGGAACGATATACGCCAAATTCTAATTGATACAAGTAGTTCACCAACATCATGTTTTTAAGCTCCTACAAGCAAATGAGAAACCCTTCAGTTATACAACGTTTGAACATAACCATTGTAGGCTTCGCAGGAAGTTATGCAGATATGATTGGGGAGTTCGAGGAGGAAGTATTGTTGGGCAAGGGACCTTTTAAAAAGATGGTAAAAGTGTTGTTTGTTGTGGTGGGTTGCCCAACATCGTACAATGCAATATTTGGCAGGTCTTGGCTCTCCCGAATGCATGCTATGGCCTCTACGGTCCACCAATGTTTGAAGTATACTGTCCATGGACAAGTAGGTTTTATCTGGAGTAGTCAGAAGATTGCCAGGGAATGTTATGCAACAGCCCTTGCCCCTAAAACTCTAGGGGCAGTCAGAATTAACAAAGATGAGCCGTTATTAGAGCCTTCTGCTGAGGAAAATGAAACTGATGATCCCAGGGAGGCTCCCGGTGTTATAATACCTATTGAGGAGGTTGAAACCCACTCTCTCGCAGAGGGAAAGAATGTTAAGATTGGTTCCAAGTTGGCACCGGAATTAAAACACTGATTATTATCCTTTTTGATGAATAATCATCATGTTTTTGCATGGTGTAACAATGATGTTACTGGAGTTCCAGGATATATTATTTCACATAAATTGTCAATCCAGAGTGATATTGCACCGGTTATACAGAAAATAAGGTCTTTTTCTAAAGAAAAAACAGATGTGATTGTCCAATAAGTTGACCGTTTAACCAAGATAGGTCACATTAAAGAATCTTAGTACCCTTTGTGGACTGCCAACCCTGTGTTATTTAAGAAAAAGAATGGCAAGTGACGTATGTGCATTGATTTCACTGACCTAAATAGGACATTCCCTAAGGATCTCTATCCCGTTCCTCGGATAGATCAGTTGATAGATTCTACATCTGGAAACAAACTATTGTTCTTCTTGGACGCCTTGTCATGGTACAACCAAATAAAAGTAGATATGAAGGATCAAGATCACACTACTTTCATCACAGACAGAGGTCTTCATTGTTATAAGGTGATACCATTCAGATTGAAAAATGTTGGGGACACTTATCAGAGGTTAGTGAATAAAGCTTTTGCTAATCATATTGGTAAAAATATGGAGGTTTACATAGATGATATGATGGTTAAAAACTTGGAGGATATTTCACATATATTTGAACTTAAAGAGACATTCTCTAATTTAGAAACTGTAAATTTAAAATTGAACCCTGAAAAGGTTATATTTGGGGTCCAATCTGGAATGTTCTTGGGCTACATAATAAGTGAAAATAGAATTCAGCCTGATCTGGATCAACTTAATGCGTTACTAGCAATGGACCATCCTCAGAATATTAAAGAAATTCAAAGACTGACAAGACGATTGGCTCCGGTGAATAGGTTTATCTCAAGATCATCAGACAAGTGCGCTCCGTTCTTCCAAGTATTGAGAAATGCTAAAGACTTCAATTGGTCTCCACGGTGTGACCAGAATTTTATTGAAATAAAGGAAGCATTTATCCTCACCCAAAACTTTTTTCAAACCTGTTTGGGGGGAAAAGCTCTATGTGTATCTAACTGTATTAGAATATGCAATAAATGTTGTGCTAGTGAGAGAAGTGGACAATTACCCTCGTCCGGTGTATTACATCAGTAAGAGTCTGTTGGACACTGAAAGAATATATTGAAATTGGAGAAATTTGCATTAGCCTTAGTAATTGCAGCTAGAAAAATGAGACCGTACTTCCAAGCTCATTCCATTGTTGTTTGAACATCTTTTCCCTTAAAAAGTGTTCTTCAGAAAGCTTATGTATCAAGCAAAATGACCAAATGGTCAGTGGAGTTGGGTGATTATGATATTGACTTTACCCCTCTAACAATGATTAAATCCCTATCAGTGGCTGATTTCTTGGTAGAATTTTATGCTGATAGATCCTCCAGACAAAGATCTTAAAATATATATAAGAAAGAATGGGTAGTTCAATCTGATGGTGGATCAAGTACTATGGGTTGTGGAGCTGGGGTTTGCTTAACTTCTCCGTATGGTGATAAGATGTATCAGACCATATGCTTTGGGTTCAGAGCTTCTAACAATGAGTCTGAATATGAAGCAGCCATAGCTGGTCTTAAGCTGGCTCTCCTATGTGAAGCTAAGAGAGTCTGATTAATGAGTGATTCTCAATTGCTCAATCACCATGCTCAGGGATAATCTGAAGCAAAAAAAGAATAATGGATTAAATACTTGCTTATGTTAAAAGAAGTTGTCGCAAACTTTAAAAATATTTACTATAAGCACATTCCTAGATCGGAAAACACTTTGGTAGAATCTTTGGCAACTATAGCCTATTCTGAATCATACCCATGGATTCTTGTACAAGAATTTCCATCCGTACAGATAGATCGAGAAAAAGAGACTGAAGAAAATATGAATATACTCGTTATTCAACCTAAAGATTGGAGCTATGCTCTTCCCAAATACATCTCTGATGGGATTTTGCCTCCAGATAAAGCTATGGCAAAAAAAACAAATATAAGGCTCATGGTTTCTTGATACCGAGAGAGGATTTTTATAAAAAATATTTCAGCAGACCTCTCCTGCATTGTTTAGGGTTTGAAGAATCCCAAGTTGTATTATATGAGTTACATGATGGAGAAGGTTCTGCACATTGTGGCTATAGAGCCTTAACTAGAAGGGTCTTATTAGCGGGATACTACTGGCAAACCATAATGGCAGATGCTAAAGAAATGGTGAAAAAGTGTGAACTTTGCCAAAAATATGGGAATGAAATTCATGTACCAGCAGTTCCTATCGATTCCATATCCGAACCAGTATCTTTTCCATATGGGGTATAGATCTAGTTGGGCCTCTTCCTATGGCATCCGATGGATATAGAATGATAATATGCACTATTGACTATTTTTCTAAGTGGATAGAGGAAGCTCCTCTTGCTGGAACCACTTCGAAGGTAGTTATTAAATTTATTTTGTCTAACATATATTGCAAATTTGAGGTTCCTTACAAGATTACTACAGATAATGGGCTACAGTTTGATAATAAAGACATCGACGCTTTCTGTACCTCCAGAGGAATTTAACATTGTTTTTCTTCTCCTTTCCACCCTCAAGTAAATGACTAAGTTGAGGTTCCAAATAGAATCATTATGTCCGGGTTGAAGAAAAAAATAGAAGGAGCTGCAAGGAAGTGGCCAAGCTACTTACAAGAAGTATTATGGGCCTACCGAACTACTCTTCGGGCTGCCACACAAGAATCTCCTTTTGCTCTGGTGTATGGGATGTATGCAATTACTCCCATAGAATCTACTTTACTATCTATAGAGGTTAAACAAACATTGCAAACAAAATTCCTTGGCCATCCAAGGACTTTAGTATTTCAAAACAAGAAGTACATAATATAACCTTAGGGTTTGTTCCCTTCAGACTTTTCTTCACCACCATATTTTTTGGACTTTTGAGTTTAATACTTGAATTCTCACCCATTTCTACATCGTCGTCGAAGTTTATCATGCTAGAGCAGTTGCGTTTGTCACCATCTGCCAAGTTATGGAATGGGATGTCATCATAGTCCATATATTTCCACAAAGAACCAAGGGTCCTCTTAGGAAAGGTCTCATGGAACAGTAAGACCATATCAGACTTAATCCCATCATCCCTCTTCTCCAGAGAATCCACTACTCCGTTAGCATATTTCTCTATTGTTGATGTTCCAAGACAGCTTTCTCTTCAGTCTTCTCCTGAACAGTATTCTCCAACTTGACTTTGTCATTGGACAAAGTCTGGATAGTGTTGTCCTTAGTTTGTAATTGCTCTTTCAAAGATGTGATATCATTTGAGGAAGAAGTCTCCAAATCGGAATACTTGGATTGAAGATCTTTGCTAGCCTTTTCTGACTCATTCAGTTTGGCAGTTAGATCCTCTTTTTCCTTCCTCAATAATTCTATGCTTTGATGAGCATTGAGAAGATCGTTCGATAAATTTTGCTTTTCTATAGTTAGGGAGTTGATGGTAAAAGTTTGATCCCTTACCCGTCTCTCCAAATCAAGCACTGGTCGGATATAACCCAAAAGGGTATGGCTCAAAGTATCTTGCTCACTGGATATCGCATAAGTCTCGCCATTATGAGTCACCGTGTTGGAAAAGTTAAGAGGATGGTAAGGCCCCGAAAAATCATATTTTTCTAAGTCGTTGAAATAAATGTTGATGTTCTGAAAAACATCAAGGTCTACCTCCTCATTGCCATCATTAGTAACCTGTTCAGAATGGAGATTGGCTGGAATTTTTTCTTGTAATGTGGGATCGGCAGGAGCTAGAGGAGGGATTTTAGAAGAAGGAAAGATTATCTCTGATCCCAGAGTAACTTTCTTCTTTTTGGAAGATATATCATCATTGCTAGCCTTACACTTCTTGTCCTTCCTCGAAACCTTCGGTGTGTTTTCTTACCCACCGACCTCCTTCACAGTGAATTCTGCTGTTTCTTAGTAAAGAAACATTAATACCTTTTCGATTCTCCGAACCGGTTCCTTTAGTAGTTGTTTGGGATGGGTCTGTTGCATTTTTCTTCTTCCTTTTGTTATTCATCTTATTCAGATGACTGAGGGCTTTGGCTCTAGCAAGTAGGTAAATTTTAGGATATTTGGCCTATGTCCTTCTCAGGATGACATCTACAGGAGGAGGGGTGGTCAGCTCTTCCCAAGGGAGGTTCCTTTTTTCTATGGTGTTCCACAGATGAGACCTCGCATAATTCCCCGATGTGAAGCATATATGGAAAGCATTGCCCCATTTCTCTAACGCCCAAGTGTTCAGCTTGGCACAAGTATCCTGACATGCATCCACATAGTCTGAAAACTTCTTCGGAAATACTAGGAATACCTGCCTCCACATAGTCTGAAAACTTCTTCGAAAACACTAGGAAGGAGTATGAGCCAGTTAAGATTAAAAACTTAACGCTTAAAAGATAAAATAAGAAATAAGAGAGAACTCACCAATGCTCTTCCAGCGAATGGTCAGCTGGCTTGGGTTTGAGTCAGCCTTGATCGTCTTGCCATTCTCCCAAGCCCCATTAATGAATAAGAACTACGTCCTCCACAATTTTTCAGACTCCTGGAGATTGATCACTACCTTGTAGTCATTCTCCATGTTGTAGTGGTATAAGGGGATGCAGTGATTTTTACACAAGTTTACCACAACAACAAACTATTCAATTGGTAGTGGAATCTTAGACAGCCTAGATACTATGATTCAAGCCAAAAGAGTATACCAAGCATTGGGTCTTAGTTGGCTTGGACATAAGTTGGTCAGATGGAAGTATCTGACTATCTCCGGATCCAAAAGAAACCATAGTCCCCAATTCAACACTTCTGTATAAACTACCAGTTCATGGGGCTTGCAGTCCAATAGGTTTTATGGGGTGACCGGAATTCTCACTTTTACAAACTCTGGAATTCCCCACTTGGTACGAATTTGACCTAGCTTAGCAGTATAGGTGTATACGTAGGCTATGTTTTGAAGGGACAACAAATACTTCACGCTTACCTTCTTGAAGCATGGCCCCAATCTACCTTCCAGACTCTCCGAAAGCGCATTCGGATGAGTCATACCCACCTTGGTCTTTCCCTTCCGATCTGCAGTCATATCTTCTGTTTGACCGGATTCCTCAAAAGACGCTTCATCTAGACTGTCCTCTATTTTCTTTTTTATTACCGTGGAAGGCTATTCGGATGGCTGTACAGATGGTTTTTCATATGGGTGTACAAATGGTAGTTCAGATAGTTTGGCATCTGCTAGGGGATATTGCCCAGATGGTTTAGCCTTTGGCACAGGTTCTATTGCCTCCAAATTGGAGTGTTTTGAAGATGTATGAGTGGATTTTGACTTGGATTGACGCGTGACTCGGCGTGGGGTTAATTTATCTGGAGATTTCTTTGCATCTGACCCCATTGCAATAAAATGTGAGGGTTTCTGATGCTAGATACGGCTTACTCCTTAGGGAGAGGATTTTGGGACTCCTGAACAGAGGACCCTGATGGAAGAGGTGAAAGGCTTGTGACAAAGGGAAGTTTCCTAATCTTTGAAGTTTTTGAAGATGATGAACCCTGGTCTGTGTTCACTTGTGACTAATTATTTCCTTCACCAGGAGAGACAGGAAGGCTAGCAGCAATGCGTTCGTCTCTTGCAAATTTCTTCGCTCTCTCTAACTCACATAAGTTCAACCAACGTCCTTTTACTAAGGTGTTTCTGGTTGTGAACATATAATATTCAAGCACAAGTTTGAAAATGAAGTAAACTTTCTCTCACTAGGAATGTTTGTGATTTTTTAAGACAATGGAACAGTAAGAATGTGTGTATATATATATATATATAACAATAAAAAATGGCAGTTACCTAGGAGAAGGTAAATCGATTTGGGTAATGATTAAAAGCTGCAAGGTGTGTAGGTTAAAACCTAGGTAACTTTCTAGCCTAGTAGATACGAGAATCTAGGAGAAAAACGGTTGAGAGGTCAAACCAGAGCTTGACACGTGTCCCACGATTGAAAGAAGACTCTTAGAATTCTGATTTGAGAATCCAGTTCCACCAAAATTCAAATAAGGTCATTCTTGAAGAAATTTTTTACAATTAAAACAACATATCAGAGAACGTTGGTACTGATTTTTAAAAACTAGCTCTTCCAAAGATTTTTTACAAGACCTAAAGGGGCTACTGATGAGATCAGATATTTGAGCTACTGTGTCTTGACTAAATCCGATGGGCAGTTCAGACCATAACCATTATAAAACTCCGAACATGAAAAATGTGATAAATATTGACTAAGCTAGTTGCTGGTCACTTCAAACCAAATTACTAATGGATCCTTAAACTTGACCCGACTTTACGATCTGACCCATAAACCCCATGACCTCAGTAATTAAGTATAAATACCCCAACCACTTTTATTAATGTGGGTAATCAGAATTTATTACTAGCACACATCTTAACTATCTCACTACTCACTACTATAAACATTAAATTCCACAAAATATCCAAAACACTTTACAAAATTCCCCTCATACAAAAATAAACCACACTAGTAACGACACAAATTAGTCTATATCATCAAACATTTTGACATAATTATTTACTAGTGCATTAGCCATAATATCATCTCCATCTTAACCTTCATTCACCCACACAATGGATTCAATCTGATCGGTTCACAAAACAATATATATATATATATATATATATATATATAAAGTCACAAAATGGACATATATCTCTATAACTGTACAAAATAGACAATAGTCATTAATCTTATTATGAGAAATCTCAGACCCCAAAAGCCAACCAACTATAAAATAATATCATAGTTATCATGTCTATTTTATTCAAATTATTGGTCTGAATAGCCTTAAACGTGAATGAAAACTAATTATTAAACCTTCTTTTATAGTATTACAATATGAGTCTCCACGTTTTCAGCATTTTCTACTATATATATTGAATATATATATATACCCGAATAACGACCATACATAATTAATAAACTGAATCTGAATATTATTATCAACATCTATACGAATTTTATATTGAATAATAAAATTTAATTAAATAATATAATTTTTTGAATTATTTTAATTAAATAATTTGACAAAACTTCAAAATTTAATCTATACTTTCTTAAATTATAATATAAGATTCGAACGATGATAAAATGAGTGAAAATATACAATATAGAGACCAATTATTTACGTTAAGATAAATTAAATCCAAATTAAATTTCAACTTATTTTCTATACTTCTAGCTATATATAAAAATAAATAATTGTTCATACCTAATTATTTTCTTTCTTATACAAATAAAAAACATAAACCTATTCATCAATTAAAAAACCAAAAAACAAGAATAATTTGTTGTATTTTACAAATTGATAAAAAATAATAAACTTAAAAAAAATTAAAAAATAATAAATAAAATAAAATAGATAAATAATCCAAACAATAACAACTTATATAAGAAACAAAATAATATATATATATAATTTGATAACTAATTATTATTGAGGTCATGTTTTAGACTTAGATGAATGAGATACTTTGTACGATAGATTGTTTAGGTGAGGTCCATAGGTAGTATATATATATACACACGTTCATATTTATTAGCATTATATATGATCAAACCTATATTATTCACTGTCAATATACCACTCATTTACGGGGTGATTACTTTTTTGTTGAAAAGTTTTTCTTTAGTTTTACTTTTTTAATATTATATTATCTCTTATACGTAATTAATACATGAGGTAAGCCAACCTACGTGTTTGGTTCTATTGTCAAAAGACTTACCTCATCAGTGACGCAAATTAATTAGTAGCTATAAGATTCTCTCCAAAATCAACAATCATAGTCTACAAGTTTAGTGAGAACATTTTAAAAATCAGACAACTTAAGTGATAAATGACATACATTTATATATTTTTCATTTAATAAAAACTATATATATATATATATTGGTTTATATGTGTTTTTTACATCAAATTATTGCAATGACTAATTCAGATTCACATTAATACTTCGTTGATTTGAGATACATAGTATGTATATATGTATAGTCATTTATAAAGGTTTACATGCATATTTTACCAATAATATCGCTTTCAAATGTTCAACACTAATCAATTTGATGCTTTCCAATATAAACCCATTGACATCCAATTGGTCTTTTCATAGGACAAATCCTCGAGTTTTATTCTTCTGCAAGAATTTCATCTTTTAATTCATAACAACTTTTCACCTTGGGTTAGCTAAGGATTCAAGAACACTGTTAAAAATATATACAATATATAATTAATTTATAAAATAATTATTTGATGTAGAATAACGATGTTTATATACATATCACGAGATATTTAGATTTACTAGAAAGTTTGGAGTCATGCGTGGGATTAAGGATAATATAGTTTGACGCAATGGTCGTTGTTTTCTTGGTAGTTTAGATATTACCTAAGATCATCCTCAAGAAGTGATTCCCTTGGTGTATCATTTGTATGTGTTGCAAAAATACGTATGGAGGTTGATTCACAACTTCATTTATTGACCGTCATCAACACATTCATTAACATTTTGGTTAAAAATTATACCCTTTAGTTAAATAACATTCCCATTTCTAAGTAAAAAATGTTATTTTATTATTATTTTCATTCAGATTGTTACATGATTTAAATATTTAGTTAAAAATAATAATATAGAAAATCATAGTCCAAAATTTGAACTTCTTTCACGGGCTCATACTATAGTTCAATACTAAAGCAAAAATATATCGAGTCTTCATGATAATATAATATATGTATATCTTTAGGGTGATATCATTGATACTTTATTTGATAAGAAACATACCCTTAAAAACACATCACAATGCTTTGGTGTCAACTCGTTATGCCGACGTTACTAAGATATAAAAATACTACACAAAAATACACAAATATGTAATTTTATAACTAATGAAGCACTAGTTACTTGTATAAGAACTCGATAGGGTGTCTGGAAACAGATATTATTAGAAAATACTCAGTTAATCAAATATACTACAAAAGTGAATGTGTGCCCTCGATAGGATAAATGCATTTATGTTGATATTATTGAAGCGTAGACAAAATTCAACAAGTTATGAATTTTCACTATGTTATCACATTTTATTGGGGTGTGCCGGAACAAGTAGTTTGATAAATCGTTCCATATTTTTTCAAATAACTGTTCAATTCAAAACTAAAATTTCACCTATGTTGTCACCTCACCTTAGAGAACTAAACATTTTTATTGTACTGACTATAATTTATTTAATAAAAAATTTAAAATAAAAAGTTTACTTTAATTTATAAGTTCATCAAACATGTCTATGTCATCATGGTACAATCACTTAAAAAAGTAACAAATCAATGTGATCCATCAAAAATAGCAAATTAAGATGAACCTCAAACATCAAAATGTGTGATCATAAAAATTGACTTTTATGCAAATTTAATGGAAACAAAGCATGAAGAATTTTTGAAAGTTTATGAAAATCACGTTTAAAACTAAAAATCTTAAAGTTTGTAAATAAACTATTTACTAATTTTACTAAAAACATTTCCTAGTTACCATGTTTGAAGCTTCATAATTTTTTAGTTATATATTCATCACATCGCGTCAAAAATCTTTAAAGTAAACTATGACATACCATTTTTTATATATTTAAGAATATGATAATTCCTTAAGATGTTTTTGTATATTCCTTCAAAATCAACATTTGAATCCATCGAAAAAGACATGCATAATTTTTATTTGAAATATTTATTAAATATAATGTAATATACCTATATTATCCATTATGACTACGCTATCATGATGCTTAATGTTGTTAAATACTTTAATCAATTCTCTATAATATATTGAGAATGGTTTGTCACTTTGTTTGGCTGAAAAAGTCATATAGTTCAAGGTAAAATATGTAATTCAACAGTTCGATCATAAAATAGTTTAACATAGTTGTATAAATATCTTATGCGGTAGGTAAGTGATGTCGGAATACTTATGGACCAATTTCTAAATATATATCAGGTTATTATTTTAAGGTAAACCAATAATAAAAGTAATCAGACTAATTATTTTATATATAATTAATTAAGTATTTGGTGTACAGGTGAAAATGTGTGTTATTGACTTATAAGTGTGGTAACCAGATTGAATTTGGGCACCGTGAATGAGAGGGCCCAAATCTAAATCCAAAAAGATTGGTCGTCACTTTGAGAGAGAGAAAGACTAACAATTATTTTACAGGGACAGAGTCTTGAAAAACTCTAAAGCAGGATTCAAGAGATGAACAATTATGGATAATAGCAGCAAACAAAACAGTAAGTCTTTTCAGTTTATTCTATTGTAAAAAATCATACAGAGGGTTTAATATTTTTTGTATGTTTCATAGACTAATTTATAAAATTTAATTAGTTTTATGAATTGGTATAAGAGTCAAGATCGTATTATGATTCATAGGATAAACTGAATGTATGTCTATAATTAAATCAAAACATAAGGTTAATTGAATATTTGACTTTGTAGGATATGGATTAAGGGTTTATGTAATAAACATGTATACAAAATTTTATTCATATGAAAGTATGTTTATGTGTTTGTTTTTTGAAGAAGTTGATTGTATATATGTTAGGATGGCTACCAAAGTCCCACATCTCACATTGGTTAAACATAGGAAAGATCAATGGTATATAAGTTGGTGTGGTTAATTTTCGTCTGAGGGCAAGATTGTAACTTTTATTTTGAGTTTTGTGGAAGTTTGTAAGTATTTAATATTTGAGTAGAGAGTAGAGGGAGAATTAAGCAGCCTGGTTGTATTTAATTTTCATTACCCATATTTAATGCGGGTGGTTGGGTATTTATACCCTTACATTTGGGCTTTATAGGCTTTCGGGTCATGTTTAATGGACCCGGGTCATGTTCAAGGACCCATGAGCTCTTAGTAGGAGAGGAAGCAGCTTAGTCAGGAAGTGTTTAGGTTTTTAAGTACTTTAGTCCTTGTTCGAACAGTTCAATGGGTAAGGTGTTCGAACTGCCCTGTCCGGTCTGGTGATCTTAGTATGAACTGTCCCTGTCCGGAGAGGTAGCAACATAAGGACTCATCAGGAGCCCCTTTTTTAGGTGTTTGTTCAAATACCTTTGTCAAAAACCTGAAAAACAGTCCGATGTCAGTGGCAGTTTTACCCTGACAGGTCTTTCGAATTGTGCTATGGCTTTATCCGGAATGAAAAAAGCTCTGTGAATCCAAACGGTTTTTGCCAGAGTTCATGGGACACGTGTCACTCTTTGGTTGGTTGCTTTAGCTGTTTTTTCACCTTGAATTTCGCACCCACCTTCTTCGAAAAGCAACCTCTTCATTAATGAAGGTGACATCAGCGCCGTCTTTTAATCATTACTAATCTTTTCGAATTCTCCTAGGAATCAAGACTTCCTTTTGAGGTTTACTATAAATTGAGATACTTTTCTACTGTTTTACTATCACTTTTATTTTTTCACTCTGCAAACCTTCAAAGTTTTCTCTCTCAAAAACAAATTCTCACTTAGGTTGTTTATGTTCACGGCTAGGAACGCTCTGATCAAAGGCGGGTGGCTCAATCTATCTGAATTGGAAAAGGCGCAAAAAGTCAAAAGGGAAAGGCGCATTGCAGCAGGCTTACCCACTTCCCCCATCGACAAACCATCAATCTCAGCCACAGAATCAGACCAGGGTTCTTCCTCCATAAAGGGTGTCAAACCGAAGAGATTATTTCAAACCAGTCTTTCCCCTATCATCTCAGGTTCTTCGGTTCAAGAGTCTGAGCCCGTCGTTGAACCAGGTTTAACAGTTACCAGCTTTAAAAAACCCTCCCCATTCTTAGCCATGGGGTCAGATGCTGAAACCTCTCCTTATAAGCTAGTTGATCGAAGAAAAGGTCGGCTGATCAAATGGCAGGCTTCTAAGGGCACCCCTTCGAAATCGGGTGCCAAGGACAGTAGTACTGGGTCAGAAGTACCCATTAGAGCACCCAGGGATAGGATGTCCGGTCCGGAGGGCACTGGCTTAAGTCCCCAAAGAGAAGTGTCTACATCAGAGCCCCAACCGGAGGCTAGGAACCAAGAGAATACTGAAGTTCATCAGTCCGGAAGTCAGGCTGAGCCAACCCTAAACCTCCCTCTCACCACTACAACTGAAAACCCTTCCTCGATCATGGAGGAAATAATGGAGGACTCTATAGAAGAGGCTCCATTAGAGTCCAAACCTTCCGGACAGACTAGTGGTGCTGTTGCTGTCCAAAAGGATAAAGGCAAGGAAAAGTTATGCTTGAGGCATTCGGATCTGCCGGAGTGTCTTGAAGGAAGGGTGGGGCCTTGTTTCCATAAGGTCAACGTTAAATATCTCCTCGCCTTGCAAAAGATCAAATACGCTTTCATCCACACAGCTGATTTGGGCCGGATGTGTACGAAGTGGGGAATTCCGGAGAATGTGAAAATAAGAATCCCCATAAACCCCGAAACCCCCATGGATTGCAAGTTGAGCGAGATAGTTATCTTCACGGAGATGTTTAACTGGGGGCTCAGATTTCCCTTGGACCCAGAGATTGTCAGATACTTTCATCGGATAAAGATCTGTCCAAGCCAGCTGAGTCCCAATACTTGGTACACCCTCATGGCCTGCATTATGGTCTCTAGGCTCTCCGGGATTCCTCTACCAATGGAGGAGTTTGCTGCTGTGGCCAGTCTCTGCAGAAACCACCACATTCCCTTTTATCACTTCAACATGGGTGATAATTATAAAGCAGTGGATGATCTGCTAGAGTCAGAGAGGAACTGGAGGACTCAATTCCTGTTCGTCAGTGGTGCTTGGGAGAACGGGAAGAAAATCAAGGCCGGAATCAACCCAAGCCTCCTTACCAGCAGATGGAGGAGTGATCGTATGGCTCCTTCTTCATATTCTTCTCTCTTCTTTTATCAAATTTGTTTAAACTGATTGGCCTTGTCTTTTTCTTAGCAGAACTGCCCAAGGACTTCAACGACCACTTAAAATCCGGTCAGACCACTTGCACCAAGATCAATACTTGGGCTGCTGAAAAGTAGGGAAACCGGTTTCACGATGCTTTCACAGGAGGCAACTTAGCAAGGTCTCACCTCTGGAACACTAATGGCCGGAGGGACTTAACCTGGGAAGAACTCACCACTCAACCCCCTCCGGATGTAGTGCTCAAGAGGACACACGAACCGGATGGGACACTTTACTTGCCAGGCCGGGCCAAGGCTTCGAGCAAGATGAAAGGCAAAAAGAAGAAGGGCAAGAAAGTGGTAGGTGGAGCTAACCCTGCTGAGGTGGAGGAGGATGTTTCAATACGTCAGGAGGGGCCAGCCCCTAGCCAGATTGATGCTGCTCTCTTAGAAGTGGTAGAGCAGGAGAGTGTTAGGCAAGAGGGTCAATCCCGTAAACCCCCAAGGGCTCCCAAAAGAGACAAAAAACGGGGAGCTGAAGACAAGGACAGGGAGGCCAAGAAGAAGAAGACCTCCAAGGGTGATGAACTTTCTCTCCGGCCTCCGAAGCCTCTCCCCCATGTTGATCCTACTGACCCAACACAAGCAGAGGAGATCCCTGGTGATTTTCGAACCGATGAGGTCGGAGGGGGAGACCTTAGCATTGATGGGGTTGACATCACCGGGCTCGATGGAATAGGTGACTACTTCGCCAACCTCCCTAGAGACGATTTTGTTGGGCCCTAACTTCCTCCGAGTACTTCGAACACCATCACTTTTAATGGTAAGACTTTTTTGTTTCAAGTGAAAGGGACATTATAGCCCATTCTATATTAAGTAGTGTTCGGCCGGTGCTTGTGTTGGATAAACAAGTTCAAAGTCAGGCAGATACCATCAAAGACCTCAAGTCTGATAAGGAGAGGCTGTCCGATGATCTTCTTACTCTCACTCAACATGCTGACATTCTAAAGGGGGAAAACGAAGAGCTGAAGAAGAGCCAAGAGGGGTGGACCACAAAAGTTTCCACTCTAGAAGACACCATCAAGGAGCTCTGAGAGAAGTTGTCCGGATTAGAGAAAGATCTCAACTTTTCAAAAGAGGAGACCAAGGCCAAGGATCAAGTTATCCACAACTTGACGAGTGACAAGATTGCGCTTGAGAACACAGTGTCCAAGGCTGCAGAGGAGAAAGCTGATCTGCTAAGAAAGCAGGAGGCCAAAATCCAAGCCAAGATCGACGCTTATGCCAACAACGTGATCGACACTCAAGAGAAAATGTATGCCAAGGTGAGATCGGACATGGTCCTGCTCTTCCACGAGAAGTTCCCGAAGAGAAACCTGGGAGATTTGTGGCTTCACGTAAAGTACGAAGACCTTCCCTTCCACACCATGGCAGATAGAGACTTGCATGATTATTCCAGTGCTTCCTCCTCCGACGAAGAAGAAGAAAAAACCGGGGAGGGCCCTCTCGAAGAGAAAGACGATCCCAAGGGGAAGAAGAAGATGGATGAGGCTGAGCCATCTTCAAAGGCTCGGTCTTAAATTATGAATTATTTATTCACTTTTCATGTTATCTAAACTAAAGTCCTTGGAAGGCCAAGGCACTCTTTTTGTTAGTGTGTCCGGTATCTGACCGGATATATCCTTTACTTTGCTTGACAATTTAAAAGTCCTTAAAAGGCCAAGGCACTTAAGTTATTTCAATGAATATCCTTGTTTTGCACAATTCTCGCATCCTTTCATAGTTTGTTTCAATTTTGGTGGCTAGTGTTTAAATAGCCCTTAGTTATTTCACAAATAGTCTAAAGTGAGAGTGTTTAAATACTCTGATGACAAATGTTTAAGTGGTCATCATTCTTTTACTTTAATATGGATGGTGCGACAAAAAACAAAGTAAGAACACTTCGGAAAATGTTTAAGAAGGCATCAAATTTCATTAAAAAGCCCGGACACCTCATTAAAACCTCCCCGCCCCACCAGGGTAGGAAAGAGTATGCCCCTAAACATTTACATGGATGTTTAAACAAGTAAATATTTATACAGATGCTACTCTAAGTACATGGATCCATGGATATGACTCTGTGTAGGCTATGGTTGCCAATGAATCTGCTAATTCATTCTCTGTCTGAGGTATATGCTCATAAACAACGCTTTTAAACTTGAGTGCTTCATTTTTAAGAAGAAGTAAATACTTCACTAGCTGCTCCTTTTTAGCCTCAGATTGACCTTGGGCATGGTGGATAAGAAGTTAGGAGTCACTCATTAGCTTGACCCTTTTAGCCCCACAAATATAAGCTAACTTTAAACCAGCTATAGCTGTTTCGTATTCGGACTCATTATTAGAAGCCCTGAAAGCAAAACATATAGCCTCGTACAATTTGTCTCCATATGGAGAAGTCAAGCACACCCCTGCGCCACATCCCATAGTGCTGGATCCACCATCCGCCCGGACGACCCAGACTTTTTTGTCTTTCATCTTAGTAGTCTGCTCCGAATCTCTGTCAGAGTGGAATTCAACTAAAAAATCAGCCACAGCTTGGGCCTTGACTGCTATTCGAGGAGCAAAATCTATATCAAAATCCTCCAATTCTACCGACCACTTAGTCATTCTACTTGAAATGTCTGCCTTTTGGAGAACATTCTTCAAGGGAAAAGATGTACGGACGATAATAGGGTGAGCCTGGAAGTAAGGCCTCATCTTCCTTGCAGCTATTACCAGGGCTAACGCTAACTTTTCAAGTTTCAAATAACGCTTTTCTACATCTATCAAGCTCTTGCTGATGTAGTATACTGGATAGGGGTAGTTATCCACCTCTCTTACCAACACAGCACTGATGGCACAACTTGAAATTGCCAAATATACGAAGAGTGTCTCTATATCAACTGGTTTAAATAAGTTTTTGGGGGAGGACAAATGTTTCTTGATCTCATTGAAGGCCTCATCACACTGTGAGGTCCAGTCAAATCCCTTTGCACCCTTCAAAGTTTGAAAAAACGGGGCGCATCTGTCCGAAGACCTTGAGATAAATCGGTTTAAAGCAGCTAACCTCCCCGTCAATTGTTGTACTTCTTTAATATTCCGAGGAGGCTCCATTTGGAATAGAGCATTAAGCTGGTCCGGATCAGGCTGTATCCCTTGCTCACTTATTATGTAACCTAGGAACTTCCCGGATTGCACTCCGAACACACATTTTTATGGATTTAGCTTCAAATTTACTTTTACCAAGTTGGCAAAAGTTTCTTGGAGGTCAACTAAGTGCAGCTGCTCATCCACACTTTTCACCATCATGTCATCAGTGTATACTTCCATATTCCTTCCAATTTGATCAGCAAAGGCTTTGTTCACCAATCTCTGATAAGTAGCCCCAGTATTTTTCAACCCAAATGGCATCACCTTATAGCAATGAAGACCCCTGTCAGTGACAAACGTGGTATGCTCCTGATCCTCCGGATCTACTTGAATCTGATTGTACCCGGAGAAAGCATCCATAAAGGATAACAGTTTATTCCCAGAGGTGGAGTCTACTAGCTGATCAATCCGGGGAACTGGATACAAATATTTTGGACAAGCCCTATTGAGGTCTGTGAAGTCAATGCACATACGCCACTTGCCATTTTTCTTTTTCACCAAGACCGGATTGGCAGTCCACAAAGGATACTGAGACTCCTTGATATGCCCCATGTTTGTGAGCCTGTCAACTTCTTGCACAATTACATCAGCCTTTTCTTTGGAAAAAGCCCTTCTCTTTTATACCACTTGTGCTATGTCTCTCCGGACAGATAGGTGATGTGATATAACATCTGTTGGAACCCCAGTAACATCAGCATTGCACCAAGCAAAAACATGCTGATGGTTTTTCAAAAACTTTAACATCTTATTCTTTAGGTCGGGTGGCATTTTAGACCCTATCTTAACACTTTTTCCTTCTTCTAAAGAATGTGTTTCAACTTCTTCAACTGGTATCAATACTCTCGGGGTCTCTCTGGGGTCATCAATTTCACCATCACCCCCAAAAAACCCCTCAAACTGCTATTCCTCGTTGATACGAACTGCCCCCAGCATCCGTGGAGCCAGGGCTGTAGCATAACATTCTCTTGCAACATTTTGACTGCTTCGGACAACTCCCATTTGTCCTTGAACAACATATTTCAAACATTGGTGGACTTTCGAAGCCACTGCATGCATCCTAGAGAGCCAAGACCTCTCTAAAATAGCATTATAGCAAGTGGGACAATCTACCACAATAAAAAGTATCCTGACCATCTTCTTGAAAGGGCCCTTGCCTAACAATACTTCCTCTTCGAACTCCCCGATCACATCTGTTGAGCTGCCAGTAAAGCCCACAATTGATCTGTCCGAACGTTGAATTACGGCTGGGTTTTTCATTTTCTTGTAAGTGGTTAAGAAGAGGATATTGGCGGAGCTTCCAGTATCCACCAAGATTAGTCTTATGTCATTGCCCCCAATGGATGCTCCTATGACAACAACATCATCATGAGGGCCAGCTATATCTCTTAAGTCATCTTCATCGAAAACAATGAAGGGGAATTTAATTTGTGATTGATAGGAGGTCATGCCTCCTTCTAGCTGGGTAGCTAAAGTATGAACGTGCCTCTTCCTCGAAGAAGCAGTAGGAGCTGTCATAGTATCCCCTCCGAAAATCGTAAGTGACTCAAAAAACTTAATGAGCCCGGAGACAGTTCTAGAACATTCCTCAATGGCACCCACTCTATTTCGAGTTAGATCAGGATCCAAGTATTCCGATTCTACATCAAATCTTTCGATTATAACCATAGCTCCCTCCGGAGTAGCATTGCTTGGACCAACCCGGTGAGTATTGTCAGGCCTATTACCTCCTCTTCTTTTGACATATGCCCCCAGCTTTCCTCTTTCAATCAAGTTCTGAACTTCTTGTTTCAAGGATATACAATCGTCGGTGGTATGGCCAGTATCATTATGGTACTGGTAGAAAGAGTTATTACGATGTTCCCTAGGAGATTGCAGTGCGGTCGGTCTTCTATAGTGTACCTCTTCCTTTGTTTTATCATAAATGGTGGCCACACTTTCTTTCAATTTTGCAAACCACTCTTGAACCCAAGGCCCTCTCTTATTTCTGGATTGTTGACTCTGAGCAGGTGTAGCTGGCTGAGATTGAGCTTTAGCCCTGCTATGCCCCTGTCCGGTCTCCTTTGCCTTGTTCCCGGACTGATTCTGATTGGGGTTTGGTGCAACCAGTGCAGACCTCACCTGCATATGTACCCTAATTTTCTTTGTTTCATCAACGTTGATTCAGCAAACCTCCCCAACCTGATTCAGCAAACCTCCCCAAGTCATGGCTTTCTTTCTGGTCACCGAATCAGCCAAATTCCCAGGGTTTAAGCCCTGTCTCAAGGATGCTATTGCTACTTGCTCGAAGCAATCAGCTAACCCATTCTTGGTGTTTACAAAACGACTTATGTATTCTTTCAATGATTCATTCGGTTCTTGGGAACAATGGATTATTGTGTCCCCGTTGCCCTTCAACTCTTTACTCCCAACAAACTGCCTTCAAAAGGCCACCCAAAAGGTATCAAAATTCTTGATGCAGCCTTGTGGTAGGCTGTTATACCATTTTAGAGCACTCCCCGTAAAGGATTGGGAGAATTCTCTACAAAGTAGCTTGTCTTCATCATCAAAGTTCATCATGAAGTTTTTAAATTGCTCCAAATGGTTGTCCGGACCAGTACTGCCATCCTACTTCTCCATTTTAGTGCTATCAAACCTCTTAGGGAGGTTTCTGGATATAATTTTGGAAGACAATGGAGATTGTCTCCAATTTCGGCCACGACTGAACACAGTATCTTCATTGGGAGTTGCAAAGATACCTGGTTCATCGTGGAAGGCAAAAGGATCCATCAGCATCCGGTCTACATGCCTCCGGCTGTGAGATGACCCTTTGCCAATATTCTTCTTCAACTTCCCATGTCTACCCTTTTCCTTGAATATTTTTGATCAACTTTTGCTTCTTTTTAGTTCGGCCCTCATCGCTGCTAGAGGACAAGGATTCTTCAACTCCCTCCCCATCCGAGGAGCTATCAGAAGACTCTGAGTCTGAGTCAGAACTCTCCACTGGCTTAGACCGGTGAGACTTTTTGGAGCTGGCATGAGTCTTTTTGGTACTCACACGAGTCTTTGAAGGCTCATGCTCTCTAGGGTTATCGGTATGATGAGCAACTGATGCTTTTGATTTTTCTTTCAGGCCCATCTTAGCCTTTTCTGCCCTCAAAGCTTCTATCTCGTCCTTTAATCTATCACGCTCTTCGATAGTGTATTCATCGTTTTCACCCACCACTTCAAGCAAAGCTGGTGGTACTTCCGGGGAGTCCGGATTCATTCGGACTGATTTTTCTTGTTGGTTTCGAATGCTCGATTCAGGCACCTTCTTCTCCCACTGTGGTCGCCAATTTGGTGTGGTTAATTTTCGTCTGAGGGCAAGATTGTAACTTTATTTTGAGTTTTGTGGAAGTTTGTAAGTATTTAATATTTGAGTAGAGAGTAGAGGGAGAATTAAGCAGCCTGGTTGTATTTAATTTTCATTACCCATATTTAATGCGGGTGGTTGGGTATTTATGCCCTTACATTTGGGCTTTATGGGCTTTCGGGTCATGTTTAATGGACCCGGGTCATGTTCAAGGACCCATGAGCTCTTAGTAGGAGAGCAAGCAGCTTAGTCAGGAAGTGTTTAGGTTTTTAAGTACTTTAGTCCTTGTTCGAACAGTTCAATGGGTAAGGTGTTCGAACTGCCCTGTCCGGTCGGGTGATCTTAGTCCGAACTGTCCCTGTCCGGAGAGGTAGCAACATAGGGACTCATCATAAGTAAGAACATATATTAACTAATATGATGCATTTTGGAAGTGAACCAAAAGCAAACCCATGGTGGCCTTTGAGCCCAAAACGGAAAACATCATACAAGTGTGTAGATTAATTGTTCTTACTTATATATGGAGACAAATATATAGTACCCATATTCCTAACAAATGCTATCAAAGCTCCATGCACAAATTGAACGTGATGTGGGTGAAATTCCCGGAAGTCGAACATGATGAACCAGTAGTCATGCTCAAGTATGCTATAGAGATCTTAGTTATGAGTGTTTGTGGCTTATCAAATAGTGTGGCTTGATTAGAGCGTATCAAGACAATGGTACTTGACTGGAGTGACGCTAATGAACAAGACAATGATGGTCTAATAGGATGTGAGCAGCTATATTTGTAGTGCCTCTATGATTCAGGTAGCCCTAAACCTGATTAGAGTGGACGGATATAAGTCAACTGAGAGGAGGCTATAGTGGTACTTTGTTCTATATGAGAATTTAAAAGGGTGCCGACCAAAGTCCCACATCCCACATTGGTTAAACATGGGAAGGATCAACGGTATATAAGTTGAACATATCTTAACTAATATGAGGCTTTTTGGAAGTGGACTAAAAGCAAACTTGTGCGGGCCTTTCAGTCCAAAATGGATAATATCATACTAGTGTGGATATCGATTGTTCATACTTATATACGAAGACGAAATATGTGGTACCTATATTCCTAACAATATATGATTTGGAATTATTTCTTTTAAATTAAGGTTTAAATGATGGGTGTATAGTTTCACCCAAATTTAGCATTAACCAATTCTTAATTTAATAAAACAAATAAAACATATCAGGACATTGTCCCATCAACGATGTAACCCCTAATTTTATTATAGATCGAATGATGTATGATGATGTTTACTTTGGCTAAAAAATTGTTGTCGCTGCGGATGAACGTCACAACTTGCGAAGAAATTGTGATCCTGCTAGTTGTGTGGCTTGCCCAATGACAACAGTAGAAGGCTGGATTTTTTTTTTGAATTTTAGTTTGATGAATAGTATTTTCAGAAAACACTGCTCACGTCATTGTTCCTCAAAAGATCGAGAAAAGATGATACTGAGTTGGAACTTATGTTGAAGGTTTCATATTCAAGTGCAGTTGGCAGCATCATATATGTTATAGTATGCATGCGTCATAATATTTCCCATGTGGTTAATATGGTCAACAAGTACATATGATGCCTTTGGAAACAAATATCGTCAAACAGTAATATGCATACTTTGATATCTTAAGGATACTACGGATGTTGGTTTAATTTTCAATAAGACTAATATTGGTGGATCACTAAAATATATTGCAAGATCAATGGTTGGTTCTGATTTTACAAGGGAGCTGAATAAAAAGAGATCTTACTAAGATATGTGTTTACTCTAACTCGGAATGCGATCAGTTGGAAAGTACAATTCTAATCTACTATAGTTTTGTTTACAATAGAGGCTGAATACATGGTTGTAACATAGGCATCTAATGAGGCAATGTGGTTGCAAGGTTTGATGGAAACATTTGGGCTTGGTTCAACAAATATAATGACAGATGCAGTATCTGTTTGGAAGTTTAGGAAGTGCTTAAAGTAGATTGGTATTCACAACATCAAGTGAATCCCTTAAATGCATTTGGTGAGTCATATGAGAAGATTTGTTTTGTTTATAGTAAATAAATGATATTCGTCTCAAGTGGAAGATTTGTTGAGAATGAGTCGAATAATCCGCTGTTCAAATTTGACAACAAAAATGATGTAGCCAAAATACTAGAGCACCCACTTCACATGTAAGATGCATTGATTCGATTTAAAAGAAATACGATCTTATTAGAAATCATAAAACATTGAATAATGAAATTATCATGTTTCACAATTTAACCAAAAAAAAATTAACGAATATATAACTCGCTAGATTCGAACGATATTAATCAACTTCTTCGCCGAGATTTGACGAATAACACCAAAATACTTGCTCGATGAATTTTGTCTTCCTCATCATCATATCTTTGACAAAAAAAAACGAGCCAAAACCGATTGATTTGGATCGATTTTATCGTATTTACGACCAAAATCGCACATACAAAAAAGTTAAACTCATTTTGACACCAAATAATATTATTATACTTTAAAATTAAAACTTAGTAAAAAAACAAACTTGAATTTGATTCTTGAATTTTTATATAAAAAGAGAGTTAAAACCTCAAAAATTACGAATAAATTATCCTATAACGGTATATTAAGAATAAATTTTAAAAAAATAAAAACAATTATATATTAAGTAAAGTTTGGTTTGTAATTTTTTTCTAATTTATTATAATTATATTATATAAAATAATTTTATCTGTAACAAATTTATAATTTTGATTGTTTTAGTACCATTATTTTCGATGATTTGGAGATTTCTTTTACCTGAGCACCGGTCACAGACTTGTAGCTGATTTTAAATTATCCCGACTGGTCGATTGGTGATGGACCTACTTAATTAGTATTGACTGCAGGAGTGAGTCCAAACCAATCACGACAGAAGTCGTTTAGGCAGATAGTATATAATAATCATATTCACAGGCAGATTTTGGACAATACTCCTATATTGTTATATATGGAAGCTTGACAACTCATATAAATACACACCAGAATTCTTGATAATGAAGCACGAAACTGGATTGAAAGAGAGATAGCAGGTGGAGTTTTTTATTTTCAGAGAGAACCCGCGGTCGCTACTCAGAGTGTAATGAGTGCGTACAGGGTAAATCATCGGTCTGACGCGATGGCTTGCAAACAAAGATAAATCAGAGTAGCTCGAGTTTGATTGCACGATGGATTTTGGACTTATCTTGATAAATAAAAATTATAATTATTTGTAGTTTGATTTATTTTTTACTTTTTTATTTACAATAAGATTTTTTTTAATAAAACAATATTTTTGTTTTTTTAAAATAATAATCTAAAGAATTGACTATTCTTTTTGGTTCAAAATTATTTTTATTTAGACAATTTTTTGTTTTGTTTTAAAATAGATATTATTTTAAAATTTTAAAATAATTATATTTAAATTTCTAGTTTTTTATTATTTATTTTTAGTTATTTTTTTATATGGTTATTTGACTATTTGGATATAGCCACGATAGAGTTAAAAGATTTTGGCCACTTAACCATACAATTAAGGAAAATGACACCCTAAGTACCTATTGGCCAAACATATTAGTATCTAGTACCCAAAAATGGGTTAATGCTCACTTAAAATTCATCTCAATAAAACAATTCCCTTTCAAGACCTAATTTCTTTTTAATACTATAACTACCCTGAACCTAGGATATAAGCCTTATTATGAGAATTAATGAGTATTTTCACCCAATCATCAATTTTGAATTTTGAATTTTGAAACAGCCTCCACTTTCAATCTGTCTTCTCTTACTTTTTTCCCTCTCTCCTCTTCTTCTCTCTCTCTCCACCTTCGAACCTGCTATCCTCGTACCAACCAAAACCGCCGACGATTATCCCCATACCAACCACCACCGCAGATTCTTGTCGTCTTCATCACCCACCCAAATCAACTCCAACACTAAAACCGCCGACGATTATCCCAACCGCCTTATCCACCTTCTAACACCGTCGGACAACCCTTAACCACCATCGACAACCATCAACCACCATCATCGGCTGGAAAACCCGGATTCCATAAGCTGTTTACGCTCTGTTCTTGGAAAGACGACGACAAAACCAAAATTACGCCGGCAATTTCAGGCTAACACCAGGCGAACACTTGCCTTCTTCCTCAACGTCAACCAACGCTTTCACTTCGAAGGTATGTAACGTACTGTTTTCGTCAGCAGTCTCAGAGTTGAGTTTTCCTAGCTTCGACCTTAGATCGAATTTCATGTATATAATCGATTCAACTACTTGTTGCGAGTTTATTGTGTACAGATGTTTGCTATTACGTTTTGTGGTATATTAGATACATTGTTAGACACCTTAGTAGTCATTGCGTTTTTACTTGGTCATTCTATGTGGATATTATTAGCTAGGTTTTTCTGTCTTCAGTCAGTTCGATTTGTAATAGCAGCAGATTTATACATTGCTAGATATAAGCATTAGTTATAGGATTTATGAGAGTATATACAATTTTATGACATTGCGATTGTTCTTACATGGGACATTGCTAGCTTGGGCTACTATAATGTGACAGATACATTTATATATGCTTATACCTTGCAGGTGTACAAACTAACCCAACCTTTTCCAGTACAGGTTTTTATATGTCGAAAACCAAAGTTTGCATTAATAAATTTGGCCACGAAACAGTTATTGTTGCGTTGTTCGAGTTTGAAAATTTTGCAACCCTTCAAGAGTATGCTGAAACAGTCATTTGCAATGTGGTTGACAATTTTTCTTTGAATTTCAGGTCTGAGACTAGAAAACTGCAGGGAAAAAGAGAAAAAGAGGATGCGATTGTCGTGTAGAGGTTAAATCGACAGTCTCATCATAAACTGAGATTTATAGTCAGGTTTTACAGGAATCTGTAGATTTGTTGAACATGATGTGATTACCGTGTAGAGGATGCAATTTTCGGCTTGTATTTAGACATTGCTAGATACAGTATAATGAGATTGCTAGATACATTTTATTGGATTTCCAAATGCACTCATAAGACATTTAACAGGCATCTGAAGATTTAGTGAACATGATGGGATTGTTGTGTAAATGATGTGATTTTCGGCTTGTATTTAGACATTGCTAGATACGTTATAATAAGATTGCTAGATACATTTTATTGAATTTCCAGATGCACTCAGAAGACATTGCTAGACACATTAATACAACATTGCTAGATACACTAATACCACATTGCTAGACACACTAGTATAACATTCCTAGACACACAAATACAACATTGCTAGATGTGGGAATTGTTACTGCGATTGTAATTCAAATATCACATTGCTAGATACATTTATATGAGTTTGTTAGATACAATAGTCTCACTTCTTACATTGCGATCGTGTTTAATAATTGCCTTTTATAACTGCTTCCTGGAACTACTAACTCTCTAATCCTTAGTGTTATCGTAAATAAAGGCAATGCTACTGTAAACATCCATTGAACACCAAAAAAACTAACAACATAATTATAAAATAGATTAAAACATTAGATAGTGGCTTTACAACTTCCAAGTACAACAACCCTCCAAAAAAATAAAATATCTTAGAGGGTTAGTCCATTTGCCAAAAAAACAAAAAAAACATACTAAATCAAAAAACATGCTGCATGAAGTCCAATAAGATCAGTCTGAATACTAGTTACATGACATTGCTAGATACAAGTTATATGACATTGCTATAACAAGTTATCAGACATTGCTAGATACAAGTTATATGACATTGCTAGATACTAGTTATATGACATTGCTAGATACTAGTTGTATGACATTGCTAGATACTAGTTGTATGATATTGCTAGATACTTTATTACCACATTGCTAGATATTCAATTATGACATTGCTAGATACGTAGTAATCATTAAATGGTTGGATACACCAGTAATTGCAGGATCTTGCTTGATATATTAATAAAATCGTTGCAATTTTAAGTTTCATTACATTGCTAGACATGAGTTAATGCACATTGGTAGATACGAGTTGTATTTTATTTATATTTTCATCAATATAACATTGCAATGTATGGCATATATAACATTGCTAGGCAAGAGTTATTTGACATTGCTAGACACGAGTTATTTGACATTGCTAGAAAGGAGTAAGTTGACATTGCTAGACACGAGTTAATTTGACATTTCTAGAAAGGAGTAAGTTGACATTGATAGACACGAGTTAATTTACATTCAGATTTTCATTCAATTTGACATTGCTAGACAGGGAGTAATACGCTATTGCTAGACATGGGTAATTTGACACTGTTTGACACGAGTAAATGTGCATTCAGGTTAGCATTCATTTCGCCTTGCTAGACACGACTAACTTGACATTGCTAGACACGAGTTATTTGACATTGCTAAACATGTTGAACTTGACATTGCTAGACACGCGTTATTTGACATTGCTAGACACGATTTAATTTGTATTCAGATTTTCATTCAATTTGACATTGTTCGATAGGAGTAATACGACATTTCTAGACACGAGTAATTTGACACTGCTTGATACAAGTAAATGTACATTCAGGTTAGCATTTATTTCACCCTTATAGACATGACTAACTTGACACTGCTAGACACGAGTTATTTGACATTGCTAGACATGCTGAAGTAGGCATTGCTAGACACAAGTTATTTAACATTGGTATAAACGAGTAGGTTGACATTGCTAGACTCGAGTTAATTTGCATTCAGAGTTTCATTCAACTTGACACTGCTAGATAGGAGTTATAGACATTGCTAGACACGTGTAATTTGACACTTCTTGATACGAGTAAATATGCATTCAGGTTAGCCTTCATTTCACATTGCTAGATACGAGCTATATGAAATTTCTTGTCTCATGTTAATTTAAAAGATCCTACAAACAACATCCAAAAAAATTAAAATACACAATCAGTAATTATTTTCAAATACAAACAGAACTACGACACATTGCTAAATAAGGCAAACAGAACATGTCAAGCTTGCGATTCGTGTGCATATATCATCAACATCAATGTCCTACTTCGACCTGTTCACATATAAACACCTCCAGTAACCTAACACCAACATTCACACAAAACCATCCTCAACTATTACCTGCTACACCTACAACCACGCCAAAATTTTAAAATTACATCGACATAAAAAATACATGTTAAACTGAACATAAAAAACTATCGAACTTCCATACTGCAACACCTTGACCGTCTGAATACTGTCTCTAACGTGTTTACCGAACAAAAAACAACAGAAGCTTGCACTTACCGACGTCGGCTTCTTCTGTCCGACCAAAAATACGACAGCCGACGGTGGGTTACTTACCGTTTTAGGTAGTAACATCTACTTCAATCATCACGCAATAACACAAAAAACTATACACAATCCATATATTACCAATCAAACATCCCATTGGTGCAACTAACCAAACAGTCCTCATCTGGCATTATAAATACCTTCATATACCTTGAAGAAAAATAACACGGTTCAAAAACTGAGTAGTCATAATTAAAAATAGAGTCTTGAGAGAAAAAGAAATGAAGTGAGTAAAATAAGGAAAAAATATATTATTCTTGTACCTCATTTGAGAGAATCTCTTAGTGAATTGGAGAGTTACTCTCCCCCTAGATGTAGGTCGATTTGACTGAATTGGGTAAACAAAGAATTATGTAGTTTTTTTCGTATATTTATTTTTGTTCTAGATTATTATTATTGTATCATATTATTCTTAGTTTGTTATTTTTATTTTGCTCCATATATTAAGCTATTTATGTGATTTAACCAAATCTTTCAACAATTAACGCTCACTGAAAGGCAAAGGTTTGACCAAATCAAGCATCATGGGTTCAAAGTGGGATATTGAGAAGTCCATCAAGAGTAACGACTTCAGGTTGTGGAAGATGAAGATGAGGATAATTTAAATCCAATATAAATATGTTGAGAAGTTAATAATAGGAGAAACACATATGTCATCAAATCTTTCATCCATAGAAAATATCAAGATGAATGATAAGGTAAAAAATATCATTATCTTGTGCCTCGGGAAAGAGGTTATAAGAAAAATGGCTAAAGAAATGTCTCATGTGCCTATGTGGTCTAAATTTGACTTATTGTATATGACCAAGTCATTAGCATATACGCAATGTATGAAATAACAACTGTATTTTTACCATATGGTGGAGATCAAGTCGATAATAGACCAGTTAACGGATTTTAACAAGATTATCAATGATTTGGCAAACATTAATGTGAACTTAGAAGATGAAAAAAATTCATATAATTGATGTGTGCTTTACCTCGGTCATATGAGAATTTCAAAGATAACATGCTTTATGGAAAAAAATGCACCATCTTCTTGGATGAAATCCAATCAGCTATGAGAACAAAGTAATTGCTAAAATTTACAGATTTAAGGTTGGAGTATGATGGCAGAGCAGGTTTTAATGTCTCAAGGGGAACAAGCAAAAACAAATTGAGAGAAAATGGAAAAATAAACATGTCAAAGTTTAAATCAAAGGTTGGAGGTCACATCTCAAAGTTGGAATGTTATCATTGTCACACTCTAGATTACTTCAAGAAGGACTGTCCTTGGAGAGGAGACAATAATAGTTCGTTTGCTCAAATTGTTGTAAGTGAGGATGAAGGTTATAAGAGTGCAGAAGTACTAACATTGGCAAGTTGGAAACATGAAAAAAGTTAGGTCATTGACTCATGACGCTCATATCACATCTGATCAATAAAGGTATACTTTGAGACATTGGAATTAAAACTAAGTATAGTTATACGTAATTGTAACAATAAGGCATGTATAATTAAATTTATTGGTTTTATCAGACTTAAAATGTTTGAGATCGTGATTTTATTTTGAAGGATGTGGGGTATATTCTCGAACTTAAGATATATTTAATTTCTATTAGCATGTTTGATGATTTAGGATAGTGCACTATAGTTGAACGTGGGATAATGAGAATTTCTCATGGTGCATTAGTATTAGCCAAAAGGCCTAAAATAAATAGTTTATATATTTTATAAGGTTCAACTGTTATTTCTAATGCATTAGTAAATAGTTTGTAAACTGCAGACATAAATAAACTATGGCATTTGAGGTTGGGTCATGCCACAGAAAGAGGTTTAATTGAATTAGCTAAATAGGGTTTGTTAGGAAAAATAAATTTGAACAAACTAGACTTTTGCAATAACTACATACTAGAAAAACTACACAATATGAAGTTTAGGGTGGGAGTGCACAAGTCTAGCAGGTCATTCGAGTATGTTCCACTAGGACATTTAGGTTCTATCGTCTGTTACGACTCATGGGGCGAATTCATATTTTCTAATTTATTATTATTCTAGAAGGGTATGAGAATATTTCATTAAGAATAAAAGTGACACTGTTGAAATATTTAAAGAATGGCATACTCTTGTAGAAAATTAAACATGAACTAAACTAAATATTTTAAAAACTGAAAATGGCTAGTTTTTTTTTTAAAATTAGTTTAATGAAATTTATAGGAACAAAGATATAAAAAGGCATAAATCCATTACATACTTACCAAAACAGAATAGTCTCGCAGAAAGAATGAATATGACCCTGTTAGAACAGGTGAGGTGTATATTGTTGGGAGACGGATTACCCAAATGTGTCTGAAGAGAAGTTGTTAGTATCGCAAGATACTTGATCAACAGATTTCCATAAAATATGAATAAATTTGAAGACACCTATGGACGTTTGAAGTGCTCGGTCAAAAAATTATTCTAACTGAAGTTCTTTGGAGCTTTGTTGTTTTTCCATATCAAACAAGACAAACTCGATGCTAGAATTATAAAGTATGTTCTCATTGGTTATCGTAAAGATGTAACGAAATACAAGCCATGAAAGATAGATACTGGAAGATCAAAGTTTATAAAGACATGGATGCTAATTTTGATCATATCCCGATGGGTATGAAGTGTAAAGACCTAGACTTAAGACTAGAAATATGGGTAAATAAAATTTAGTTTGAGGTTGAGTATTCCACTAATAAGAATGAATAAGAGATGAAGAAAGTGGAAGTAAACAATAGCTGCTCTAGGTTATCAACTAACAAGAGATAGGGAAAATAAAAATTATTACTCTGCTTAAGAGATATGGTTATGCTGTCCTTTTTTGTTATGCTTTGAATGCGACTGAAGGTGTGCAAGATTCAGAACCAAAGAACTTTAGGGAGGCATTCAAAAGCAATAATTGGTAGTACTGGTTGAAGGTAATAAAATAAGAAATTCTTTTATTGGAGAAGAACCAGGCTTGGAAGCTTGTGGCATTACATAAGAACAAAAAAGTATTTGGTAGCAAATGAATGTATAAAAGTAAAAAACGTTATAGCAAAGGTAAAAGAACCAAGGTATAAAGCGAGACTCGTCGCAAATGATTTTACTCACGTTGAAGGGATCAATTATAACCAGATCTTTTCATCGATGATAAAATATTGTCTAATAAATATTCTTATAAAACTTGTAAATATATATATATATATATATATATATATATATATATATATATATATATATATATATATATATATATATATATATATATATACATATATGATATTGAGTTCAATCAGATGGATGTGAAGACTGCATACTTATATGGAGAGTTAGATGAAACAATCTAGATGCAGCAACATGAAGGTTTCATGGAAGACAACTCAAAAGTATGTTTGTTAAATAAATTTTTGTATGGGTTAGAGCAGAGCTCGTGGCAGTGGTATCGTTGATTTGGTGATTTTTTTTATTAAATACTAGTTTTGTGAGTAACAACTATGACAGTTTTATGTACATGATGAAGAGGGATGAGAAAGTCATTATCTATCTTCTGTTTTATATAGATGACATCCTTATAGCAAGCTTTGATAACAAAAGATTCTGAGGCTCAAAATAAATATAATGGTGAAATATAGATAAAGGATCTTGGTAATTTAAAAATGATACTTGGGGATAGATATCATGAGAGTCCAAAGGAAATCTAATTTGTTTTTATCTTAACAAAGTTACTTGAAGAAAATGGTGGAGCGGTTTAGAATGACGAATTCTAAATAGCGATGACAATTTTTTCCGAACCCGCGGGTACCTAAGCCGAGCCGGCCCGACGGGTTAAGGTATTCAAACTTTTATTTTTATAAGATGGACCATGGTTTTTAAAATATACTACCACCGGATTTGGGATAGGTTACAGGTTTTCATAATTTCCCGACGGGTACACAATCAGAACCCGATCCACGATAAATTTGCTATTATAATATTAATAATTAATATGTAATATATTATTAGTTTCATCTCTCAATTATATTAGTTTGTTATGGTTTGCGATTTTTATTCGTATTTGATGACATTAAGAATAATATTAAATTCTTTATACTTAACAAATCTAAAAATATAAATACAATAAATTTAAAACTAGAATCGTATATTTGAATCTAATTTTTTTTGACAAATATATACAATAATAAATATATTTTACTATTTTTTAATTAAATATATGAGTTTAAATAAAAAATATGTAGTATATGCTTATTGCTAAATTATAAAAAAAATATTAAGTTTGAGAGTTTGTATTATTATTATTATTATTGTTATTATTATATATTATTTTAAATATTGTACTAGATATTTTTTACGAAAACATTTATATTGATAAATAAATGAGTATAAAGTACCCCCAGTTGGCTACCCAAATCCGACGGGTTTAGGCACGGGAAACAAAATTATTTTACCCGACGGGTTTGAAAAAATATAGACGAGATAGGCTACAGGTTTAGCTATACCCACACCCATTCCGACTCATTGTCATTCATATTTTGAAGGTAATAAAAAAATCCACTAAACCATCATTCAAAGTTATTAGTTAAACAATATCCTCAATCTGATGATGAGAAAAAAAAGATGGAGTGTACTCCATATGCAAGTAGAGTTGGAAGCATCATGTATTGTATGGTTTATAGTAGATTAGATTTATCTTACACAGTTAGTGTGGTAAGTTGGTTTATGGAAAATCCAAACAATATTCATTAGCAAGCTTTGAAATGGCTGTTGAGATATATAAATGGGTCCTTGAAGAGTAGTCTGAAGTAAAGTAGAACATATCCATGCAAGAATGCACTATAGAGTTATTTGGATACAAACTATGTTGGTAATATAGACGCGAAAAGTCATTATCAAATTAAGTCTATATATTATTCAGAACAACAATTTTATGGAAGTTCAATCAACAGTCTGTTGTAGCCTTATCGACAACTCAAGTATAATACATAACCATTGTTGAAGGCAGTCAAATAAGTCATATGGTTAAAGGGTATGATTGGAAAAATGAGGATTCGTCAAGGATGTGTGAAGATACATATTATTAAAACTAGAGTGTCATTTATTTGGCGAATCATCATGTGTATCATGAAAGATAAAACACATTAACATCAGGTTGCATTTTATTAAGGACATGATTGAGAAAAAAAATCATGGTAGAACAAATATTATCGGAAAAAAATCTGACAGACATGTTTACCAAATCATTACCTAGAGCAAATTTCAAGCATTAATTGGACATGATTAACTTCACCGAATAGTAGACGAAGGTTGGAGGGAGAAACAATGTGATTGGTGGGATGTTAGCCTCAACGTCTATCTAAAGGAAATATGGAAAATTATTGATTTTACCTTGGAAATTTTTGATAAGACAAGGTCTTATAGATGAGTCAGAGTATTCTAGATGAGTTAGGGTCTTCTATACGAGACTCTTCTAGATGAGGGAGGGTCTTCTATACAAGGCATGATCTTTTAGATGAGGAAAGGTATCTTAGACGAGGCATAGTCTTTTAAACAAGGAAAGTTCTTTTAAATGAGAAAAAGTCTTCTAGAGGAGGCTGATTCTTTTAGATGAGGTATGATCTTCTATACGAGACATGGTCTAATAGATGAAGCAAAATGTTCTTAACTAGGCAGGGTATTTTAGATGAGACAAGGTCTTCTACACGAGGCATGGTCTTTTATATGAGACATGGTATTTTAGACGAGGGTCTTCTAGACAAATGGTTTTTTAGTTGATGGTCTTTTATATGAGGTCCTCAAAAAGAGGGTCATAAGATGAGGTACCCGATCAGATGTTAAAGAATTATTTACAACAGAATTAACCAATTCCGTTAAGAGGTAACTAGTTCAATAATTGTGTAAGAAAAACTATCACTATAAATACACTCATATGCATTGAAGAAAAATAACACGGTTCAAAAACTGAGTAGTTGTAATCAGAAAGAGAAGGAAATGAAGTGAGTATAGTAAGGAGAAATTCTTATTGTTGTAACTCATTTAATAGAATTTGGTAGTTTTATTTTCGTATATTTGCTTTTATTCTTCATTATTATTGTTGTATCATATTATTCTTGATTGCCCATTTTGATTTTGTTCTTTATATCAAGGGTACCGATATGAATTAACCGAATCTTGCAACAATCCAAATTTGGGTCGACTGGAGTAGATGGAGATAACAATGATAAAGTATTATATTTGATGTTTATACCCAAGGTAGGTAGTGGTAGCGTCAAGCTACAAGATGGAAACAGATGGCTGAAAATTCAGAAAAAGAAGACGAACAATAGAAGATGGATAGTTCTAACCCTAGGTTAGAGTAAATGAGACTTTAAAGAAAATCAAAATTCTATTCAAAAAAGTCTGATGGTAAAATAGGGTATAAGATGCTTTATATATGAGACATCCAAAACCCTAATAAAATATTCTAAAAATACAATAAAGATATTAAAAATAAAAATCAAATATAATCTGAATGCAATCAGATTTGATTCACTAATTAAAATATTAATTTTAAAATAAAATAAAATAAAATATCAAAAATAGTAAAATAGGATTTTCGGATCCTAAACAGTAGAATTTGAAGTCCGAATTTCGTGACCTAGTCACGCTTTTGACAGCTGTTGGGCTCGTCGAGACGTTCGATTTGAGTACCAATTTCGCCTAGTTTGGATACCCGAACGAGAAACCAGTCTGTCTGCAGTCTTCGCTACATCAGGTAGCTTGTCATGTTGCTTTGAAACAATCTTTTATGGATCAGGATTCCTTTATACGTAAACAAAGCATGTATTAGCCTTATTCCTAGATTTCTTGGAGCCACAACTTAATGGATTCTTAAATGTAACGTTTGTTAAACCTTAGGGATCCTTATCTTTTGAAGAAGAGCTTTTATAAATAGAAGGATTGTCTCACGATGCAACCTAAATTTATAGAGAACTAAAGACAATAACAAACAACAATAATTACTTATGAACTCATAAATTAGAAAATCATAAAAACCATTTTATAAGCTATAATTCATATTAATTTTTAAAAATAAAAAAATTATCAAAGGAATTCTTTGACTGACCAAAAAGCATACGAGTATACACTAATTATACCATTTTGAGATCATGAAGCCTTGTACATCAGATTTGAGTATAGGTTCATTTCTATACGATGTTACTTGGGACATATATCAACCATTTATATAATTTTAGCGTGAACTTAAAGCCAAAACTCGAGTTTAGTACTATGTGATAATCGATGAAGCTTGGTGAAAGGTTTCCTTATAGGGGCGAAGACGACAGACTTAGGGGTTTTTTAGACTCACTTGTTATTTTGAAGGCGTATAAACTAATGATGTCTTAGTTATTAAAAGTTTTGTATTGGTAAGAGGTGTGTCTAGAGTGAAGAAGGATTCAAGATAATGATGCCAATAATGTTGAAGTTGCTTACGTTGATAATATTGAAGCTGTTAATACACACATGGTTAATGCTTCAAATAAAGCTAGGTTTTTTTCATGATCATAAGACATATTTTTCTATCAATGCTCTTGATAACATCGTGATAGATTTTAGAAATTTCATACTGGCGATGTTGTATCTTACCGACGGTATAGATTTTTCGTACTGTTAGTATAGTAATTCTATGTTTTTAGGTATTCTTAAGTTTTTTTTAACTCTATACCGACTTTATAATCGTAGCACTGCTCCTTTCGTCGGACCAATGAACCAGAGTGGCTCATTCACTCTTGAATAGAGGTTCAACTTTCTTGAATTCCCATTAGATTTAAAGATATTGTATGAAGACTTTCCACTAAAATTCAACCAATACAAGATGAACAAGTATGATGATACCAAACCTTGCTATTTAATTTCTTCACATAGTTCAACCAATAGTTGCGCCTCCTCTCCGATCCAAGATTACTGCAACGATTTCTTATGTAATGATTGTAAAGGGTGTTGCATTGCCGGATGATGTTCTTCTTCTATCCTTGCGACAATGTTCTTTCAATGATGCCTTTGTAGATCATTATTGATAAGTTTAACGAGACACGACACCAACTATAATATTTACCATGCACGTATACACATACGTAAACATGCACATGCACACACGTATCCGTACATATATATATGTATATACATATGTGTATATATATATATATTATACAAATATATAAACATATAGAGATTTGTTAAAAAGAATATCAAAACTACTTCTTGGAGTGTTTTTATAATTTTTTTAATATTTATAAAATTGTTATTATTAAAATTTAAAATCCTTCAAATTTTATTTTCTCTATTTATTTACGTTGTATACAAATTTGTTTTATTCATTAAAAACCTCTAATTTTTTTAAAATTCTATTTACTTATATTTTATGCTCATTAGTGGAGTAATTTTGGTCGATTTTTTTAGTGTTTCTCAAATATATATTCACATACGTATATACACATACACGCTTACTTACATACACATATAAATATACATACTAGCATATTTGGACACACAAACACATGTACACAAATTACTCTATTTGTTTCTTCATTTTTTTTTCATGTTTGACAGTTGTGGACTATTTTTGTTGGCATTTATTCTTTTATTTTGAGTCTCTTTATAAAGCCTTTGTTATTTTCTTAACACCTCTTATTGAATAGAGCCATGTGTTTTGTATTTGTTTGCATGTATTGGAAAGACACTGTAATAATTCCATCTATAAACATTTTTAGCTCGACTATGGTCCAATATCTTTAAATAAGAAAACTTTTACTGTAAATATATGATGTTATTCATCTTTCCAAACTTAGTATGCAACTCCAGATAGTCTTTTAAAGCTATTATGTATCGATTAACGAACCTTAGAATAAAACAATTAACTCGGATCAAGATGAGCAACAAATAAAAGAAAGAATAAATAAAACCAACCACACAAAGCAGATTTAACGTGGTTCAGATTCTGGAAATAATTCTTCATCCACGGACAACATACATTTTTTATATTAATAAGTATGTTACATAAATACTCTCAAACACAAATTACTTAATCACTCTGTAAAACAAAATATGAGATGAGAGATAAACACTCATGCTTACCGTTCCTAGTTGTTGTAAATAATCAAATCTAATGTACTACACTTGATTTGAATTTGAATTTTGAACGATAATTCAATGTTAATTTTGTTTATTCTGTTGATGTTTGGTTTATAAAAAAAGATGTTAATTATATTCATATCTAATTTACTATACTTGATTTGAATTTAAATATTTTCGTTTATAACTGATGTAACTATCTAAATCTAAATCACTACACAATTGTTAATTCATCCTTTAGAAAAATACAACGTTAACTATATATAATAGAACATGTATAGTTGTGCATTTTAAATTTACATGTTAAATACTCTCCGGTAAGAAAGAAATATCTTTTAAAGATTTGTTTATTAACATTTTTTTTTATTTTGTTCTAGTTGAATCTTTTGAAATATTATTTAGATAACAAATTTGATTTAATTTTCATATATCTTTTATATAAAAAATTATTTCTCTAGTAACTCTGAGTCTCGACATGGCTCATACTTTTTAAGTTCTAGTAGATGTTTAAAAACTAAAATCTTGGTTAGGCTCCTACAAATATAGCGGGTTATAGCGGAAATGAACTGAGTTTCAATTCTTTTTTTACAAACAACAAATTTAAAAAAAACAGAAAAATAAAATCAAACACACAATGCATTTGTTCATCTTCATGAAATAAGTAGTTCGTATGCTAGCGCGTAGTGCATAAAAAACATATTTCTTATGAAACTAAATATTAGATTTTTATTTGTTGATCATATAATATCGCAAGAGCATAATATCTTATATTAGGTACAAATGAAAATTATTCAAGACGTCTTCTTTATTGTTATGCTAAATATTAACCCAAATATTGGATCAATTTTTAAAAATGAAAGTAAATTCGAAAGTTCTTTTCTACATATTTTTGACATATCTTTCATAAAAACGCTCATTTTACAAAGATCGGAAATATTTCATTCTAAATTCTATTTTTATAATAAAAAAATTGGTGATTTAAAATAGTAAATATAGATATCCGTTATAATATGATATATTTATGTTAGAATCTATGCAATTTATTTGAATAACGTTTTTTTTTAAATAATTCATATATTTCAAAAAATAAAATATATGTTTATTTTAGACAAATGAATGCTTTATATATATATTTTTTGAAATTTATTACTTGAAAACTTAATAAGTCTAAATTTGATTTAGATATTAACTTTTATATTCAATTTTTGTCCGGATCCAGATATTAGATAAACTATTGTGCGTATTTAAACTTTTGCCCAACAAAGTTATCAGAAAAGTGAAAAGTAATGAAAAATCAAAAGTGATATATTTTACTATTTCAATAAAAATACTCTTTATATATACACATGGTAGCTAAAGTTAATTATGACTATAGTCAATACAATCAATCCTAGTTATGATTATAATCAATATAGTCAAGCCTAATTATGAATTTAATTAGTAGAGTCAATCCTACTACATTAATGCCTAAATTATTGCAACCATTCATCTACCTTTATTCTACGGTTACTTTATAATAAATAGAAATATACTTTAATACTCCCCCTCAAGTTGGAGAGTGTAAATCAAGGACTCCCAACTTGCTGCACAAAAAATCAAATTGATCTTTTCCGAGAGATTTAGTAAATATATCTGCAAATTACAATTTTGTAGAAATATAACATGGACGAATTATCCCAGCCTAAAGTTTTTCTCGAGTTATATGACAATCAATCTCAATGTTCTTAGTACGTACGTGAAAAACTGGATTAGCCGCAATATGTAAAGCCGATTGATTATCACAAAACAATGATGTCGGTTTATTCAAGTCGACCTTCAAATATTTAAGTATGTAACTTAACCAGATTAATTCCAAAAAAGTATTCGTCTGTTTCTTTGACTTCCATGATATGAGTGATAAGCCAAGAAAAATACAGTAACCAGAAACAAATCATCTTAACATACAATATCCACCATAATCTGAATCACAAAAGGCACTGAGTGTTAGATTGTTATCTGATGAAAAAATAGACCTTGACCATGTGATTTCTTGATGTAACGGAGGACTCTTAATACTGTTCCCAGCGTGACTTCTTAGGTGCTCTTATAAATTGGCTTAATATATGCATTAAATACATAATATCAGGCACCGTCTTCATCAGTTAATTTCAAATCGTGCTCCATTGGGAATTTATCGGGTTTTACTCCTGACAATCCATTGTCTTGTAAAATATCTAATGCATATTTTCTTTGAGACATAAAGATTCCTCTCTTAGATCGAGAAAATTTTATACCTATAAAATATTTTAACTCGCCGAGATCTTTAATGTGAAAATGTTGGAGTAAATGATTCTTCAGCAATTTGATTTCATGTAAGTCATTTCCAGTCAATAGGATGTCATCAACACATATGAGAATAGCAGTGAACTTGTTACCTTGATATTTAGTAAAACAACGAGTAATCCACTTTTGATTGTATGTAACCTGCGGTTTTGACAGTAGTTGAAAAAATGGAGAACCAATTTTGAGATGCTTGTTTTAAACCGTAGATAGATTTGCGAAACTGACAAACCAAATTCTCCCCTTCTCGGCGAAGACCAGGAGGTGAAGGCATATATAGCTCCTCATCTAGATTTCTATGAAGAAAGGCATTATGCATATCAAGTTGATGAATATACCAATTTCTGGAAGCTGCAATAGTCAACAAACATCGAAGAGTAGTGAGTTTAGCAGTTGGAGAAAATGTTTCATGATAGTCAATACCTTCAACCTATGTGTAGTCTTTTGCCACTAAATGAGCTTTATTTCGCTCAATGGTTCCATCAGATTTATATTTGATCTTATAAACCCAACGACGTCTGATAGGTTTGTGTCCCGAAGGAAGGGAACCAACTGCCAAGTGTTGTTATGTTCAAGAGCCTTAAGTTAAATGGACATGGATTGGCGCCATAATGGATCACTATTAACATTTTCAAAAGATGAAGGCTTTGTTTGTGCTGATAGCAAAGCTAAGAAAGCGCGATGGTTAAGGGAAAATATAAAACAGAAGTATGAGAGGAGATGAAATACTTTGTAGATTGACGAGAACTTGATTGCGCTGAAGATTGATTGATCTCGGTAGACATGTCGTAGTCTTGGTTCCATGTAAGTGGATGGATGTGGCAGGTAGAACGAAGAATCGAGATATCATTAGGCATTAGAGTATGTGTGGTTGGGGTGATGGTGAAACAGAAGGTGTTGGTGAAGCGGGAGGTGATGACGAAGTTAAGAGTGAGGGTGATGAACTTATAGTTAATTATGGGAAAGTAGGAGAGGTAAAGGTTAAATGTGTGAGATTTATGGGATTTGATGAAGATTAAAGAGATAAAGGTTGAGGTTCTAAGTCATAAGAGATAAAGGTTGAGATTCACATATGCATCAACATTACTAGACTATTGTGATTCAATGCACTAATTGCTTGGGCTAATTTTTGTATTTGTTCGATTGTGAATCCCTGAACAATGCTAGAAGTATTGGAACCTTATAAGTTTTGAGATTCTGTCACATTCGCCAAAGGTTGATTACCATGTTTCAATCGACATCTATCCTCTGTGTGACCCCTCTTATTGCAATAAGTATAATGATATCTGAGAATCCGACATTCTTCAATAGTATGTCCAGATCTGTTACAGTGCTAACATATTTTCTGCTTTGAATTTCCTTTTTTTCTCCGGATTGTGGCTGCTATGGAGAAATTTTCAATTGGCTCAAAGGATACATGTCGTTGCTTATCTTATTAGATTATCAAATTGTATACTTGACGAACATTGGGCAGAGGTGACATCATCAATATATTGGACCTCACCGCCTTGTAAGATTCATGTAAACCCATAAAAAATTTCATAAGACGATCTTTCTCTCTCTATTCGAGGTGTGCTTGTCGTTGATTGCAGGTTAGTGGAGAAAAATATGTCTCGAGCTCGTCCCACAACGCCTTGGTCTCGGTAAAATATGCAGCTACTGTCATTGTACCTTATGACATGGTGGCGATTTATTTTTGTATCTGAAACACAGCTGGAGCATTCTTTTGAGAGAATTGGTCGCACAAGTCAACCCACATCTCACGTGCTGTATTGGTATGGATAACTCCTTCGACGATGTCTGATTCAACAACATGAGTCAGCCAAGAAATTATCATGCTATTGCATTGGTTCTATTGCTCGAACATAAGAGGTTCATCCTCTTGTGATGGTTCTTTGACACTACCATCGATGAAACCATTTTTCTTTTTTGCAGTAAGGACATGAATAACTGCTTTGCTCCACGATTGATAATTGACGCCGTTTAATTTGATTGGAACCAAGACATGGCTTGGTTGGTCTGATTGATGAATGTAAGAATAGTGATTGTAATAATCAAGAGAAATAGGAACTTTGCTCTGATACCATGTGACAATGAAGTTTGTAGATTTTTACTCGCGGCTGTTGATATTTTTATTAAAGTATATTTCTATCTATATTAAAGTAACACTAGAATAAAGGTAGATGAATGATTGCACTAATTTAGGCATTAATGTAGTAAGATTGACTCTACCAATTATAGTGGCTTGACTATATTGATTATAGTCATAATTAGTTATAGCTATCGTGTGTATATATAAACAGAGTTTTTATTAAAATAAAATATATAATTTTTTATCACTTTTCAGAAAGTCAGCCCAAAAAATAAAAGTTCAATGATATAATAAATAAGGTAATGCTATACTCATAGCGTTCACAGATTTTTTATAATTATATATTTTAGTTTATGTAAATCCTCTTCTGAACAAACTAAATAAATATTTTAAACCAATGTTTTTACACCCCGTTAATATTTTTTTAATAAAATATTTTATATTCGAAAAAAAGTTAAATTTATATTTATTTATTTACTAGATCCATAATATTTACCAAAAAATCACACATATATATATACTAACCCATTCAAAACAAAAAAAGGTTGAACGTAGATCTTTAATTCACGACCATTAATCAACTAACAAATCAACAAAATAACTACTAAAACATTATAAAAATCAAAATTTTAAAATTGAAAATTTTAAACTTAAATATCTACTAAGTTGAAAAACTAAATCGACTTATGTCTATTTCAATTAAAAAACAAATACTTTAAAAAAATAGGTTTGTAAATAAATTTAAAAGGAACATTGTGAAAAAAAGTAAAAAAAAAACTACAGATTATTTTTTGAAAAATATAAAATGATCCAAACTTAATAAGAGACCTAATCGTACCATGGTACGATGCCAAAACAGCAACTTGAGAAGTAGTCTAACTTTTTTATCTATTCACACTTCATTTAGTTATAAAAGACGAAATCCAAACAATATAAGAGATTAATAATTTTATTTTAAATTCCAATGACAACGATTTAAAAACCTTTTGTCATTAAAAATATGTTAAAATATGAGATGAATATATTAATATATGTTTTTGTTTTTCTATAACTAGCTTTTGTATTTTAAGATTTGAGGAGTGGTTGAAAAATTCTCTAGTCGATTAGTGTAAACAAAAGAAAGAAGTGGGGCCGGGTTCTTAAATCATTCACAGCCGTCCGATTCATTTGAGTTCCGAAGTTGAACCCAATGTCGAAATCAGGATGGGAACACCTGACACTCGTCGGACGGTCAACAGTCCTACCTGATCGACAGCTGTCTCTGTTCGATCCGTAGTCGGCTTGTTAATGACTCTTTTATCCCTGAAAGCGGTAGCGGCGGTATATGTGGGGCAATGGGCACACAAGCCTATACACTCTGCGCTACGACCAAGACCATATGGAACAGTAATTCTAAGGAAACAAAGAGATGAACAATTTTTCGGTACCTCCGGCTCCCTCTATCCTAAAATATATTTTATCTAAAAAATTTATTTTGTTCTAAAATATATATCGTTTTAGAATTTCAATGAATTTTTATTTTTTTTAATTAATTTCCATTAATTGAGTTAGTTTTTTTTTTTTTTTTTAAAACTTTTTATAGAAACTATGAACAGAGAATGAATTATAGTATTAATTAATTTCCTAAAACGACATATACAATTGGAGTGAGGGAGTAATAAACTAACGTCACAATATTATAATTTTTTTGTCATTATTATTACCGAATTGACGGTTTTAAAATCACGAATCCTGATTTGGTTATTACTAATTACTTTGTTCTAAGTAGTTTTAATATATTGATTTCTTTCAAACTATTTTTTTAGAAAGGATTATTTATAAAATATATAAGCAAAATTTAAACTACGAAAACTAGTATATAATGTTTTTTTTTTCTTCTAAAATTTAGTTTTTTTTATCAATTCAGGTGGAATATTTCATTCTACTGAAATATTTTTCTTATTCCGGTAGATTCTGTTTATTTAATCTGACAATATGTTTAATGACTCAAACTAACAGCGACACATTTAATGACTCAAACTAACAACTAACTGTGATCTCGAATAAATATATATTGTTCGTTTTTTAATTTAATTATGTTTTTAATTTTTGAAATTGTTTTTCAATAAATTGTTAATTTAATGGTTAGATTTCCATATACACGTGTGAATGTTAAAGTTAAAGTTTGCTCGTTTGTAGGTTGTTATACTTCACCCGTCGATGGACATGCATGTACATTCGCAATACACTAGGTTGCGCACTCTTAGTACATAACCCAATGCACTGTAGGTATAAGTTTGTACCTGACGTCGTATTTTGCTATTTTTATATCACGTCAATTTATTTGTTCGTATTTATCTTATTATAGTGTTTATATTGCAACTGTTTGTGTGTTGTATTAGAATTCATGGTTTTATCTACATATGTTTATTTGATTTGAATTTAGGTCATCAGACGCACTATATAGAGTTCACGAGTGGAAAAAACTATTGTGTACATTAAGGTTATGCTTGATGCTTCTCAAAAAATGTTAGTTCATCTAATAAAGCGTATCTGAACTAGCTCTGAAACAATGTCAGCTCAGCCCAAACCTGTTCAACATGAGGTGGGTCTTATCGTGATCGTGCATTAGAGTTTGATGTGCCTACCGATTGTAACAATGGAGATTCAAACGAAGATTCATACAATTTTTGCCTCATTAATCCGAAAAAAAAGAAAAAAAATGTAAATTCTTAAATGCCAACAACATTTGACTATTCTCGAAATTTGGAGGACACGAGGCGTCAACAGTTTTATGCGAATGGTGAGTTTTAGAATACTTATATTTATTTGATACTTGAATCATATCTATATTTTATAATTTTAAGAATATTCTTATTTATTTTATTTTTACAGTCACATAGTACTATATGCATTTTAGGTTAATGCATTGACCAAACAAGATATGTCTAACTGGACGGAGGTACACATATTTTTTGCCAAACCTCATTTCGGTCATCTTATTGGCCATCTTACTTAGTTCAATACGAACCCACAATGTTGAACGAGACTTTCGTAAAAAATGACACTGAAATACCAATATATTATAGTTTAGCCTTATAAAAATAACTATTACGGTTGATGATGTCTATGCTATGACAAACCTTACGATAAATGGTAAATTATTAGAATCATCACAACACGATACAAAAGATAAAACTTATGAAGAGTGTGTAAAATTGGTGGGAGTTTTAGTACATAATCTTTATCGCGAAAGGAAAAAAAAGTATTGGTTTGAACTGACTGAGTGATATTTTTTCAGATGATTAATATATGGATTCAAATCCAACTAAAGATATAAAGATGGTTCGCCAAACTTCATATGCATATCTTATATATTTCTTTTGATGCATGATATTCACTGATACCGATTAGAAGTCTGTGAATGCAGATCTACTTTTGTCTTTGGACGACATACTAGGTGGACTAAAAGAGATAGCTTGTGAGAATAGTATGTTGACCTTTCTCTATCACCGTTTGGAAGATGCGTCAATTTCGAGATCAAATAACTTGTATAGTATCATCGATATGTTGGATTTTTGGATCCATGACCAGTTCTTATGTTTATGACCTCTGATGAATATGTTTATAACATGTCAAAACCGAAGCTTATTAGTTGGTCACCAAAATATTTTCTTGGCTCCCATGCATGACTTGAAAATAACTAATGCGACTTTCTTAACAATCTCATGAAGAATGACTTAGTTAAAATTATATTTATTATTGTTAAACAAAATTAGAATATTTAGTTATCATTTTTATAATAATTTTGCTTATTGTATTTTACAGGTTATATTTGAATTGTATGTTGACATGAGAGGTCATTTTTTAGTACAAGAGATCCATTTATATGACTATCTAATTGGAATGATATATACTATCAAAATTTATATGTCTAATAGAGTTATATGACGGTTTGGAATGATCCAAGATGAAGTGTATCATCTTCAACAAGTCTGAGTACTCTTAATAAAGAGGGACCACACTTAATATAAGTGGAGGCAACTCGCTTGGATGTAATGCGTATATTTACTTGTCATAGATCGTATAAAAATTAGCATTGTATTATATTCCCACTATATAAAGGTTATGTACACTGACTGTCAAAGTAAGTATCGATGATATATCGTTGCCACAGAGATCTTGGTGATGGTAAAATGGTTGAGGTTATTCAACAGATCAACAATATTCGCTCGATAGATCAGAGTGATGCAGAGTTGAAGATTTTCCATATAAAATTATACAGATAAGTTCGGATTGATTGTTTATTTTTATGTAAGAAGTTATCTTGCTTTTCATTTCTTAGTTGTTGTCTTGTTTTAATTTTAAGCGATGATGTTTCGCATAAGATAATGTTTGATGGTGTTTTGTTTGAGACAGTGTTCGATGATGTTTTATTTCGTACAATATCATATGTAGATAATATCTTTGTTTTTATGACTAATTTACTTATCAACTACAATTTTTAAATGTTAGTAAAACTATTTTTTCAAAATTTTGCTTAAGTATTAAAAGTAGTAACCAATTTAAACTAGAATTACAATTTTATTTTTATAAAAATAATAGAAGAATAATTATTATAAGCAGATTATTATCCTAACACCAACAATTCATTGTCCAAGCACCAATGGTGGTCAAGTATGGTACCGTCGGTATCTTATCTCAAAAAAATATAGCAACTCTTCAGAATTAGTTTTAGTTAGTACTTGCGGTACCAACTTCTTATACTGTAATTGTTTAACCTCGAGCATCGTTGATACCAACTATTGTACCATTAATGTCAACTAAAAATACTTATAGAGAGTTTTCTTACTCTCTGGAAGTATTTTAGATTGTACCGACCATACTAGTTCATTGTTCTGCCCGTGCTTAACCTGAAGTACTAGTGGTATCAATTACTTATACTGTTAATACTAGCAAAAAATACTTATAGAGAGTTACCCTATTCTTTGGAATATATTCACCTGGTGCTAGTGGTCTATTTTTTGGATCCGCCAATATCTTTTTTAATCATCGACTGTACTAACACAAGGAATTATTGGTGCATACCTTACACGTGAAACTACTTCATTGGTAACTACAATATCCCATAACTTATACTATATCTCTAACGAGATTTATTTCATTATATATCTCTTTATATAGACACAACCAAACATATATTATACATAGGACGCATGCACGCACGCTCACACACATGCATATAAACACACACACACACACACATATACACAAACATGCATACACACACGTGTAGACACACACATACATACACATAAAATACACACACACACATGCACACACACATGCACACACATACACATATGCACACATACACGTATTCACACACACACACGTATGCATATATATATATATATATATATATATATATATATATATGAGAATAAATTGTTTGAAATCACAAACTCATAAAGCCATAAAAAATTTATTTCTTCTTCATATTTACAAAGACATTCATATTAATGCCAATTAACGTATTACATGTATTATTTTAAGAAATACTATATTAAAGAGGATTCATTAACGTCAAAACATAGATGGATATTCGATGAAGTTAGGTACGATAAAAGATTGCAAACAATCTAATACTTCTTTGAAATTGTTAACTTTCTTCTCGGCCATAAACATAAAAAATTAAAACGATAGAGGTTGCTCCGACGATCTCAAACAACACATCTCGTACTTATTATCTTGTAAATGCTATCCCGTATTAAAACTTCTAAAAATATCCATAATCACTCATACTAGCCAGATATGAAAATAAAATATCAATAATAATATCACTTTTATATTCGTTCGATATTCATCATTCAAAAGAATTAAACCATTTGAGTTCGCCGAACAAGTATCTAATTGTGACAGACCATTTTTTTTCCAACATATGTTGTATTTTTTGAGCATTGTCTATAGGGATGACAATGGATCGGGATGAGCTCGATTCTGTCTAAACTCCTAACCCATCCGTCTTTATTTTTTTAAATCCGTCAAGCATGGATACTTGTCAGGTATGAATATTTTTTTCCACACCCAAAACCACCGGGATCGGATATCTGTATGTGGAGACCCATTGATTATTTATATATCTTTAAAAAATATTTCCAAAAAAAATATATAATAAAATTTTTAAAAAACACACACAACATATTAAAAAAATAATACTAGTATGTGTGGCTCTCCGTTCTGTATTGCAGTGGTTCGATAAATTAGTCGAGTTTTTGGCTTTCGTGCTTTGCGTTATTTCTTTTGTATATGAGGGTCGTCAAGATGGGGTGGGAGAGACATCATTACCTTTCTCAAACAGTTTGAAATAATCATTGTCGATCTATCCAAATCAGGTTCATGTATTTATTTTTTGCTATGTTTTACTTTTTGTCTCCACTTTCTCCACTTCGTGTGTCGACAATGGTTTTGGGTTTCAGTTTGTTGTGTTTTATTCCCCAAAGGAACTTCTCAATGCCCAGTCTATCATTACTTGAAATACCACAAACTAATCTTATGTCTAAAAAGATTGAGGCTTCGTCTAAATTTATCTTCCTCATTAGAGCTAAAGAGTTCTTTCTTAAGCAAAAATTCAGAGTTAACTGGCCCAAACTTGGTGATAGGAATACTAAATATTTTCATAAAAGTATCAAAAGTCGTATCCTACGTAACACAATATTATCATTTTTAAATCATTGAGGTGATCTAATTACCAATCCTTCCGATGTTTCCAACCTTTTGGTTAGCCATTTCAATGATCTCTTTTATAGTAGACACCCTCATGGTTACCAGAGTCTAGACATAGTTTCAACTCCCATCACTTCTAGGGTCAAATTGCTGGACAAGACCTATATGATACGCACGATAATGTAGGATAAGATGAAAAATGTATTATTCAGTATAAACATCAATAAATTGATGTAGTTGCACAAGCCCACGACTATATGACCATTTTGATCAGACAGAAACGAGCCTTTATTTGGGGCTCGGTTATCAAAATTAGGCGACGCATCTACTCAAATTGAGCGCATCGAGAAGCTTAAATTTTTTTTGTTAGCATAACGGGGCAAATCCGGTAATGAAGTTCATGCTTGAAATTCCAGCGTTTATTTACTTATTTAGTTGTTTTTGTGTTTTTTCAACATTTTTATATTTTTGTTGGATTTATTTAAAATTCTTAGACAAATTTAATCTCTTTAAAATTGGACCGTGCTTTATTTTATTACGAGAAGATTATGCTGTAATTTTTGTGTAGGATTTCAAGTACTTCTATAAAAAAAGCTCTCAAACCTCACTTTCTAGGAAAACTTGGATTAATAACAATTTGTGAGATTATTTTCTTTGAGTTTCTTTTCTCGTTAGGCTTAAGGTTAGGGTTTTACCTACTATTTTCTTTTCTTGAGTTCTTGCAGCCGTCACTTCTTTCCCTCATATCTTCACCGCCATCATGAATCCTCGGGGTTTGGGTTCAAGTCCAGTTACTTTAAGAAGTCTTACAACATTGTGGGTAACGATATTTTTTGTAATTAGATCCTCAAATTCTTCAATTCTAGTCGCTTAGAGCCATCTTAGAATTCAACCTTTATCCTTCCAATTCCTAAAAAGATACTCATCTATGCCGTCAATTCAAAATAATGAAGCTTTGTTTTGTTGATAACCTATCATGGACATAATATCATTCATGATTCAAGGTTGGGTAAGAACCTCAAAATTTCAGATATTATCCACGACGAGCTCTCGAATTGGCCAGCTCATGTTTAATATACAAGTGCTAGAAATCACAACAACTTCCAAAAGATCAACACAATCATCCTCTCCTCTCCGGAACCCTCTACAACGAGTTAGTATGAAATAAATTTATAGTCCCCACCAGTCCTTCATCCTTTGGCAACCTATCAATGACAAACTATCTACTTATGACAAAATTCTGAGTTGGGGTTTAAATACCTTCCAATTTGGGTCTTATGTAACTTCGTCTCTAAAATTATCAATCATATCCTCTACGATTGTAACTTCTCTCAGAGCATATGAGGTTACAAAAATTCCAAGCTTGGGTTTTTCCTTTAAGTAACAATAACAATTGGGTATATTGGATTCAAAACACGTCCAAATAGTCTCCCTCAAATTTACACTACTTTTGTCCTATTCGCTTTGGCGCGATTGTTTAGCACGTCTGAAGGAAGATATATGATCGCCGGTGCAGTATCCTATCTCATACTTTCTGACCTACGCCTCAAATTCATTGATACCAAAGTTGTCTCACCTATTTAACCCATATAATTTTTTATTTTAATTTGTTTGTTTTTTTATTTATTGAAACCAACTCTTCTTAATTGGTTTGTTGTTGTGTTTTTAAGTTTTGCTAGTTAGTCTTCTTATTGTTTGGACTTCACACCTTAATACTTAATTTAATGCGCCTTTCGTCGTATTGTATTCTTTCACAATTTTTAATATCATTTCTAAAAATATATCCTTTATATTTATAGTTTTTTTTATAATATTTATTTGTAAATGAAATGAATCCGTTCCAGCTTTGGTTGAAACAAAAAGGACCTCAAACTGTTTAAAAATCTCTAATAATGAAACGAAAATGGGGAAGTTTAGTAAGCAGATCGTAGCCGCCTTCCTCTTCAGTGTTTCCTCCCTGTCCACCACGTGTACGTTTGCATGGAAAACATCAATAGTAAAAACAGGATATCCTAAGGGCATTTCAGTCATTTAACCATTCAACAAGAGCTACAAAATTCCAAAAGCGGTTTTTCTTTAATGTAACAAACTTAGGCGGTTTCGCAATTGTCTCTCTCTCGGTCTCGCTCGTTTTAATTAATTTATAGTATTATTATCTTCTTTATATTTAAGATATTAGATAGAGAGAGAAAGATTTTGAACAAGGATATCTTCAATACCGCTTTATCTGAAATTTTTATTACACAAGAGACTTCTTCTAGTTTATGTTCCAGAGAGAAAAGGTTTGTCTTTTCCTTCTTTAAATTCATTTTTTTTATTGTTCTTATCTCTATCTATCTGTTTATGTTTCTGTTTCAACAAGAATCAAGCTGGTCTGGTTTGGTCTGGTTGTGTGAAAGCTAAAAGAGAGAAGTAGAGTGGGTCTTCTTCTTCATGAGCAAGTTAATGAAGAAACAAAGCAAAGCAACACCAGTTTAATATAAGTAGTAGTAGTAGTCATAGTTGTAGTAATAGCAGTGTTCCTTTCATGACAACATCAACTAATAATATTAACAACACTTCCATTCACTTAGATCATCATCATCAACATCATCAAGAACAAGACTAGACCATGTCTTACAGTTCCATGATGCAATCATCTTCTCTCATCGGAAACTTTATGTAATCTCTCTCTCTCTCTCTTAATTTGTTTATATTAAAATTAAAATTTTATATTTTTATTTATATTTATGTTTGTTTACATATGATTGATGATGATGTAGAGGCAAAGATGGTGCTTATGACTTAGGAGAACTAGATGAAGCACTTGTTCTCTATCTCGATGGACAACAACAACAACAACCACAACATCAAGATCATCAAACTTCATGTCATCAAGATCAAAGGCGTAAGCTTCCTTTTTTGTTTGTGTTTTTGTTTTTCATCTCTTTGTCTTTCTCTCTCTTAAACGATGTTTTGGCGAAACTTTCCTGATATGGATATTATGTGTAGAGAAGGGTTTTGTTTGGGTCACAAGAAAAGTATGTCAAGAGAAAAATTGAAACAAATCTGGTACCATGCCATGAGTACTATATCTCTCTTTGACCATATCCTTTATTACAGAAACCAAATCTTTGAAAAAAACAGAAAAAAATTAAAGATTTCTCAAGATTGTGTACCTTTTGCATATTGTTTTGGTGAAAGCATGGAGCTTTATGACATGGGTGTATCAAAACAGCTTCAAACAGTACTTTGTCATCATTATTTTCTTGCTTTTTTTCTTTCTCTAACATTTTTGTCCGAAACTATAGCTAATAGTATTTGGAGTATTTGGGTATGGCTATGCTCTTTCCTTTTTCATATCTTTCTTTCATCATTTGGGTTTCTCTGTCTCTAACCCTATCTCTTATTGATCATAATATTTGCAGAGAATTTAGGTATGAGGCCTCCAACTTTGAACATTTTTCCATCTCAGCCTATGCACGTAGAGCCACCATCATCAACCACGGTACTAAATAATTAATATATATACATATTTATATCTAAACCTAATAGTTTATAGACTAAACTACTACTTGTCTTTCTGTTGAATCATATAAATATATTTGATATCAATAATACTAATAATGGGGTTTGGTAGATGAGTACAAGATTAGTTTCTCCTGCACCAACTGGCTCAAAGAGAACATCAGAGCCGTCCATGGATTTGGCCGACCCACCTCTTTCTTCTGCACCTGAACCTTCTAAACATGTCAAGGTACATACTTGATACTACTACTACTACAATAATGGAGTTTTGACATATATAAAATTATTTTTTTGTAAGTTTCTAATTTGTTTTTGAAATGAACATGTAATTTTTGGTAGAGAGAATGGAATCGAAAAGGTCCAACTCCTGGTTCAGATCATGAAGGACCTAAAACACCAGACCCCAAGGTTAACTAATTACATCTCTTCTTTTTTTATTCTGTAATTATAGAAATTATACTATTTTTTCACTATATGAAATAAAGCAGACTCTAAGAAGACTTGCTCAAAATAGAGAAGCAGCAAGGAAAAGCAGATTAAGAAAAAAGGTTTGTTTTTAATTTCCAGAAATATATAAACATAAATATTGGTTTAAAATGAATTACATTTTTAAATTTTATGATCACAGGCTTATGTGCAGCAGCTAGAGTCATGTAGGATTAAACTAACTCAGCTAGAACAAGAGCTCCAAAGAGCTAGAAGTCAAGTAGGTTTCTTTTTATTACTTTACATTATTTTGCAACTAACTAACTATATGAACATAGTTTTAAAATGCTATTTGCCATTAATCAGGGTATGTTTTTCGGAGGAGATCCTGCCGGAGTAAACAATCTAAGCTCAGGTACCAACTACCAAGATATCTTCTCAAGTATTCGGTAGTTCGAGCTTTCAAATGATATTAAATACATAAGTTTTCAATTAGGCAGAAGCTGTTCACCTAACCATTACTAAATTGTAACACATAAAACCAAGAAAAGTCTCTATCGATTTTTCAATTACTAAAATTCTATCTGTCTAGATGCTGCAGTGTTTGATTTGGAGTATTCAAGATGGCTTGAAGAGCACAACCGCATCCTATCTGAGCTGCGCGCAGCCGTACAAGAGAATTTAGCTGAACAAGATCTGCGGCTATATGTGGACACTTATTTAGCTCACTACGACGAGCTTATTAACCTTAAAGCAATGGTTGCTAAAACCGACGTCTTTCATCTCTACTCTGGCATGTGGAAGTCTCCTGCCGAACGCTGCTTCATGTGGTTGGGTGGTTTCCGCCCATCCGAGTTAATCAAGGTATACACATTTAGAAAGCAATGGTTTACTTTTTTCTTAATTTACGAGGTAAAAAACTAGCCATTGCCATAGTATATAGTTTAGCTGGCTTTGGCACCTAGGCTAAGCCAACTAGTTAAGCATCTATATCCTTACTCAAGCTTAACTTGTTTACTTAAAATGAATAACATACTACCGGAATCATGTCGTTTGTCGAAAGAGTATATATAAGATACCCAAGCTCAAATAATATCAGTATAAAAATGATTTGAGAATATATGGGAAACTTGATTGCATGGTACAACCTATATTGAATGGGAAAGATGATGAAGACATCAATGAATGACGAAAGGGATTAGGAAGGTTTTGTTGTGAAGGGGATAGGTTAGGTATCATTGTGATAAAGACTATTTCTGTTACCACCAATTCTAGTTACAACACAAAGAAACAAGACATTTAAGAGAGACAAATTAAGCGTATATAAGACATCATCCATCATACACACATGTCTTTATTTATGGGTCGTTTTTGTTCTCACCTTCATCTTCTTTTATGGTGTTTAGCACATAAAAAGTGTACAAATTTGGATATATATGATGTTTTGTTATTGAGATTACAAAATTTTAATATGGATGCAAATTAGATAATAGCAAATCAGATCGAGGCATTGACAGAAGCACAAATAGTGGGGATTTGTGGGCTGCAAAGGTCAACACAAGAAGCAGAAGAAGCACTGTCTCAAGGGCTTGAAAGCCTAAACCGGTCACTTTCGGAGACAATAGCTTTTGAATCGCTCCTCAACTGCCCAACAAACATGAACAACTACATGACACAAATGGCTCTTGGCATTAACAAGCTTTCTGCTCTTGAAGGTTTTGTTAGACAGGTACAACAACTCTCTATTTTATGTTTTTTTTATGTCACCACCATGGTCATATCTTATAGGATGTGACTAAAGTCGAACATTATAAATTATGAATAAAGGTTACATTTTTTTGGTCAAAATTGAATAAAAGTTTATTTTTTTGGTGTGTGTATGTGTGTTAATAAAGCCTATGAAAAGTTGTTTTGCACTTATGATTGATTTATGACCAAGGGGGGAAAACAAAAGATGTGGTCCTGTCTGAAATGAAGAACCTATGTCTTAGAGTGAAGTTGGTGGTGGTCACAGAATCTACGTACATATCTACATGCATTATACATACTATCTATACAATACATACTATGACACAGACGGTTTTGTTTCTTTAATGTCAAATCCAAAAAACTAAAATTGTAATAATAAACTTACAGGCAGATAATCTGAGGCAGCAGACGGTTCACCGGTTGCATCAAATCCTGAGGACAGATCAAGCCGCCAAGTGTTTTGTGGCCATCGCAGAGTATTTCCACCGTCTCCGGTCACTTAGCTCGCTCTGGTTGTCTCGTCCGCGCCAAGACTGATCAATATATATATATATATATACATATTTTCTTTTCAGCAATTAGATTTATAGTCTACTATTGGACTTAGAAAGTTGTAGAAACAGTACTAAAGTGAAGGTTTGTATTAGCACCATTTATGAGATATATGAGAACTTGGTAGTAATAGAGACAAAACTGAAAGGAAGAGAAGAAGGAGAAGAAGGGGGAGTAATGTTATGTGAAGTTAAAAGAGAAGAAGACATAAAAATTAAATGAGATTCCTTAAGGAAGAAGGAGAAAGAGCCGAGTGTTGGAATCTTAAGGTTTGTTTTGAGTGAGGTGTTGATACATGCATGGGCTCAATACAACGACCTTTTTTCTATATATTTTCCTTCGTTTATTAACGGGATCCATACGTAATACTCTAGCACTGGGTTGCTCGATGTGAGATTAATTGAGATACTACGTGTTGCTTGTTGATAGAGATTCACCTGATTCGATTGCTTAAAAAAATTACATACACATTAGCATTAACATTAGGTAGTTATGAAGCCACAATTATTTCGCGCTCGTAAACGAAGGAACGCAAGGGAGTTTTGTTTTATATTTGAGTATTGAAATTAAAAGAAATTAGTATTTAATTTGACCGTTTCCCCGAAAATTGTCAAAAGTGCGACAGAGCGTGAAAAACGGGTTACGAAATTCGGATTTCAAATTCTACTGTTTAAGGATCCAAACTCCTTTCGTGGTTTTAAAAAACCACATTGAAAAATATTTTAACTAGAAAATTAATTTGGATTGCGGTGGAATAGTGTTTTAATATGTTTAATTTATTTATATAATATTTTATTAGAGTTTCAGATGTTCATTATATAAAATATGTTCTACTTTAATATTAAGACACGTTTTTATTGAATACTATATATTTCTTATTGAAATTTTAGTATGGTTATTCTTTGAGGAGAATTTCATCTATCTCTTAGCTCGTTGATATTCCGCTGTATTATTTGGTATACGAGTCAGGTTCTTGATACGTAGAATTCAGGAATCATGCCTACGAAAAACCAGAGTAAAAATAATAATGTTTCAATGGCTAAGGTTTATGGTCGTGAAGATTTGAATATGATAGTAAACAGTCACATATTAGTATGTTGGAGCACACCATCGAGATGTCGTCGGTTCCGAGTTCCAGGTCCGAATAATCAACCAGAGCGTCCAAAAGAGAACACGATGAGGACGTGAACTCGTTTGCACAACGTTTTTCCTCCAAAAAATCCTCGCGCACCAGCTTTCGAACAACTTCCAAACCATGGTCACAATCAGAGCACGAACAACCGATGAGAATCATGGTTTAGACTTGAAACTCAAAATGTCTATGAAGGTCTTCAACCAAAATAATTTATGGATTTGATTGCATTAGTGGATGATATTTTAGACTTCAAAGACGTTTGAGATGATAAAAGGTTCTAGTTAGTTCAATCAAATTTCATGGTCAGGTTGCATCATGGTGGCAACAACTAAAACAGACTCGTTTGAGGCAAAGTAAATCCAAAATCTTGACTTGGGTTAAATTGGTGAAACATATGAGGGCAAGATGTTTACCTTTTAATTACGCGAGGACCATACATCAATAATTCCAGAATTTAAAACAGGGTTCAAAATGTGTTGATGAATATTCTTCTGATTTTTATAAGTTCCAGAATTATGTCGATCTTTCTGACATAGAAAGTCAATTAGTATCTCGTTATATAGGAGGGTTGATACAATATTTTAAGGATTCTTTAAATATATTTGATCCGATTAATATTTCTGAAGTACATAATTGTGATTTACATCTTGAGAAATCATTATCAAATAGACCATATGGGGAGATAGTGCTAAGGTGTCAACTATGACATTTCCTAAAAAGGTAGTGAACAACAACATCATCCACAACTGTATTTACAGAGGTATTAACCAACAACATCACAACCGCATCAAGCATCACGAACGAAGGATGTGTACCTGAAAAAAACATAGACAAAACGAACGAGTTATGTTTATGATGGCCAGGAGACGTTTGTGCCATGAAATCGATAACGGAGATTGGAGAGACTATGGAAAGATATTTCCGAAGCTAAAAATGTTGCATCTTTTGTATTTTCTCGCACCAAGGTAGTCGACCACCGCACATAATTTGGTACACTAAAAGTGGCCATGATAAGATTAGGAAGGAGTCCATGAAATAGTGACATGAAACCATGGGGGGCGATTTAAGATGGAAATAGGGAAATAAAGTTTTTTACTTGAAGCTTCCCATATTTATTAGGAGTATTGACATTCAACACGCACATGAGTTATTATTTTCAGAGGAGCTGTTGCATAAAACACAATCATGTGTGAATCTATTGCCCCAAAGGTAAGTTTGTCTCTTGTGATTAGTTTATCCCGAATTTCAAGCCAAGTGATAAAGAAGTATCTCAAATGTTAATTTTTTTCCAGCCAATATTAACTCAAGTAGGGAAGGGGGAGAGTCACAAAAAAGTTATAAGTATTATTAATTATAAATATCTTACTTTTCTGTCTATTGAGCTAGATTTTGGCATCTTCGGAGCTTGAGTGAGTGAGAAGTAATCTAATTGTATTACCAATTTCTTGGAGGTGTCTATGGTGGGATATGCTACCAAATGTATTCAAATGGGCCAATTCCAGACGCAGTTAGAAATTATGTCCGCTACTAAGCAACTGTGCGCATGCATGCGTACTGTATAATACTAGGACCGAAGTGGTCTACTAAGGAGTTAGATAAAATCAAAGATCATACCAGAGGGAGGTGGAGTTGTTGTTGTTGCCAATTTCATATTTGTACAGTTTGGCCGTAGTTGGTCTAAGATTGAGGATTTTCCTCCAACGCTAGCTTGGAGTGAAGTCCATGATCAAGTTCTAGAGGTTGTTATGCCTAACATTTTTAGAATTAATCTAATCATACCAAATTTAAATGGACTTGCCATTAAATATGGACCAAAGGTGCTTACAGTCGACCGCATGATTATATATTTTTAGGTATAAAACCCTAAGAAAGCCCTCATATGATGGTAAGGTTACCGTGATCCAAGCTATATTGGAACCTGTAATCTTTATATCTAAATGGGATCAACGAAATTGACGAAGAAGTTGGGACATTTCCTTTAGCACTATTATAAGAAGTATGAACATAGATGAATATTACACTTGATCGATGAAGATGACTACTTTTATGAGTTGCAATCTGCTAGTAGAAGATAAGTATTTGGAGGTCCATGAGCTTATACATGATGTGACTTAGTCGAAAAGAGGAAATAAATCATGATAGGAAAGTCAAGTTGTGATTAATAGGACACAAGAGTCATAGACGGGGATGAAGTCTATCTGGAAGCCCAAGAGAGTGGTAATACGTTGGCAGGTGGCATCCGGACGCCCAAATGAAATATGGATTTTACGAGACCTGGCACTTATGATAAAAACGATGGAGAATTCATGGAGGAATTCTTTGATCGAGAGAGATTTTAGGGTAGCTTGGCTCAAAATCATAAGATTGTATACGAACCACTAGTTTATGATCTTTAGGTCATAACATTACTAATAAAAGATAAATGAAGGGTCAAGGTTTTTTTTATCTAAGTATGTCTGATAGGAATTGTATTATTAAGATGAAGATGAAGGGAGAGATGAGGTGTCCCTGATGCAGTCATTTTTTCTATTGAAGTAACTTAAGAGATTACCATTTATATTAACTGTGTAGGAGAGGGTAGAGATGCATTAAATGATCCAGGTTAGTATCGATGACGAGAAGTCTATGTAGACAAGGACGTCCAAAAGGAGACGCCAATGGACGTTGTCAAAGACTTTCATTAATTATATTTTGAAAGTGGCAGTGGGCGTTTCCTATTAGTATAGTAATAATAAATAAGTTAATGCAGAATGAGTATATAGTCTGAGATACTTTTGCTTGGGATGAATACTGATTTTGAGGGGTCAATGAGAGAGGGAATAACGAATCTTATCATATTGCCTAGGAGTTTGGAAATGAATTTATGAATCACATTGCTATAAGAGATGTGAATAAATATGAGAAGAAAAAAAGGTTATCAAGTTTTAGAATGAGGGTATTTTGGTCGAGTTCCAAACTGGGTCTATATGATTTTCAAAGAAGAAATACTGGCCGACTTTACATATACCAATGCATGCTATAGTTTAAGAAGATTTGAAAAAGTTTGAGTTAAAAGGCCCGTACTCAATCATATCGGCAGGACACTATGGCGCGTACAGATTAGCAGATCAAGAAGGTCAAGCACTCAAGCATCATTGGAATGTTAATCACATAAAATTGTATCTCCAAAATGTTTAAGATGTAAAGATGCACTCTTTTTCCTCTCTGATGGCGCGTGTAGGTTTTTTACTGAGACATCTACGAACAAGCTTTTGAGTATTTTTAATACAAATTATTGTTTTCGCCAAAATGTGTGTGTTAGTTTTACTTTTATAACTAGAGAATGGGTCAATGGCCACGCCTTCGTAAGGCTACACAACGGACCATACTGATTCCAGACTAAGTGTCTATAAACGCGAACGAGCTAGTTATATTAGCGAACTAAGGGTCTATAGGATCTCTCCGTGAAAATGCTATCATGGCACATGTTGTCTAAGCTACGCAATGAGCCGAGCTCGGGGTTATAAAAAGTCTATGGATAACTCAACACACATGTAGTCTACATTTATCAACAAACGTTTATAATAATAATTAAAGAAAATCATGCATCAATTCAAAATAATGGGGTCCAGATACTGCAAGCAGTACCATAAGTTTTTAAAAAAAAGACAACAGTAGAGTTCAATAAGTAAGCATGCAAATTACTTAGACCCACTAGGGGGTAATTGTCCGGAAGGATCCACGACAGTGTTAGTTTCCGTGATTTTCTCGGGGGCCACGATTGAGGTCGGGGCAGCAGGCTGTAAAAGGTGACCAAAGGAGCCTAGGTTCAGACCAAGATTCAGGGCCATCAATTCTGCAACAGCTTTTTGGTTCTCCGTGGCAATCATGTCGGTTGCACCTGCAAAAAGTTGTGTTTCCCTCTCCTCAACATTTGCGTTTATCTTTTTTTGCCATTGTTTTTGTTCCCGCTCGAGCTACGAACGCCCTTCTTCGACTTCCTTAGTCAATTTGCTCACCTCAGCAGTCAGAGCAGCAATCCGATCTGCTTGTTCCTCTATCCTTTTGGTCTAGTGGTTAGCCCTGTCTATTAGTTTAACATTCTGTATTTGCAGATCGTAGTTCCTCTTCAGCAGGTTCTCGTTTTAATTTACCACCATCTTATGGTTTTCAGACAGAGCTGTGACGCGTTGGTCATTGCACAACACTGTTTCTTGAAGAGATGCAACCACTTTCTCTAACCGGGTTTTAACATCCAAGGCTTCGTGTTTAACAACTTTGGCTGAGGCATATGCATGCCTCAAAACGGATGATTTCAGCAGTGCAAAACTTGAAAGATCCAAAAAACATGGCTTCAGACTTCCATCTATCCATCGCAGTTACATTAGCAGAAGACATATTCCGATAACTCAAGATGAATGAGTTATGCTTAGAAAAATTACATATACATTAACATTAGTAGTTGAGAAGGCACAATTATTTCGTGCAGGTAAACAAACGAACGGAAGCGAGAATTAGAAAAAAAAATAGTATTTAGTTTGACAGTCTCGACGAGTCTAACAATTGTCAAAAGTGCGACGGAGGCTGAAAGCTGGATTACGAAATTCAGATCCTAAATTCTAAGGTTAGGATTCCAAACTATTGTTTTGTGTTTCTCTAAGCGTTTAACTTAGATTAGTAAAATATTTTTACTAAAAAGTCAATTTGAATCGCAACAAATATGGTGGATCATGTTTTAATATATTTAATTCATTTCTATAACGTTTTATTAGAGTTTCAAATGTTCTTTATATAAGACGTGCTCTACACACTAAGTAGGGTGGCAATTCGGCGGTTGTCCGATTCGATCTGGTCCGGTCGGGTTTTGTCCCGTCCAAATTAAAAATGGACCGGATTCAAGTTTATAAATTGTAACCAGCAACCGGGTCGGATTCGGGTTCCAAGTTTGTCCGGCTCGTTCCGGCCCGAAAATAATATATATATATATATATATATATATATAAATATTTTTATATATAATAAAAAAATATTTAAAAAATAAATTAATATATTTAAAATAATTTAAAAAATATTTAAAAAATATTAAAATTAATGTCCGCGGGTCGGGCCGGGTTGACCGGCGGACATTAGCATACGGGTTCGGGTTTTAAAATATGATCCCGGGAGCGGGTCGGGCCAGGTTCAGGCTCAAGTGTAAAAAAAAGCGGGCTCAGGCAGGCCAGTCCGATCCGATCCGGTCCGATCGGGTTTTGTCCGGTCCGAACTTAAAACGGACCGGGTTCGGGTTTATAAATTGTAACCAGCAACCGGGCCGGATTCGGATTTCAAGTTTGTCCGGCTCGTTCCGGCCCGAAAATAATAATATATATATAAAAAAATATTTTTATATATAATAAAAAATATTTAAAAAATAAATTAATATATTTAAAATAATTTAAAAAATATTTAAAAAATATTAAAATTAATGTCCGCGGATCGGGTCGGGTTGACCGGCGGACATTAGCGGACGCGTTCGGGTTTTAAAATAGGATCCCGGAGCGGGTCGGGCCAGGTTCAGGCTCAAGTGTAAAAAAAAGCGGGCTCAGGCGGGCCGGCCCGATCCGATCCGGTCCGGTCGGGTTTTGTCTGGTCCGAACTTAAAAAGAACCGGGTTCGGGTTTATAAATTGTAACGAGCAACCGGGCCGGATTCGGGTTTCAACTTTGTCCGGCTCGTTCCGGCCGAAAATAATATATATATATATATATATATATATATATATATATAAAATAATATTTCTATATATAATAAAAAGATATTTAAAAAATAAATTAATATATTTAAAATAAATTAAAAAATATTAAAAAAATATTAAAATTAATGTCCGCGGGTCGGGCCGGGTTGACCGGCGGACATTAGCGGACGGGTTCGGGTTTTAAAATATGATCCGGGAGCTGGTCGGGCCAGGTTCAAGCTCAAGTGTAAAAAAAGCGGGCTCAAGCGGGCCGGTCCGAACCCGACCCGCGGACGACCCATTGCCATTTCTAACACCAAGGTTAAAACACATTTTTATTGAATACTGTATTTTTCTTACGGAAATTTTAGTATTGTTATTTTTTGTGGAGAATTTTATCTATCTCTTAGCTCGTTGATATTCCGCTGCATTATTTGGTATACGAGTCAGGTTCCTATTACGTAGAATCCAGAAATCATGCATACGAAAAAATCAGAGTAAAAGGAATATTCAATGGCTGAGGTTTATGGTCTTGAAGATATGGATATAATGGTAAACAGTCACGAATAATATTTTGGTATGCTGGAGCACACCATCGAGATGTTGGGAAATCGTGTGAACTAGTTACTAGAGCATTTGACAAAATGGCTACTGACGGGCTCTGAGTTCCAGGCCCGAATAATCAACCAGAGGGTCCAAGGGAGAACACGATGAGGACGTGAACCCGTTTGCATAACGTTTTTCCTCCAAAAAATGTCCGTGAACCAACTTTCGAACAATTTCCAAACCATGGTGACAATTAGAGCACAACAACCGATGAGAATAAGGTTTTAGACTTGAAACTTAAAATTTCCATAAGGGCCTTCAACCAGAAGAATTTATGGATTAGATTGCATTCGTGGATGAGATTTTAGACTTCAAAGACATTCTAGATGATAAAAGTTCCGGTTAGTTCAATCAAATTTCATGGCCGAGTTGCATCATGGTGGCAACAACTAAAACAGATTCGTTTGAGACAAAGTGAATCCAAAGTATTGATTTGGGTTAAATTTGTTAAACATATGAAGAGACATATTTACCTTTTAATTATGTGATGACTATGTATCAATAATTCCAGAATTTAAAATAGGGTTCGAAATGTGTTGATGAATATACTTCTGATTTTTATAAGTTTCAAAATTGTGTCAATTTTTCTGACATTGAAGATCAGTTAGTATCTCGTTATATAGGAGGTTTGAAGCAATATTTTTAGGATTCTTTCAATAAATTTGATCCTATTAATATTTCTGAAGCACATAAATGTGCTTTACATCTTGAGAAATCATTATCAAAGAGACCATATGGGAGAGATAATGCTAAGGCGTCAACTATACATTTCCCAAAAAGATAGTGAACAACAACATCATCAACGACCATATTACAGAGGTATTAACCAACAACATCACAACCGCATCAACCAACGCGAATGGGGGATGTGTACCTGAAAATAAACAAAACATAGATAAAAACTAGTTATCTTTATAATGGTCAGGAGACCTTTGTGCCATGAAATTGACAACGAAGGTTGTAGAGAATATGACAAGATATTTCTGAAGCTAAAAATATTGTGTCTTTTGTATTTTCTCGCACCAAGGTATTCGACCACCGCACATAATTTGGTACACAAAAAGTGGCCATGATAAGATTAGGAAGGAGTCCATGAACTAGTGACATGGAACCACGGGGGCTGGTTTAAGATGGAAAGGTAAAGTATTATACTTGAGTTATTGTTTTGAGGCGAGCTATTGCATACAACACAATCATGGGTGAAGCTATAATCCCAAAGTAAGTTTGTCTATTGTGGTTAGTTTACCCTGAATTGTAAGCCAAATGATAAAGAAGTATCGTTAATTGTTAAATTTGTTCCAGACAAGATTAACCCAAGTATGAGGGGGGGGGGGGGGGGGAAGGGGGTCACAATAAAATGATAAGTACTATTTATTATAAATATCTTACTTTTCTGGTTATTGAGCTAGATTTTGACATATTCAGAGCTTGTGGGAGTGAGAAGTAAACTAATTGAATTACCAATTTCTTGGAGGTGTCTATGGTGGGATATGTTACCCCAATGTATTCGAATGGGAAATTCCAGGCGCATTTAGAAATTATATTCGCTACTAAGCAGCTGCGCGCATGTGTGCAAACTGTATAATACCAAGACAAAATGATCTACTAAAGAGTTAGAAAAAACCAAAGATCATACCAGAGGGAGGTGGAGTTGCTGTTGCCAATTTCATATTTGTACAATTTCACCGTAAGTGGTCTAAAATTGAGGATCTTCCTCCAACCCTAGCTTGGAGTGGAGTCTATGGTTAAATTCTACATGTTCTTATGATTAATGTTTTTCAGAATTGATCTAATCATATCAAATTTAAATGGACTTGCCATTCAATATGGACCAAAGTTTCTTAAAATCGACTGTCTGATTGCATATTTTTAGGTATGGAACCCCAAAGAGACCCTCATGTGATGTCAAGGTTACCGTGATCCAAGCTATATTGGCACCCGTAATTTTCATATCCGGATGGGACCAACATAATTGACAAAAAAGTTGGGAAATTTCCTTTAGGACCCTTATAGGAAGTTTGAACATAGACGAGTAGTACACTTGACCGATAAAGATGACTAATTTTATGAATTGTAATATGTTAGCATAAGATAAGTATTTGGAGGTCCATGAGCTTATACATGACGTGACTGAGTCGAATAATGGCCAAAAATCATGATAAGAAAGTCAAGTTGTGATTTATGGGATACTGAATTAATAGATGAGGATGAAGCCCATCTCGAAGCCCCATAGGGTAGTAGTACTTTGGCGGGTGGCATCCGCACGCCCAAATGAAGATATGGATTTTATGAGGGATGACACTTATGATAAAAATAATAGAGAATTTGTGGAGGATTTATTTGATTAAATAAAATTTTTTTAGGGCACTTTAGCTCAAAATCATAAGATCGTATACGAACTTGACGAAACCAAAATAATTCACAAGACATTAATTTACGCCAAGCCATGTTAATTTTTCTCTTCCACTAATTTGTCTTTATAAATTGGATAAACCAAAAAAATTCACAAGACATTACAAACTAACAATTGATATTACAGACCAATAATTTGAAAAAACATCCAACAGAACTCTCTCGTGGTACAAGAATCACACAAATAACATAATACAAACAAACTACAGTAGTAGAAACAAATTTCATACAATTACAAATCCACTAGGTAGATCATCACCTCTTATTACTAATATTTATGCGATGTCGGATAAGTAGTAGTTGGTGGTGCGTTTTCAACAACATGATATCCATGTCCGTGTGCTAACATATTCAGGGTGTGGTGAGCGTGGTGTCCATGAGTATCTATTGGAGTTGGTTGGTCTTTAATAGATTCTTTCTATCGATGCGGTCACCCTTCAACCATCTCCTCTCTTCCCCTCCAGTCATACTTTCCCGGTAATAGACAATGGTGACTACAAAGTTTTAATGAGGAAAAGAGTTATGCCTTCCAAAGGCGATTCTTCGAAGCGAAAACGAGCTCATAAGCCTGCAGAAAAGGCTCAGAATCAAACTTCCTCGGATATTCCGACTACCCAATCGTCTACACTTCAAGGAACTGTGCGGCATACTCATGAAGCTTCCCCCAAGAAATTAACGAAAAAAGTTGTGGCCTCTCTGGTGAAAAAGTCTCTTGAACCTATCCATGTTTCCAAATCCGACGAAGCCAATGTTGAGGAAGCTTTAGAGTCAATATTTGATGATGATGAGCTAGCAACCAAACAAATTCAAGATATTGAGGAGAGATATCCTCCAAAAAAGAAGACTAAATCAAAAGAGGATGTTCTACTTTTTTTTCATATTGATAACTTGGTCGGAAACAATCTCCAGGCCGTAAAAAATAAACACATTATGGCTTTGCATAATGTAAAGTACAAGTACTACAACATATCCAATGAGGCTAATCTGAGGACTCAATGAGAGATTCCTCGTACGATCACTCTTATAGGAAGTATGAACATAGATGAATAGTACACTTGACCGATAAAGATGACTACTTTTATGAATTTCAATCTGCTAGCATAAGATAAGTATTTGGAGGTCCATGAGCTTATACATGACGTGACTTAGTCGAAGAAGAGCAAAAAATCGTGATAAGAAAGTCAAGTTGTGATTAATGGGACACTGAAGTAATAAATGGGATCCAAACCACCAACTCAAAAAGTTCTGGATCAGAGACCAAAACTATCAATCCTTCATATCTATTTTATATTCATCATTTATCCCAACCAAGCCATGTATTGGTTCCCATCAAATTAAACTGCATCAGTTATCAATTATGGAACAAGGTAGTTATTCATGCCCCCATTGTAAAAAATAAGATCAGTTTCATCTATGATAGTGTCAATGAACCATAATAGGTGAATGAACCTGTTCTATTTGAGTAATGAAACCAATTCAATACATGATAATTTCATGGTTGACTCATGTTGTTGAATCATACATCGGTGAAGAGTTTATCCATACCAAAATAAGGTGCAAAGTATGGGTTGACTTGCGTGACTAATTCTCTCAAAATAATGCCCGAGCCGTGTTTCAGATACCAAAATCAATCACCACTATATCACAAGAATACCAGGATGAGGAAATTGGGGACAAGATTGAGACATCATTCTCCACTGACCTGCAATCAATGACAAGCACACCTCGAACAGAGAGAGGAAAATCATCTTATGCAATTTTGGATGGGTTTATATGAATCTTTCAAGGCGGTGAGGTCTAATATATTGATGATGTCACCTATTCTTAATGTACATCAAGCATAATATTTGATAATCTAAGAAGATAATAAACGACTTTTATCCTCTATTCCAATTGAAAACGTCTTCATAGCAACCACAGTCCTTAGAAAATGAGAAAATTCAAAATAGAAAATATTTGTCGACTATAACAGATCTAAAAATACTATAGATGAATGTCGGACTATCAGATTTAATTTTACATTTTGTGATAAGATGGGTCACATTGAGGATAAACGTCGATTGAAAATTAAAAACAATAACAAGTCGAGATAATTCTAGGGACAACAATATTCAGTTTTTGGCAATCAACCTTTTGTGAATGTGACATAATCTCACGACTTATCAGTTCCAACAATGCTAGCATTATTCAGAGGTTCATTTCTGAACAAATACAATAATTAGACCAAGTAAATAGTTCACTGAATCACAATAATTATGGTAATGTTGATGCATATAAAAATATCGTAGGTTTGATTCCATCTATTATTGCGTCGGTTAATTATAGTAGTACAAGTCCTTAGATTTTGGATAATGACGCCAAATATCACATTATCTCTCACATATCACTCTTAACGGATCCCAAACTTTACATTATTACCAATGTTAATTTATCAAATAGGGTACCACCACTAATCACTCACACTGACACAATTAGTTTTAATTCAAAATTAACCCTTACATGTGTCTTGTTACCAACCTTTAATTTAAATTTAATTCAGCTAGCAAACTCACCAAAAATCAGAATTTCTGTATTATTTTCTTTCTTGACTATTGTATTTTGGAGGATTTGGTTTTTGGGAAGATGATTGGCTCGTTAAACAATATGGTGGTCTATACTATATATATATTCAAATAAATCGGTTATCTGTCTGGTGTCTCAGTCATCTTACCTATGGCATTTACGCCTAGACCATCCGTCAATCAATCTTTAACGCAATCAAGTTCCCGTCAATCTACAATGTATCCTATTTTTTCTCATACTTCTGGTTTATATTTTCCCCTAACCACCGTGCTTTCTTAGCTGTATTATCAACACAAACAAAGCCTTTATCTTTTGAAAATGCTAACCGTGATCCACTATGGCGCCAAGCCATGTCCGTGAAACTTCAGGCTCTATAACATAATAACACTTGGTAATTGGTTTCCCTTCCTCCGGACACAAACCTATTGAATATCGCTGGGTTTATAATATCAAATACAACTCTGATGAAACTATTCAATAATATAAAGCTCATTTGATGGTAAAAAGATACACCAAGGTTGAAGGTATTGCCTATCGGATGACCTTTTCTCCAACTACTAAACTCACAACTTTTTGATATTTATTGACTGTTGCAGGCTTTCAGAAATTGGTATATTCATCAACTTGATGTGAATAATTCATTTATTCATGGAAATCTAAATGAGGAGTTATATATATGTCTCCATCTCATGGTCTTCGCCGACTGGGGAAAATTTGGTACGTCGGCTTCACAAATCTATCAACGGTTTGAAACAAGCATCCCAAAATTGGTTTTCCACTTTTTCAACTACCGTCAAAACCGCATGTTACATATAGTAAAAAATGAATTACTCACTTTTTACTAAATCTTAATAAGTTCACTGCTACTCTCATATACGTTGATGATATCTTATCGACTTATAATGACTTGCATGAAATCAAATTGATGAAGGACCATCACCTCAATCATTTTCACATTAAAGATCTCGACGAGTTAAAATATTTTCTAGGTATTCAATTTTCTCGATATAAGAGAGAAATATCTATGTCTCAAAGAAAACATGTATAAAACGTTTTGCAAGGTACATGGTTGTCAAGGGTAAAACTCGACAAACTCGATGAGCTACTTTATGATTCGACTAAATATAAGAGACTGGTTGACATGTTAATATATTTGACAGTGATAATGCCTGATATTGTGTATTTAGTGCGTACACAGAGTCAATTTATGGGAGCACCTAGGAAGCCACACTGGGAAGTAGTGTTAAGAGTCCTCCGTTACATCAAGAAATCACAAGGTCAAGGTCTATTATTTCCATCAGAAAATAATCTGACACTTAGTGCTTTTTGTGATTCAAATTGGGGTGGATGTCGTGTCTCAAGATAGTCTGTTTCTGGTTATTGTATTTCTCTTGACTCATCACTCATATCGTAGAACTCAAGGAAACAAACTAATGTTTCACAATCATCTGCAGAAGCATAGTATAGAGCAATGCCGAATACTTGTTTGAAATTAAGATGGTTGAATACATGCTTAAGATTTGAAAGTCGACTTGGATTAACCGATATCATTGTTTTGTGATAATCAAACTTTACATATTGCGGCTAACCTAGATTTTCACGAACATACATAACACCTTGAGATTGATTGTTATATAATTCGCAAAAAACTTCAAGCCACGATAATTTATCCCTGTTATATTTCTACAAAGAAGCAATTGACAAACATATTATTAAAACACCAAATTGCTCTATAATTTGAAAAAAACTTCAAACCATGATCAATATGATTTTTCGCGTAACAAATTGGTAATCCTAATTTACACGCTCCAATAAATATTAAAATATTTTTGTATTTATTTAAAATAACAATAAATATAAAGATAAAAGAATTAATGCACCATTTTATACTTGAAAATAATAAAATATGACATTAATAATAGTCATAACTAACTATAATCTATATATATAGACGAGATGTATTGTAAAGCTGTCTTGTTTTGTGATTTGATATAATGATTTTTGCTGTAAAGAAATGTTGAATACGTTTAAGTTTGTGTTTTGTACATAATCCTATACCAATCGAATAAAAATAAAAATAAATTTTATTTTTTATTGTTATTAATTAATTGATGTTTGAAAAGTATTTGTCATTCTGGCATTTATTTTTATGAAATTATTTCTTCGCCCTGGATTTATTGTTTCCTTTCCAAAGAATTGGAATCCTTAGTCACCTCCTAGTATGAATGCGATTTTTTAAGAAAAGCAAAATTACGCTAATTAAACAACAATCATTACACTAACAGCATTGCATACAGATTTATTAAAATCACAAAAAAAAAAAAATTTAAAGCATGCAATCTGCTTGAGAAGGTAATCTTCTGAAGAAATTACTTGGTAAAGACGGCAGCTTGCTTCTGAATTTTGGGTGTCGCAACCAAAAAAGCCCGAAAACCAAAGCAACAATCTTGAAGGGCGTAATGTATAGCACCACGGCTAAAACAAGACAGAACATCACAAAAAGGCTGCTTGCTCTTGTGTCTCTCCAGCTAAGTAGACCCTGAAATCTCTCACCTTGTGTAGCAATATCTCCAACTACTGTCTGAATTCTCCCGGCAACACTTCTAAGCCGATCATACCTGTTAAAATTATATATAAGATATTCAGTTCAGAAATATCTTGATTATGTTTTAACTTTTAGTATAGTAATCCCAGCATCAATAATATGTTGGTTTCTAACCGTACCTCATCTTTACGACATCGGACGGTTTTGAAGTAGGAAATGTGTCAAACTCTTCATCAAGTTCATCAGGGTGAGCCGCTTCAGCCCATGAAATCTTTGTGTCCATATGAGGAGGATGACGTGTCCGGAACCTATAATTCCATATTCCAATAAGGAACATGTAAAGAAACATAGTAGGGAGGATCAACTCTGGGTAGCAGATTAGTATGCATAGCAAGACATGGACTAAAACTGTAGTGACCGGATTTTTCCACTGACAAACTGATCCAAGCCACTTGTTCATTACTATGGCACCGGAAAACAGTGCTACGATTCTGAAGAAGTTGGCTTTGCTTCTTCTCATACTCCACATATGCGAATCGACGTCTAGCATGTACTCTACTACTTCTTTTCTTAAAGGTGGCTCCGCTCGGGCTAACCTGGCTGCTACTATACTCATGGCTTGATATCTTAGGCTGTCTAGTTGGTTTACGGTGAAAGGCTGTTGATAGTGCATTTTTGGTAGTAAAGGGTTAGCGTAGAGATAAATCATGCTCGCTAGAGAGAGACATGTGAAACGGACGGCTAATTGAAGTTCCCCCATTTTCTTTAATCCGGAAGGTTGTAAAACAAGAAGTGGGTATGAATGAGTGTAGATACGGTCTGTCTCTAGTGTCGACAGTCTGATTCTTACTTTTCCGATTCTTGAATCGAGTTTGGCTCCACTTCCTGCATTAGGCTTCTCGTTTCCACCTAAATGGCAGTTGTCGAAAACACCTAAAGTGATGACAGTGGACGGATCGTAAACTTCCCAAGTGTACTGCTCATTCCATTTCGGGCTCAAGCTTTCAATGATAGTTCTTGTTCTAACCCACTTTTGGCCATATTTTGCTACACAATAAGGGTCTGTGGTTTTTTTGCCATCTTTTCCCTTCATCGGTGATAGACCTTGAGCACTTAAGATCCCGACTTCAAGAATGCCGATGGGTGACTTCCATAGCTGCCTTGCTGTTGGGCGCTGGTCGCTAATGTAAAGAGTTGATTCATCTAGTACATGGTAGCCACCTTCAAGGCATACTCTTAAGTGTATTCGACTAGAAAACTTGAGTTCATGTCTTTTGTCGCCTTCTAAAGCACCAAACCCAAATTTTTCGAGGTTGAACCATTTGGAATGAACGGCCCGATGATCCAAACGTTTCTCAAAAATCGTTAGTGGCAAGATTAGTTTGCCCATGATCTCGTCCTTGGAAGGGGCGACTTTGTTTTCAACTGTTAATGCCAACTGTTCTTCGAATGGCTCAGCAGCTACAAAGATCATATCTTCGTTCCACATGGGGTTGGTTGTTTTTGTTGGACATAATTTTGTTTTTAGTATCTGGTTTCCAACTTGAGCTTTAACAAAAGCCTGGGGTAATTGGCTTCTGTCATTAGGCTCTACGTCTTGAGCTTCAATGATATTCACTCTTAGATACCATAGTTTAGGTGAGACGTAAACCTTCGACCGGACGCTGAAAACACCTTCTCCTTGAACTGAAGCGGCATCGGAATGCCAAGCTTCAGGAAAAGCTTCATCAGCTTGAGTTCCCATCCAGACAGCTAACATAACTTCTCCTTTAACTTTATGTTGACCATGTCGGCCTTCTAGTCTATACCATTGTGGAGCCAGAGGACTATCTGGTGGAACCCGGGTTGGAACTTCGTTCATGTCGAACAGAACTTTACCTATATATTCATCTCTAGCCACCATCTCTCTGTCTCTAACAAAGACCTCGAGAATTGAAGATTGAATCTTGTCTTTTGAGAATGCAAACACCTGATACCATTCCGGGTTAGTTTTTTTCTCGAAATGTTTTGTTTTGCCTCTGTAGTTCCCAAGCTTGGCTTCAACGTAGGGGTCACAGCTTCCTGTTACTGGGTTTGTTGGAAGATCTCTTGCTTTTTGAACACGGACGTATAGATAAAACATTTGTTCGACGAGATCATAAGTGCTTGTAGCTCGTTCGCTGCTAATCCAGCCACCTCCACCTCGCGTGCCCCCGTGTGGCCACCGTTCTCCGAGCTGAGGCTTCATGTCCTTCAGCTTGTAGTCTTCTTGTTTGTTAGGTGCTGACTTTGGATTCATTGTTTCAAAGCTTAAGAAAATCCTAGTAGTTTGTTTCTGAAGAACTTTCAATCTTTTGTATTACTTAAGAAGCTAATACACATAAGCCTAGTAGAGGCTTTGATTCCGATCAGTAGCAAGTGTTTATCTCTAGCTTTTGCAAGATGCTTTCTTGGGAATAGGTTCTGAAAAACCTCTATTCTTTTTCTTTCACTCAAGTGAAGTAATATGAGCATCTAACTCCTCCACTACCAGCCTCATTATAACTTTATGATTTTTATTCTCCAAATCTGTAAAGAAACTGGTTAAGTGGAAAGAATGATTAGTATTGTGATTGAACTTTGATTGGTAGCAGGGAGTGGTTTGAAAAGAGTGATATAGAAGCTACTGGCGAATTCTAAAAGCATATGCGACTCGCCTTTGTTCCGTCTAACACTCGAAAAAGTATAATCTTTTTAATTTCTTAAAGCATTATATCAGTCTACTTTCCAATATTCTTTAAGATGTAACTTTATAATAGTGATAGCCAAGCTACATGTATTCTTTCAGCTCGCTGCTGTTTTCGCGGTTTTGATAGTCACAACCATAATTTTCGAGCATTGCATCATACAGTGATAGGAACTCATCTACTTCCTGTAAAATCCCTTGTGTATGAGTTGCTAGAAAGATAATATTGTTTTCAGGTAGTGTCAATAATATAAATTAAACATGTCACGACAGCTTTGTACTTTATAATGGGAATAAAGCAAGGAGAAGAAAATAAGGAAATGAATGTGAAGTAAAGTAGTTTAGTGGGGTTGGAAAGAAGCTAAAGCTTAAAAGGCATATAAAGATGCTTTTATTCATTATTCTTCATCTTTATTCCCTCTTTAGTTTTGTGTTCCTCTCTGTCAACCCATGAAGCCATAAGTCTAGGTAAAAGTTCTATTATCCGGAAACAAATATATAGTGTATCTCCGATTTTGAATACTACATCGTTTCTCGACATCGCGTTTGGTGGCAGATAGTCTCTTAACTTTCAAATGTCCGTTGGATAAAGTTAGTTCAAAGGATCCTCTAATCCATGAGAAGCTGTCAACTGTCACCATAGTTCCCAGATTTTTGTATCACCACTAGTCCCTTGAGTTTAGGTCAAAACCAAAATGTAGAAAAGATACTCAAAGACGGGTGGTGATACAGAAATCTGGCGACTACGGTGACAGATGGCAGCCTCTCACGGATCGGCAAATCTTCTGGACTAAGTTTATCCAAACGCGATAGTCCAGACGGTCAACGGACATTTGAAAGTTAAAAGACTATCCGCCACCAAACGAGATAGTCGAGGGCCGTATATGTCCTAGTCCAAATAACAGAACCAACCAGTCCAGCAACCAGGACTTAAGCTAAAACATAGTTGGAATGATCTTTCGTATGAATAAGTCTGTCTATACTAATATGTATTTCAATTCTTTTTGGAATGGCTAAAATATTAACCTTCCCAAGCTTGACTTCAACTTATGGCGGTAAACAATGTTTAGATTACTACAATTAGCCATCGCAATGTTTTCGACAATGCCGTCTGCTACTCCTATAAGTGCAGCCAGGGGCGGATTTACTAGGGGGCTAGGGGGCGCGAGCCCCCCCTAGCCTCAAGGAAGATTAGTATTGGGAAAATTTTTATTTTCGAAATTTTTAAAGAAGTCATGTTTAAAATGTTTGATCAATAGTCAAACGGTGTCGGTTTTGGCTGAAATTTGGACAGCATGTTTGGGACATATAAAGCTTCAATATGTTCGGTTGGATTGTTATTTGATGCTACGGTTCGAGAGAAATCACTTTTGGAACAGTGGAGTAGTTTTTGTAATATTATTCATTTTTGTTTCTTTTTTTTTGTTAGTTTATTATGTTTAAAATTGTTGGTGGGTTGTAGATATTTATTATATTGAATTGGATATACTTTTACCTTCAACTTATCATAATAGTAGAAGTGTTTTTGGTGGAATCTTTATAAGTCTCGTGGTCTTTTACTCTTCACAACGAAGTGGTCTTTTCATATAAATGTTTTGGTTGTTCATTTATTTTACCGTTGATTATTTTTGTGTGATCAAGTTTGTGGCTTTATTTCGTTAATAAATCGGTTGTTTTATTATTTGGTTGGTTGTTTTGAAGTTAATCTCGCGTGTGGTTGATATACTATTTTTTGGGTCTAATAGTTGGTATTATAGCTCCATACCCAGACGAAAACATGATACAGATGAAATTCTTGGATGTCGAAGATGATGAACCATCAGCACGCTAAGGAACTTCTAAGGTGCTCTAATAAGAGTGAACAAATATATCCATTGTAAAACTTTATGACTTAGATATGAATCATGCAACAACCTAATTAGAGTGAGCATTAGGTAAGTCAACTGAGGGGAGGTAAAAGTGGTAGAATTTGTTATGTGTAACCAAATTTCCACATCGGATAGGTATGAGAAGGATCAATGACAAATAAGTAAGAACATATCTCAACTAGTATGAAGCCTTTTGATTTTATACATAAATGTTATAACTGGTACTAACTCATATATAAACTTAAGATTATTTAGACATATGTCCCATAAATCAAATGTAGAATTTTTTATATATATTTAATTTCAATAAATATTTATGATTTTCTTAATCAATAAAAATGTCAGGATTAATTTTTTTTAATATTTCCTGACAAATTATTAAAAAATCAATTAAAAGTACGAGGTGAATGATTTTTTTTTAAAACATATCTAGTTTATGTAATACTTCAGCCCCTCCTGACCTGGATTCCTGGTTCCGCCAAGGCTTCAACTTGAGGGGAACTATGTGGAGAACGAATCATAAGTCTGATATCAGTCGACTTAGGCTGTTAAAACAATGCCCAGAAATGCAGGCTTGATATCAATGGGATCTACCGCCTTCCAGGAGCAATGTAAAGTCGACATTTTTAGATTATTCATAGTAAATAGATATTTTACTTCACAAATCCCCACTAAATAATTTACTAGTGTCTGGATGTTTACTAGTATCTGGATGTTTCTTATATTATCCAATTGCAACTTTGTTTTCCAATCGCATTGGCAAAGAAAATGTTTAGATGCCTCAAACTTTCCATCAACCATATTACATGACTCAAAAAACTACTTCGTCATAAATGCCTACATCTAACGTAAGAAGTAATGTCAAATTCTTCATTGAAGATGACAACTTGGACATGTTAATGTTTAGATTGTTTCTAGAGGCTTTTTTTTTCCGGAAGAAAACGCAACCGCTATTTAGAGTGCAATGAGTGCGCACAAGGTAAACCTGTAACCGCTACTCAGAGTGCAATGAGTGCGCACAGGGTAGACCTGTAACCGAGTGCACACAGGGTAAACCCGTAACCGCTAGTCAGAGTGCAATGAGTGCGCACAGGGTAAACCCGTAACCGCTACTCAGAGGGTAAACCCTCAGTCTGAGGCAATAGCCCTGCTAACCAACGCCAGAAGGTAAACCACACCTCAACCGAGAAAGCGTACGTAGAGGGACTCGAACTCATGACCTTTGGTCACAAGCATGCCTTACTCAAGCCAACTCGGTAACCCAAAACCCTTTTCTAATTTTCTATTGGTTATTAGATATCTTGCTTTTCTAATTTTCTATTTGTTTTTCTATTGGTTATTAGATATTTTGTTAATTTTGTTTAACGCGTGTGGGTAGTTTTCCTTTTGTATTTAAATCATTCGCTGTTATTAAATGCATAAAGAACTTTTATTTTAATCTCAAGTAACAACTCTTCTTTATTTTCTCTCTTCATTTAATATACATTCTCACCGTTAAATTTCAATCTCACTAACAAAGTGGTATCACAGTCATCTTCTTAAAAGATTTTTCAGGTTAAAATGTAAATAGAATTTTCAATTGTTGCAACACCAGTCTTCGACGAAGACAATTATCAAATGTGGGCAGTTTGTATGGAGACTTATTTGGAGGCTTTGGATTTTTGGGAAGCAATAAAAGAGGATTACGATATCCCTCTACTTCGAGCAAATCCTATTATGGCACAAATTAAAGCAGAGAAAGAAAAGAAGAGAAATTAAAAGGAAAAGCTTACCTTTTTGCAGCTGTATCTCAAATGATATTCACGCGAATAATGTCCCTCAAACCAACAAAATAAATTTAGGATTACCTAAAGGCTGAATTGAAGGAGATGAAAGGATTCGTGGAATGAATATCCTAAATTTAACTAGGGATTTTGAGTTTGGTGGTGGTAAAATCTGATCGAAGGGTAGTTTTGGAAATTATTTGGTTTGTGTAGCATTAAATTCTTAGTAAAGTGTTGAGAGAGAATAAAGGTGTTTGTATTTCTTAGAGAGAGAAAAAGTCCAACCCATTTAATGATGTTTGTCGAACTATTTATACTATTTTTGAATTCATGGCCATTCAGGTTGGGTCAATCTCATAAGCCCCCAAGCCCATAAGCAAATGTACTAGGCACCCAGCTGAGTCATTAAGTATACTGCTTATTCATTGAGTTTAGTTATTTGGTCCGAACTTCCCCTCTAAACAAAATCCCACCCACTTTACTGCTTGGTTTCTCAAATATAATATGTCCCTATCATCTAGCCCACTTAGCTTTTTCCGAAGCATTTCGGGAGAGCTAACATTATAAATGATTTACCACATCCGAAGAATATATCTCAAGACTTTTTCCAATCAAAGGTCATTTAGTATTAGTTAGTTTTTGAGACACGTGTCAAAGGGTCATTTGACGTACCAAACAATTTTACCCTAGGTAATTGTATCAATTACTAAAAAGGGAAAACAGATACATTTAATAACCTCCTTTAATTATTATTGTTGGTTTCTCTTCCCTAGTAAAACACTCAAGCGTTTATTTTCCCCTTTATAAGGTAAAAAAATCTCCGTGTCTATTTCTAGAGAGAGAAAAAGTTCTACAATCTTAGAAAATTTTCAACTTAAACTTAATCTTCTTCAAAGTTTGTATGCTCACAACAAAGAATGTGTTAAATAAACGAGGTTGGCTAAATCTATCCGAATTGGAGAGATAGAAAAGACAAGCCAAAATCGTTGTTGGATTACTGGTTTCACCAGGAAGAGTAATCGTAACTCAAATTTGAGACCAAGGTAAAGTTTCTTCATCTGATAAACAACCAATTTCCTCTAAACCTAGACCTCTTTTCTAAATCGTCTACATCGTTTTCCCCATCGTCTACATCTCCAAATAATTTAGTTAGATCACTTAAAGTACCCTAAAAAAGGAAGTTAGTAGTCGCAAACCTCCTTCAACTTTTAATCCCTATGAGGTAGGATGCTAGCGAAAGCACTCATCGTAAAATCACCAGACTTTCTAAAGTCAAACCCAAAACTCCATCTCTGGTCAAGGAAACATAAAAACCTACCAAAGTTCTTACCAATATTAGAAATCCCTCAGAGCTAAATCCACCTCTAAGAGACTCTACTATAACAGAGCTTCCTTCACAACATATTTCGGAAATAAATCCCTTAGCTCTATCTGCTGAGCCCCCTCAAGTCGAGGAAGAGGATCCCATTGTAAAACTGTGAACCTTTGGATCAAAGGCCACATGTGATGAAATACAAAATGAATGAGAGTGGGGAAGATAACATCTTAGAGACGTTTGATGAAACTAGCAATACTCAAAATGTGATTCATTCAAAAATGGAAAAAAACTAACGTGCGACAATTCGAACCACTTCCAGAGTGCCTCGTTGGGTGAGTCAGGCCCAATTTTTCTAAAGTTAGTGTCAAATATTTGATGGTCTTACAAAATATATCCTATGTATATTTTCATACAACCGAACTGGATTGGATTCATAAAAATGGGGGTTTCCCGAATCAATCAAAGTGAGGATTCATATTCCTGAAGAAACTCTGATGGACTGCAAAGCAGGAGAATTGGTCGTTTACACTGAAGTACTCAATTGGGGTCTTCAGTTTCCTTTAGACCCGGAAATAGTGAGGTATTTTCACTTGGTAAAGTTATGCCCAAACCAACTAAGCCCCAATGCCTGGTTTACGATGTTATCTAGCATCATAGCTTCAAGGCTATCAAAAATCTGATGCCCATAAAACAGTTTGCTACTGTGGCAGGTGTGTGCCAGAATTGTCATATCCCTTTTTATTACTTTAATAAGGGGAATGAGTATAAAGTAGTTGGCGACTTGTTGGAAGCTGGCAAGCCTTGGAGGACTCAGTTTCTCTTTATTAGTGGCGAATGAAAAAATGGTAGAAAAACAATATCTAAGGGAAATTCAAGCATGCTCATAAGATATTGGAAAAGCTCAGGTAAATGTCTTATAAATTTAATTTTTGTTTTATGTTTTGATATCATTAGTTTTCTCATCGAATTTATTTTACAGTATTCTCAAAGCTCTTTTCACAACATATGGAAGATATGAAAGCAACTTTCATAAAGGTGAATCAGTGGGTCATTGAAATATGCTCTTCTTTATTTCATAATTTTTTTACTCCATGAAACATGGTGAGAGCCACATATGGAGAGCAAATTTGATTTGTGAGCTTTCATTGGAACAATTCACTACTCCTTCCCGATCCTATGCTATTTTTAAAAGGATTGAGAAAGCTAATAGTAAACTTTATTTACCAGCTAGGAATAAGGCTCCAAGTCATCTTTATAAGATTAATAAGAAGAAAAAGAAGAGGAGATGGTTCATCTCAAGTTATTCTCGAACTAAAGAGTATGTGGCCTCCAGATAAAATCGGTGCAACTCTATCAGAGGCTGTCACAGTCACTATTGGGGAGACTAAGCAACCATCAGACTCTCCAATAGTTAAGAAAAATAAGGGCCAAAAGAGGAAGAAAAAGAGTTGTGACAAAAGAGAAGTGAAGAAAAAGAAAATCACCATTGGTTCTGAGATCATACTCCAATCTAAATCCTTCATTCCACCACTCCCATAGAGGTTCCTCCTCAAGAAGAAGCGTCTATTGATCCTCCCTCCCCAGTAATTCCTGCTGTTGATAGACCATTCTTCAAAGGTGATGACCAGTTGGATGACATAGGAAACTTCAACTTTTAAGATTTTGACAAAGCTTTCCCTCAATCTACTAACATTGTTAATGCTATGACATATGATGAAGAGTCATTTGAAGTGTCTAAGGAACATGATAAAATAGGGTACGCATTCTTAGGCGATATAAGGCCAGTAATTGAATTAGAAAGGCAGGTTAGATCTGAAGTCAATGATATTTCCTCCATTGGAGATGAAAATCAAATTTTGAAGAACTCCATCAGGGTATAGAAAGGTAAGGTCGAAAATTTGGGTAAGGAAATGAAGACCCTTAATGAAGGACTAGTCCAAGGAAAATCCTATCATGATAAGTTACAGTCTAAATATATTAATTTACAGTCATCCACTTCTAACAAAATCACTTTCTTGAAGGGCCAACATGCTAAGGATAAAGATAACATTCAACATGTATCTCAAGACAAGAAAAAATCGGAAGATCTTCTTAAAAAGAAAGTGAAGTGTAAAGAAATAGCTCTAGGATGATTTTATGTTATGTGATTATTTGGGGGCCCAATCAATAAAAGCTAATACTTCGTGAAAGTACCTTTTTAGAGAGAGAAAGTGTGAGTTAGAATAAGTAGAGAGAGAAAGTAATATTATATTGATCATCCAAATTATTAACTCGTGTGTGGTCCTTTTATAGTATAATAATGGGCCCTGCACACTTTAATTCCTACATATTACACATTTAGTCCCTATATTTCCTCACTTACTCATAATAACTATTTCTATTGTAATTTTTGCAATACTTTCTCAATAATAATATTTCCTTACACTTTTCCCCTATATCTTTTATTCTCCCTCATCAGTAGCCCCCAGTCCTAGTAAAAATATTTTTATTGGGACTGTGAAGATATCTCCGAATCTCATCTCGTTCGTTTCAACGCTCCTCGAAAATGCACTTCCTCGAATATCTTCTATTTTTTCTCTGTCTTCGAATAATACCTTTTCGAATACGAAATGCCTCTTCGAATAGGCTTCCTCTTGGGATATTTCTTCTCTTCGAACATCTTTTACTCCCTCTTCGAATACTTTTTTTTCTTCAAAAATCTTTTACTCTTTAACCGTCCTCGAATAAATCTTATGCAAGTCCTCGAATAAATCTTATGCAAGTCATCGAATAAATCTTATGCAATACTGGTCAGTTGCCCCCCAATCCTTACAATGTTTTAACAAAGCCTGAGCCATGCCTCTCATCAATAATGTTCGTCAGAATTAATCATCTCAACATAATATAGTTGCCTATCTTTAGTTAATAAATTGTAAGGATATGACTCATCGAAAATATCAGTGCGAACTTGCATACCTCGATCAACAAATTTCCACCTCTTCTATGACGTCATTAGTCGTAAATCCCTGTCACCAAATCTCTTTGAAGATCTTATCCCGTTTCCCAATACTTCTCATCATTTGATTACCTCTTCATCTTGTCCCGCGTTTTTTGAATCGACATATTTGTGCCTATGTTACCCATAACACTCCTAGGAAAATAAAGGAAAATGTCCCCGGGCCTATCTTACCCTAAAAGCCCATCTTCCTCTATAAATACCGAGCTCCTTCATTTACACTCTAAACTTTTCGTTCTAAAATTTCTAGAGAGAGAAAGATGGCTTATAAACCTCGTCGAATTCCAGAGTGGCTTTTAATCAGTAAAAAATTTCAAGAGAGAGTTGCTGCTCGAGAATACATTGAGCCTCAACCCCAACCATCTGTCACCACGTTCTATGGTGCCTGGCCTCCATCGGAAACCTCTGCTGCCATTATACCCCTCAAAATTTCTCAACAAGTCCAAGCTTCCATCTTAATCCCCTTGAACTCATGGGTAAAGATAGACACCAAAAGCATTCTTATGGGAAAAGAAAAAGGCATCATAAGGATAAAAAGAACTCCCAGGAACGCAAGCGTGCCAGAGAAACTCCCTCAGCAACCCCAGAGCCCACTTTGGCTTTAGTAACTGAAAAATCTCCTCGGAAAACCGACTCTTCTGGATCAAGCCTTTTAGCCACTCCTTCAATAACTGCAACCGGGAGCCCTTGATTTTGCCCATCAAGAACAACCATTACCGAAGAGGATTTTCAAGTAGTGTGAAACAAATATTTAGCTGATAAAGGGAAAGCAATTGCCTCAGATAATCCTGAGCCAGAAAATCAATCAATTTCTCTTGGAGAGAAGAGCAAGCCCATTGACCTTCCGTCGGGTTCTTCTAGTCGAATGATTATAGCTCCCCCAACAATGTCCAAAGAATAGGCTCGTCGGATCGCCCCTAAATCCAAAGGAGATATCACTCTTCCCTTAGAACTTGATCTCATTGCAGGCAACAATATTCGAGGGATCGAAAACAAACATATGGTTGCACTTCATAATATATCTTATAAATACCGTTTGCCTTCCGAAGAGCCCATGTTGAGGACCCGATGGTGCATCCCCTCGTACATCGACATTAGATTCCTCTTAGAAGGTGAGACTCCCTAATCTGTTAGGGATAATGAATTAGTTGTTTACACTGAAATTATGAACTGGGGTTAAGGTATCCCTTAGACCCATTTTTCATTGAGTACTTTGCTAAGATCAACCTCTGCCCATCACAAGCCGGTCCAAATATGTGGTTCACACTCATGGCATGTATCATGGCCTCGAGAAGTTCGATCAACGAGTTTTCTTTAGAAGAGCTCATCGGATTAGCTGGCTTAGCAATGAATCCATTTTTCCCGTTTTATTCGTTGACGTTCAGCCGAGGACAAAAGATATTGAAAGACTTGCTAGAAGTTGATAAAAAATGGAGGCAGCAATTTGTCTACTTTTCTGGCCATTGGGAGACAGGATTGGAATCGACTCCTTCGAATCCACACAAGCTGTCTCTCTTATGGACCAACAAATGTAAGTTCATTAATTTATTTGCTTATCTTTCCTCCCCGGAAAATGATGTATTAACCTAAATTCTTTGTAGCTATGACCGGAGTGTCAAACCATATGAAGACTACGTAGAGAGTGCCACCACTGTTTTCACCAAACTTAGCGAGTGGGCCAAGAAAAATTGGGAGAACAAATTCCGCCTGTGCTTCATGAATAACAACTTGGCCAATAGTCGACTCCGGAGGCTGAATCCTCTTGACCGGTTGACCATGAAAGAGTTAATGACCCCTCTCTGTGAACACGAAATCTTGGAACAAGTTACCAAGAAGGACATAGTCATCTATCTCCCAAAACGCTCGTGCCAAAAGCCACCTTGGTGATTCCGACGAGGAAGTGTCCACAAAAGACCTTCAGTCTGATTCCGAAGGGTTAATTGCGAATCAGGATCCATCCTCTGCGGCAAACACCGTTACACCCATTTCGATCTCCCCTTCAAAGAAATCTTTCCATCCTGGCAAGAATAAAGATACCAAAACGAAAGCAGGCAAGAAAAAGGTTGTTTTAGAACCTATCCAAGAATTATCCGAGGACGTGAAAACACAAGATGATGTCCAAGAAATTTCTCAAGGCACTGAAACCCAAGATGTGTCAAGTGAACCTGAAAAGGAAGTTAGAGAAAATTCAAGTCAGACACCCAGTTCTCCTCTTACTCAAGCTTTAAGTCCCTCTCCCATTGAAGATTATCCCACATTAGCACGCTCCCCATTCCCCGAAGCGATCCTCCTTAAAATGTAGATATCAACATTCTAACTAGTGAGTCTTCGGATTTTGACCCCACAACACTTGGCTCGCCCTCCAACTCCTTCGAAATTCCTCAGCATGATAAATTTTCACTAAGTCTTTGGAACCTTCTTCATGCTTCTGTCAACATGGGAAGAAGACTGAGGCATCTAGAAGACCAAAAAAACCATTATAAGTTCAAGGTTTCTCTGGCTTCCTCTCACCTTGAAGAACTAAAGAAACAACACGCTATCGTAGAGAGCTAATCAGATGCCCTTTATGAAAAACTGGCTGCCTCTGAAAGTTACGTCATTATGTTGGAAAGGTGCTGTGAGGAAGAAATAGACCTCTACCAAAAGAAGACGGGGCTCAAGAGAAACTTCTGACAGAACTCCAGAAAGCTCACCGAATTGCATGCAAAGGATTTAACGACTGTGTTACTGATTACGAGAAAGTTATGGAGGACAGAAAAAAGTTAGTGAGTAGAATTGAAGATTTTCCCAGACAAGTTGAGGAGGAGAAAGAAAAAACTGTGAATGCCTAGGCAGCCAAGTGTGCTGACGATCTCAACACTCGAGATGCTACAATTCGAACAGGGCTGATTACCCATATTCATGAAGAATACCCTGAGTACAACTTAGGTAGTTTTTGGAAGCTCGTCTCCCCCAACCTTCGTCCTCCTAACATTTTGGTTAGTGAGAGTGAGTAATCGGATTCCAAGGAGAGCGACTCCTCGGGCAAGTCTGACTAGATAATGTTTGTAATACAAGTGTTAACATATTTGGAAATCTTTTTGTAACCCATCTAACTTTCTCCGATTAGAATCCTCCTCAAATGTTTGGGTATGTCACTTTTTTGAAATGACAATTTTATAATTTGTTAATCTTCATATTTTTTATATGAAAAAATAAGTGTGCCAACTTGCGTTGAATGGTTGTTTTATGCCGATTTTCATCGTAATATTCGTTGTATGCTGCGCTAGGGAAAGCTTATAAAGAATAATTAAAGGCAAAAAATGTTATCTTAGAAGGAATAATTCGAAGCAAAAAAAAAGTCTCTGAAAGAAAATTTCAAGGCAAAAAATGTAATTGTATTGATCAGCTCATAGTGACACCTCGTTAAAAACTTCCTATGCCTAGCAGGGTAGGAAAGAGTATGCCCTCACTGTTTTTGTAAAAGATAATCATCACACGCTAATTTCTTCCTTACTCCAGATACAATTTTAAGTGTTCAATGTTCCATTGATGCCTAAGATTTCGCCCTGTCTTGTCTTTCAATCTATACATCCCTTGTTTTACTTTCTCCATAATTTCATAAGGTTCCTCCCAATTTGGCCCCAGCTTTCCAAGACATCTAAGTAATAGCTCTAGGATGGTTTTGTGTTATGTGATTATTTGGGGGCCCAATCAATAAAAGTTAATACTTCGTGAAAGTACCTTTTTAGAGAGAGAAAGTGCGAGTTAGATTAAGTAGAGAGAGAAAGTAATATTATATTGATCATCGAGATTATTAACTCGTTTGTGGTCCTTTTATAGTATAATAATGGGCCACACACACTTTAATTCCTATCTATTACATATTAGTCCCTATATTTCCTCACTTACTCATAATAACTATTTATATTGTACTTTTTGCAATACTTTCCCAATAATAATATTTCCTTACACTTTTCCCCTATATCTTTTATTCCTCTTCATTAGAAAGAACATGAAATCTCATCTCTCAAAGAAACGATGGCATAAGACATAGCCAATGTTGTGGATGCATATGCTGATAAAATGTTGGAGTTCATAAAATAGAGGGATGAATCCATTAAGTCGGATATGATAATATTGTTTCATGATACATTCCCCAAACGGTCTCTTGGGGAGCTATAGAAGTTTGTGCCAGCTGACCAGATTCCTTTTCATAATCTATCAATGGGTGATATTTTTTTTAGACGAGTCCGATGAGTACGAATCTGATGATGAAGATGAATAAGATTTGGATAGTGATCATCCAAAAAAGGAGGAGGAAGAAAACAAAGGAAAGAAAATAGAAGAGAAGAAAACCGAAGGGAATGAGCCCTAAGGTTAACAATTTATATATGTCTGTGTATTTGAATTGAATTCCTTGATGTGTGCAAGATGTTTAGTTGTATTCAGATCAGATTATGTTGTGACTTTGTTTGTGTAAGTCCTTGTTATATACAAGGCATTTTTTTGTTTGGATCATATTTGTTTTATAATCCAAAGGTATTTTATGTCACCTTTATTTTTATCCACTTTATGTTTTAATATATATTCTTGCTCCCATAAATATCTGATCCCAGCTAAGTATTTTGATTCAAAGATGATTAAAAAATCCGGACCAATTGGACCAAAGCAACAAACTTTAATATGACCTGGTGTGAATTAAAGTTGTAATGAGTGAATTAAGAACAGAGAGTCTACAGTGAGAGTTTCAAGTAGTGAAAAGTACTTCTGAATATATCATAAGTCAAAATAACTCCTTCAGCCTCTTTAAATAGGCAAGGTGAGTTAGTTAGAGAAACGGTTACATATTGGCATATTTACAATTTAACCCTTCGGTTTCTCCTAAAGACTAATTTAATCCTATAATTACAGAACTTATCACTTTAGTCCCTAAGGAATATCTTTCCTTATCAGTAGCCCCCCTAGTTCTTATACATTAATGTATAAGAACTATTAGCTCTTCGAATTCTTCCTCGGATCAGCATCATTTTACATCTTTATTATGATTAAACTCAATGGTCTAGGGCTTTCTTCGAATTTGTGAGTAAGTGCAAACGAATTTCTCAACTGCCTCGAATTTAACTCCTCGTCGAATTCGACTTCTTGTGGTATGGCTTTGCCTTTTCTTCGAACATTATTACTTCAAACATAGTTTAATAACACTTCGAAATCTCTGAACCCTACCTGATGGATTGATTAGACTTCTAGTAGTAGACCTGTGACATCACTAGTTTCCTTTTCGTTTCATATTCCACCCAATGAAAACAGATTACTTGTTCCACACTTTCACATTCTCGACGTTATTCTTTTACCCTATAAATACTCAGCTATTCATTCAGTAAGAACTTTTTAGAGAATCCGCCTTTTGAACCATCTCCAACCTGTTCTTCATCTTCAACCTGTTCATCTTCAACCTGTTCTTCATCTTCAACCTGTTCTTCATCTTCAACCTCTTCATCTTTTCTTGTCTACCCAAGCAATCTCTCATACCAAAACCCATTGTATGAGAAGATACCCTAGATACAATAGATTTAAACCCAGAAGACCAGTAAGATCAAAGAAAAATCTTTTTCCTGGTTCCAGTAACCAAGTATTCGGGGCCTACGATTATCTTTGTATTTCTCGAAGAGCCAAAGAATACAAAGCTGCTGGGTTGATCTACAACGGTCCTCACTCTTCCTGCACCACTTTGAAATACGGCAACTTCAATCCTAACCATGCCACTTCGTCTTCACCTTTAGCTTCTAACCCAGAAAATAGCTCAACAGCCTCTCCTCTCCAAAATCCAGCCAAATCTTTATTGCTAAGACCTCATCGAAAATCTAAAGTAGTTACTTTAGACAAGCCACCCACTGATAACAAATCACAACTCAAATCACCTGTCCTTCAAGTCGAAGAGACAAAAAACCTTCAATCCAAAACACCTCCTCCTCAATTCGAGGCTATCAGAGCTAAACGTGCCAAAAAATCACCTTTCTTAGTAATGGGTGAATAAGCAAAAAACTCTTCTCCTCCTCAACACTCTCCTCCTCCCCCACAAGAAGTGGATGATACTACACCAGAGTGTAGTCAGCCAATTCCTGTGACTCAACAGGAGACTCAAATTCGAAGTCACTCCGATGAAGGTCACAAAAAAGACGATTCAGAAGCTACTGAGTCTGATGCCGAGGAGGAATCCGAGGCTGATGGTGTAGCCCCTCCAAAGAAGACTCGAGGGAAAAAAGCTCTTATTACACTGCCTGAGAACGTTGCCTCCTTAGTTCAAGAAAATCTCAAGCCTCTTTCTGCTTAGTACATTCTTGCCTTAAAGAATGTATCTTACAGCTACTACCTCGAATCAGAGAAAGAGCACCTCAGAAAGCTATGGGGGTTAACTGATAATATGACGCTTCGATTACCAGTTGAAGGAGAGACACCCTTGAACTGTCAAAAAGATGAGCTGGTAGTGTACCCTGAGCTCTTCAACTGGGGACTTCGGTTTCCCCTTGATCCGATGATAGTAAAGTTCTTCGAAATCCACAGACTGTGCCCAACACAAGTTACTCCCAACTTGCTCTTCACTTTGTTCTCAGCAATTATGGTATCAAGGCTTGGAGGCATTCCCCTCGAAATCGAGGACTTCATCTCAGTAACCAAAGTCTCAAATGGCCCTGTTCTGCCATTTTATTACTTAACCCTTGAAGATGATTTGAAAATTATCGACGACCTCCTCGAAGCCGATAAGTTCTGGAAACAAAGGTTCGTCTTTCTGTCAGGTGCCTGGGAAAATGGCAAAGAAATTTCCGATGCCAATCCTTCCAGACTCACCCTTACTTGGAGAGACAGTAGTAAGTGATACCTTCCCTTATTTATCTAGTTGTTTTTGAATCAATTTACTTAGCTAACTATTTTTCTCTCTTTAGAAATTCCGAGGCGGTTTAAGGGTCGTCGAAAAGAAGCCAAGCTTATCTTCCAAAAGATGGCTGAGTGGGCTGAAAAATCTTGAGGAAATGGCTTTCATTCAGCATTCGAGCCCATTAACTTCGTTAATAGCCATCTCTGGCGTATATCTTTAGGGGCCGACTTCCCTCAGGATCCGATGACGCCACCAGATCCCCTTCTAGCAGTTGAGAGGATACTTGCACCAGATGGGAAATGCTATCTTCCTCTTCGGAATCGAAGTGACAGCCATCTTCCTTTGAAGAAGAAAAGAAAACTGACCCAGAAGAAAACCAGCACAAGCAGGGCTAAGCCTTCCAAGACTTCGAAGAGTGCAGGGAAAAGAAAAACATCAGCACCTTCACTTCCCACTATATCCGAAGAAGATCAACCTACCCTGAAAAAGAAAAAAGACACTTCTCCAAAAAAGAAAAAGAATAAGTCTAGCAAGCCAAAAGAAAAGAACGAAGCTGATATGCTAGAGGCTGTGCTAGCTTCCGAGGCGCAGGGTAAAACTTTTGTTGAGGAAAACCCTGAAGGAGAAATAACACTTGGAGATAAACAGATAGATGATTACTTGAACTTCGAAGACTTCAACTCAAGTGGAGATTTTGTGTTTTCTGGTTCTCAGACTACCAATGTTGTTCCACCAATTTTTACTGGGGCTGGAACAGCTTCGACATCTAACACTATCGCTCCTGTTCATCAGCCATTAGTCTTTCCTCACTCAGAAAAATCCGATGAGGTAACTTCAATTCTCCAACCTTTTCCAAATTTAATTGCTGCAGTCTCAAAGTTATACGAAGAGGTGAGCAAATCTCAAAGCCAATTGGAGCGCCTCGCCCAAGAGTTAGCTAAGAGTAGAAAAGAAACAGCCTCTGAAAAGACTTCGAAAAACGAAGCACTCCAGAAATTCGAAGCTGAAAAAGAACAGCTTCTTAAAAAACACAAGGAAGAAGTCGAAGCTCTTAAAACTACTCATCTGCAGGCTCTTGAATATTTTAAGGCTGAACATTCTACTGCTATCTCCGATGCTACGGCACTTGTTAAGGAAACGAAAGATAAACTGGAAAAAAGCCAAAATGAGATTACTACACTTCGAACAGGATTCGAAGAAGAAAAGAAAGCTGCAGTCAAAAAGGCTGAAACCAAAGTTAGTTCTGTGATGCTCGAAGGCATGAAGAAAACTCAAATTGATACATCTATTCAACTTCTTCGAGAAGTTCATGCTGCTTGTCCAAGACTAGACTTATCAGACCTTTGGAAACGAATTCCAGAAGAGCAACGTCCCAAGGAAGCTTTCGAAGCGCCACCAAGCTCCTCCTCAGAAGAAGGAAATAGTTCCGAAGAGGAATCATCTGAAGGAGAAGAAGATGATGCCTAATAGGCTAGGCAATTTGTTTTTGTTTTTTGTGTATGTGATTAAGTACTCCCCCCTTTTCTTTTTGTAAACTTCGTATTTCATTCCACGAGGAAATCACTTATCTTTTTTTTTATATCTTAAATTTCTGGTATACTTGTTTGAACTGGTTATTCTTAAACATAAATGCATAAGTCATGGCACCTCGAAAAATAGATGCACTCATAAGACGTGGCACCTCGAAAAATAGATGCACTCATAAGACGTGGCACCTCGAAAAATAGATGCACTCATAAGACGTGGCACCTCGAAAAATAGATGCACTCATAAGACGTGGCACCTCGAAAAATAGATGCACTCATAAGACGTGGCACCTCGAAAAATTTGGTTGTTTCTTCAAAGCTATTGCTTCGGAAAATTATTCTTGGTCAACTTTCAAAGATGATCAATCTTTGCCAAATTACCAAAATAATAAATCACACATCATAACAAACAACCAATGGCCAAAAGAAATTTTATTAAAAAATTCAATATTAATCAGACATCTCGTTAAAACCTTTCTGGGCCAACAGATAAGGAAAGAGTATGTCTGTTTTACAAAAATTCAAAGTTCAGTTTTACTCACAGTACAATTTCAAGTGCTCTATGTTCCAAGGGTGCTTGAGCATCCTCCCTTCTCGATCTGATAACCTGTAGGAACCTGGTTTGACCCTCATTTTAACTTCGTAAGGACCTTCCCAATTCGGGGCCAATTTTCCGAGGTGTTTATCCTTGGTGTGAAGAAATACTTTTCGTAACACTAGATCGCCAATTTTGAATATGACCAAGCCATTCGAAAGTAATCCATTCGAATGTAACATAACTTCAATCTAACCCAATCACTCGAAGGTATTCCATTCAAAGGCATAAACAATTTTAAATACAAGTCATTCAAATGTAATCCATTCGAAGGCATACACAATTTTAACCACAAGACATTCAAATGTAATTCGAAGGCGACATAACTTTAATCTAACCAAGCCATTCGAAGGCATACAAAATTTTAAACACAAGCCATTCGAAGGTAATCCATTTGAAGGAATCAAAATTTAATCAATTGAAATATAGCAAATAAACTTGTAAAGGCAAAATATTATACATTGATATAGATTCAGACACCTCATTAAAACCTTCATGCGCTAACAGGGTAGGAAATAGTATGCCCCTAATATTTATGTTGAGTTAAAACAAAGCAAATATAAAAAATAAGTTTACTCTAAATACAACCTTAGATGTTCAACATTCCAAGGGTGGTTTAAAAGGTTTCCTTCTTTTTCAAAAAGCATGCATGTTCCTTGCTTGATCTTTTCATATACAATGTATGGTCCTTCCTAGTTTGGAGCCAGTTTTCCGAACTTCTTTTCCTTGCTATGTAAAAATACTTTTCTTAAAACTTTATCTCCCACTTGAAAGTTTCTTTTTCTAACTCTAGACTCAAACCTACTCCTCATCAAGTTTGGTAATGCACAGTTCTTAGGTGATATGTTATTATTCTTTCCTCAATCAAATCTAACTGAGCCCTTATTACCATCTTATTATTCTGTTCGAAATAATTTTGAAATATGAAAGAAATAAGTGTAGATTCTATAGGTGTAATTTCATCTATTTTATAAACTAAGGAGAATGAAGACTCTTGAGTAGCTGTGCGGGGAGTAGTTCAGTAGGCCCATAGTACTTCTTGTAGATAACACGACCATTTCTCAGCTTCTCTATCCAAGTTATTTTTTAAAACCATTAAAATTGTTCGGTTTGCTACCTCAACTTGTGCATTGGTCTGAGGATGAAAAGAAGAATTGAAACAATGTTCAATTCCTCTTGATGCACATAATACTTCCATGTCTTTGTTGTCAAATTGAGGACCATTATCTGTAGTGATACGTCTAAGAATGCCAAACCTGCAATATATGTTAGAAAAAATAAACTTTATCACTGCTTTAGATGTTGTCCCTTATAATGGTGCAGTTTCTACCCACTTGGAAAAGTAGTTTATTGCTAAAATGATAGTGAGACAACCCCAAAAGCCATTTGAAGGGGTCCGACTAGATCAAGCCCCCATATATCACATGGTACTACTTTGAATACAAACTCCATGGCGGTTACTGTACATGGATTGTTTTTTCATACCTTTGAAAAGGGACACATCTTCTCACTACGTCTTTAAAATCTACCATAATAGAAGGCCAATAGTACCCCGCTAACAAGAATTTTCCAACTTAAAGCTTTATAGCCACAATGTACCGATCCTTCCCCATCATGTAGTTATGATAATAAAATTTGAGATTCGTTGGATCCAAGGCAGCGCAACGATGACATGTTGAAGGATTTTATTTTATAAAGAACCCCCATTAGAACCACAAACCCATGAGCTTTATATTTTAGATTTTTGGTAGAAGCTTTGTATTAAGGTAAAACTCCATTAGTGATAAACTTTTGGATATCACTTCTCCAATCTTAAAAAACCATGGTAAATACATGTAAAATCTCTCTCATATCACCCTTTATTTTGGAATCTGTGACTATGAAAGGAGATTTTTGTACAAAGATTCAATGATACGCTTTAGAATAAGCTATAGTGGTTAAGAAGTCAGCCATGCATTTTTCGATCTTGGGACATGCTCATACTTAACATGTTTAAATCTAGTTGAGATCTCTTTTAATAGATCTAGACAATTTATCAACTGATATTTATTGGTTTCGGATTAACATGTGCTTGATGAATGACTAACTAAGAATCACTTAACAACCAGACTCTTTTGGCACCACATATTTGAGCCAATCTCAATCCTGCTATTGCTGCTTCATATTTTGACTCATTGTTAGATGCTCTAAAACTAAAACGTATTACTTGGTACATTGAATCCCAAAGGGGCAGGTTAGGCAGATAAGAGCTCCTCATCCTATTGTACTAGATCCACCATCAGTTCGGATTACCTATACCTTCTAAGACTTACTGGTTTGAGCTTCTTTATGAGGCCTTTTAGAGTGAAATTAAACTAAACTTTTTGGTTACAGTTTGAGCTTTGATTGCAGTTCGAGGTACAAAGTCAATATCATAATTCCCAAGCTCAACTGACCACTTGGTCATTCATCCCATATATCTACTTTATGTAACAAATTTTTCATGGGAAAAGAAGTTCGAACAACGATAGAGTGTGCTTGAAAATAAGGCCTCATTTTCGTGGTTGCTATCACCAATTCCAAGATTAATTTTTCCAACTTTAAGTATATTTTCTTAGCTTCCAACAAGCTCTTGCTTATATAACAAACAGGGCATGGGATAATTATCAACCTAAAAGGCATTACCTTATAGCAGTGAACCCCCATGCCGGTGATGAAAGTAGTGTGATCTTGATCACTCGAATCTTTATGTATATGATTATACCCAGAAAAATATCCATGAAGGATAACAACTTGTTTCCCGATGTAGAATCTACTAGCTAATCTATCGGGGGTACTAAAAATTGATCCTTGGGCCAAGCTCTATTGAGATCTGTAAATTAATGCTCATACACCATTTTCTATTTTTCTTCTTGACAAAGACGGGGTTAGCAGTCCAAAGAGGATACTAGGATTCTTTGATATGCCTCACCTTTTTAGCTGATCTACTTCTTGGACTGTGACTTCTGATTTTTCCTTTGAAAAAACTCTCCTTTTTTTACAGAATTGGTCCCACGCCAGATCTAACAGATAGTTTGTGGCTAATTACACTTGCTGGTACTCCATTTACATCATCGTTACACCAAGCTAACACATGTAGATTATTAGATAAAAAGGACAATAAATTTTTCTTCAACTTTAAGGGTAATTTAGATACAACCCTCGTGCTTTTCGCTTCTGCCAGGTGATGAATTTCAACTTCTTCAATTGGGATCATAGAACTATGAGCCTCGATTGGATCATCTAACTCATTTAATATGGAGGACGAATCCACTAACTGCTATTCTTTGTCAACTTTCATTGATTTCAATTTTTTTGGAGCAGGAGCTGTGACATAACATTCCCATGCCATCATTTGGCTACTTCAGACGACGCCTACTTGACCTCCCATGACATATTTCAAACATTGGTGAACAGTGGATGCTACTGAATGCATCCTAGATAGCTAAGACCTACCGAATATAACATTGTAAGACATGAGAATGATCTCTAGTATATAAGTAAGAACATATCTCAACTAGTATGAGGCCTTTTGGAAGTAGACCAAAAGCAAATCTGCGAGGGCCTTCAGACCCAAAGCGGACAATATCATACTAGTGTGGAGATCGATTGTTCTTGCTTATATACAGAGGAAGAATACGCGGCACCCATATTCCCAACTAAAATAAATACCAAATTAATTATCATCAAGGTGTCTAATATAAATTAGATTTCTTTTTCACAATAGAACATATCTAACCTTGTCGATATAAAAAAATGATTTATTTTATTTTTTAAGCTTGATATCTCAAATTACTATGGTCAGAAGTGGTATTATGAGCTAAAACGATAGTCCTAAAGTCACTTGTAGTATAGTTAATAAAATGTTTTTGCCTTGAAGTGGTATTCAAGAAAACTTCTGAATTAAGAACCTAATAGTCCATGAGAGTATGTGCGTAAAGATGGTAAAATATTTTTGTACGGTTTTGTAACAATATTTTCATATTGATTATTGTTCTTCTTGAATTAATTACTATAACTCAGTATGTGTCCCATCTGGTCACATATTCTATTTTTTTCTAAAGATGATTTGCCTCTTAAATTGTGTTAAAAGCAACATTATTATTTGAATACAATAGAATTCTTCATTCAAAATTTATTACTTAAAATCAGATGATGCATGTCATTATACTTTAGCATATTGACTATCATGCTAACTCCAGTCAGTTTGGGAAGACATTCAAGGTCTAACTCATTATTAGAAGTCTTCAAATACACTAAAGCAAAATGAAAGTTTTTATAGCAGTTTGAACAATATTGTTATATATAAATTTTGCTCGTGTCGGTGTCATGTCCCATTTAAAATATTGATATAAAATATATTTTCATTATATTTAAAATGGTTCCATTAGTAACATCTACTTTTCTATTAGCTTATGAATAGTATGAAGTGTAAATTGAGGTGAGTAATTAGTCATAATTATTTTAGAAATTTCATAACAACTTCAAATATTATTTTATAGAAATTCATAAACTTCTTGTGGACGAGTATTTCCTAAAGTTTTTGCATCAACCTACTTCGTGACATAATCGACAACTACAACTAAAAATTGTATGTTTTATGTTTTCATCGGGAATGGTCCTACTAGATCAATTCTTCATAAACATAAAATTTTGATTATGTAGATTCACTTGGTAAATGACTCATGTCTGTAAACTATTAATAAGAACCACAACTTTGAACCGTAGCTTTGACATTTTTTAACATTGGCCAATTATATCCCGCTAAAAGAAAACTTCATATTAATCCTTTATAACCATAAATGGCTCCAACAATTCTCTCAAAATGAACGAACCCTTGACTTTTCTATAACATTTAAAATGTATTCTTGTTATATTTATTTTGCAAATTACCTCGTTAAGAATAATATATATATATATATATCGATGATTGTAATCTTAATGATTATGCTTGAACGTTATCTTATGGTAAAACTTGATCACTTGAAAACAATAAAAACAATTGATGTCAGTTTTCATTTACAATATTGATCATTTTTTCAAAAAATCGATAAACATAACCTAAAACACTTGAAAACAAGTAAATATAAGAAAATCATATTACTTATGTGTTTTTTTTATCTTTTTAAAAATTGTAGTCTATGATTGATTGAATCGCTTCCGAAGAGATAGAAAATTAAATGTTACTTTTTTAGAGCTTCAAATCTGTCACGTGTTTCAACAAATTTTAGAGGTATTTGAGGGACTAGAGTTGAAAATAGATTGAAGTTATTTTTATCAAAGATAAAAGACTATTTTTTACTCAAAAAATTTAACAATATTTTTTCTTATAAAGTTTTATATTCGAAATAAGAATGTTATGTCTCTCATTGTGGCTCTTATATCACTCATAATTAATTTTATCGTAGTTTTATTATATCCTCATCAAGAAAAGTATTTTTATTTCAATTGGTTTTAAGAAAACAAAACCTATATATTGAAACTACTAAATATTTTATCTTCTATTCTTGTTTTATTATTATCATTGAACATCCAAAAGTTTTTCAAATTCAAACTCTAACAAAAATAAAAATAAAAATTAATTTCTTACTTATTTCTTACTAATATTTTACATCTATAATTATTTTTATTATAGTTTAGGACCATAAATATATCGATATTAAAAGGCTAATGCTATATATATATATACCCAAATATCAATATGAACTCGCTCGAATTAAAAAACTAGGAAAATAGAAGTAGATGAACAACTCATTTATCTATATGAGCTTATAGTCCATGTCACTCTCACCATTGGATTTTTATTCTTTAATATATTTATATATTAATTTTTGAGCTACTATTTATTTTTATTTTTTTGTATTTATATCATGACATTTATTAGATTGTAATTTGTATCATCTACGTTTAAAACATTTAAAACTAAACTTAAAACTGAAATTAGTATGAATATACTTTAAAATCAATCTAATAGATGTATGTTTTTTTCCGAATGAAAATGAGGACTGATAATAGGCAAACCTTTTAAATTCTAAATCGTTATTATGCTATTTTGAATTGTATATGTGAAATTACAGTGTTACTATAATGAGACCTATAAATTTTCATGTATGTGCATATTGCATGACAAATTATACTTATATATATATGATAAAAACAAATACAATATATGAGTTTATTGAATAAAATAGTGTCATGATTCAAATAAAAAAATAAAATATTAAGATTTGTTCCATGGATAACATTGTTTGTTGCCACTTAATCTACATGGACCGTCTCTTTTCACCTCCCACAAGCACTGGCTACGACAAATGTCAAAATCTATCTTGTCGTTATAAATGTCGAAATGATGCAATTTCCCTTCGAACGTGAAACCACAGAAGTATAGTGTAGTACCCAATATAGGTGAGAGTGGACAAAATTCGAATGCCCACTCTCCTTGGTAAGGGATGTTATGCTCACCTAGATCGTCATCTTTGGATTTGCAATGTAATAATAGGTTTACTCCTGGACCAAGACTGTTTTTGACGTGCACGTGTGTGTTTTCTCTTGGAAAACATATTTTAGATTCTCCTACGATTATGCTTTGAACAATCAGTAGCGAAACGAGAAAAAAAAATATAGAAGAGTTGCTCATGTTTGACCAATTATAATTTATTTGATTTCTATATTGTTCCTAGTTGTAGAGACTATCACTCATTTATATATATCTACGCTTACCATCTTATCAGTAAGATATTTTATCTAAAATTAATAATAATAATTATTATTTAATGATATTTTACTCCCTTATCAAATTCATTTCTACTTATCTTTTGCGCGTTTTAGTTCTACTATTTAATTTGATTTGGTAGTTTTTTTAATGTCCTTCCTATCCAACGATGAGATATTATAATAAAGTATCTTTTATTTCCTTTTTTTTTTTAAATTTTAGATTATGTTAAAGAATATTTTAAAGGAGACTTACAAAATGGGTCTAAAAATTGCTTTTATTTCCGAGTCATACCACAACAGATCTATATTACAAATAGATCCGGCCTTTTAAAAAAAAGACTCAATTACCTTAAAAACAAAACAATTACATCTTCAAATCAAAACATTCGGTCTTAATTTTAAAATTAGCTCGCTCTCTTCAAACTCTCTTTGTCACATTGTCAAACTCTCTTTGTCACATTGTCAAACTCATAAGGATAAAATTGTATTTAAAAATCAAATTTGGACTAATAGGTAAATAAAATCATATTTTGGTAGATATAGGTAAAACCTATTTGAGGCTGAACTTATTGATAAATTGGATAAATTTTGTAACCCAATTGGTATAAACTCCATATTAATTTTATTTTTTTAAATGTCATTCTTAAACTCATATATCTAGCAATTCCAGATGTAAAATTAATTAATTTTGTTTTTATGTCTAAGTTTTAATACTTAAAAATGTAAATAAAAATAATTATATAAGTTTATAAAATGTTAAATTATATATATAAAAATTAATTAATGCATGTTTTTTAAAATAACAACATATATTTTTATATAAAAGTAAGGAGCAATTTTTAAAATTATTCATAATGTTTCTATATGTTATGGATATATATTTAAAAAAATATATTTTGCATGATTCATCCAATAATAGGTTATTTCTCAACCAAAACCATTAAATTCATGCACAAATTTATTTATTTATTATTATCACTATTATTAAAAAATTTACTTTTAAATATACTCTCAAATTGATCTATATTCATCTTCGTCGTCATGCTGCTTTTTTAATTCTATTCTATACATTTTTATTATCTTTAACGTGCTTATTATAAATACTAAAGTAAAGTGTTTACAATTTTCAAACTGACATATGTATTGTTAACAAATTAATGTCAAATTAATTGCTTTTGTTTTAATATATCGGTTTTAAAAGCTATAAAAAATCAAAATAAAAAATTATTATATAAACTTGAATACTTTAAATTTTAAGCGGTGTTATTTTTCAGATATTTAAATGAAATCTTTTACAATTTGTATTTTTGAAATAATAAAAATTAAAATCTAAGTTTAGTTTTAAAATAATCCATTACATTTTTATGTTATGTTTTGAATACATACTAAAAGAAATAACGCATAGATCAAAAATCTATCACTGATCGTTTTTCTCTTTCATGTTTTAGTAAATATTATATTTTTCAAATCATAGTTCCAAAAAGTATTCGAAAATATTATTGGTTTTCTTTTATTAAGATCAACAAAACTACATCCATGAAAGATATATTTTTTAACTATAAATTACGTATAATTTGGTTGCGAAATAAGTATCGATCCAGTTACAGTATTACGTGTAATTTGGGTTATAAAAGTAATTTTATTTCAGTTTTTGAATAACGTGTAATTTGGTTGTGAAAAAGAAATTGTGTTATAGTTGCGGAAATACATGCAAATGTGATGGAAAAATAATAATAAAGGAGTTATAAAAATAGGATTTTGGCTGCTAAATAAGTTTGACTATGTGAAAAAACAAAATACAAAGTTGTTTTATGAAAATAACTTTTAATTGGTTGGGAAACGAATAACTTTTTTATTGTTGTAAAAATATGAATATTTTTATGTTGAAATAATGTTTTTTAAAACAGACTGTTTCACAATTGCGAAGATACGTTCAATTTGGTTGCAAAATAATTCTACAAAAAGTAAATAAGTTCCAATTGCAGAATTACCTGTAATTTGGTTGCTAAAAAGAAGTCGTGTTCCCGTTACGGAATTACATGTAATTTGGTTATTAAAATTCGAAAAAAATCTCTTGAAAAATCACTAATGGATATCGCTTTGTTCGTCTTTAAAAAATAAAAATATATGTTACGTCCAATGAGTAGCTGCAATTTTTCACTATGCATTTTGTGAACCATGCCATGTCCTATGAGACCCCATACAAATATAACAATCTTCCACTATGATATTGCCACATAACAACACGTCTTAAATACACCATGAATAAAATTTTAATATCTGACACATCAATCACTATCACAACTCTTTTAACCATCACGAAGGTCGAAGACCTACTTAAGTTGCATACAGTTTCAGTTTCTCAAATGTAACGGTTTTGTTGACACGTCTATTGAATTATTTACTCCATTAATCTTCTCAAGTCTCAGTTGACAATCTCTAACCAAATATCGAATGAAGTAATATTTGATATCCACGTGATTGGTTCTAGAATGGTATGCCAGATTCTTCTCAACGAAAATAACAGTCCAATTATCACTATGTAAAATTTCTTTTTTTATTCATACCTGATTCACCCAAGACCCATATAACCAATCATCTCATTTATCCGCTTTATAGTAGCAACATATTTAGATTGATTAGTAAACAAAACTACTATATTTTTCTCATTAGAACCCCAACTCATCGAAGTACCATCCAAAGATACACATACATAATCATAATCTTCATAATATCAATACCTTCAGAGAGGTCAACATCAACATAACCCTAAACATTATACTAGAACACGTGAAGTAAAATTATAGCGTGTACTCACATAAAGATCTTATTTTACTATGTACATATATTTTTTTATAAATTATTATTCTCTTCTGGTAGCTCCGTTAGTTACCAACTCTGATTCTTTCAAAAATAGTCAGTCACATCTTTTGTAGATAACTCTCACTCACTTGCATTCTTAATTTTTGAAGCTTCAACGATAATTTAGAGGGTGAATAATGATCTAATTCCTTGGATACTCGACTAGTTATTCAAAGTGTGGGAACCAGAGTACTGAGCTTGGGAAAATCTCATGAACTTTATATTCCTTGTTCTAGACAACCTTGTCTTGCACATTGATTATAGAAATCTCACCCAAATAAACATAAGCATAATATGTTACCTCTAATGTAGCTCGCTCTTTAATTACATATGAATTTTCATTATATATAACCTTGTCATTAAAGATAAAATTCATGTTTATTTATAATTTTTCAATTTTCTGGTTCCTTGGGATTCAGGGGTGGACCGACTACTTCCAAGTTTTGTTTCCGACACTTTATCTAACTATGGTACAATTTCTATGAGTTTTGGAAACAAAAACATGTACAAATTGTAGGAAAATGAGAGAAATTGTTATATTTTGAATGTTACTTCATCCGTGTGAAACCCAGTAACCATATCAAATGTCACTTCATCGGTGTGAAATCCAGTAATCATCACCATTAATAATAGCCAATTATCAGTGTGAACACAACTAATAACTTTAAAGTGTTGGTGTTTCTCGATTAGGGAAAAATCATAGCTATAAAAAACTAGTAGCTTGTGATGATTTAATTGTATGGTGTTTCTCTCATCAAAGCCCTTCTGTTGAGGAAATTTTACAGAGCATCGTGCATTGCATTTACAGTAACTTTTAAATGCATATTTACTTCCTCTATTTATGGATGAAACTTTTTTTGTTTTATACAATATTATTCATGTGTTGCTCATCGATTAGTTGTAATATTTTTTAATACCTTGGTCATAGTTTAAGAGTTGGGTGTTGCTTGAAATTAATATTTAAGAATGATGCAATGGATGGGTTCGACACATATCCATTTGAATAAAAAAATGTTATTATTTTTGCTAATAATTGTGTGCTAGTTATATTGGTATTTAGACACATGATCGTTGTTATCTATTATAATAACAAATGTAGGAAGACTTTTAGTTTGGACATCGTCAAATGGGTTTGGATTAGCCTTTCCGATCGAATTTGAGAAAATATTGAACGATGCAATAAGTTTGCTAAGGAGACGAGCAATTTCTCGTTCAAATTGAAAATAATGATAAAGTAATGAAGAATGTAGATGTTGGTGCTTAGCTTGGAAACCATACTCGAAGGTTATGAACATGTTGTTTAGACTTATTTGTCGTACACTACGATTGACATTCAAATCATTCATCACATAATATGTTTGATGCTCATACTCATTCGTCGTACAATACGATAAATGTTGTGACTTATTTGTCGTGCATCGTAATTGATACTTGAATTTATTCGTCGTGCACCACGTTTGACACTCAAACCTAAAAGATACACAACGCAGTCTAAAACTCAGATACGAAGGTCTCATAGCATCGATGATACTTGGATTTATTTTTTGCACAACATGGCCAGTGTTGGGGCACGTGATTCCCAATTCAAAATTGATGCTCAGACATGACATTCATGCAACATGTTAAGTATTTAGGCACGTAATCCGCAATACATTATTGAATATTAGATATGTTATTCGTGCATCATGTTGAATACTTGAGCATGCTACTTGCGCTATATGATTGGTATCATGATTTGGAGGTCCATTACCGTATTGTGACCCTCGGGTCAGCTAACAAAATTTGATGCTACAACTCAGAGGTTGTACTCCAATCAATAATTTGTTTTAAAAATAGGTTCACATAAAAATATTGTATCAAATTTATTCATAATAGAATGACTCATTGAGAACCCACTCACGCCACAAGAGTATAAAATTTTGCACCGAGAATATAATATATGTAAAGATGTAACAACACATCTACAATTTGTAGAAATTGAAAACATACTGTAATTAGTGTTGAGAGGATTATATAATAGATAATATAACATAAGAAAATGTATTATTTCAAGTGTACCACATTTTTATGATGGGGGAGAAGATGTCTCTCTATATCAATCATCTTATAAGTACTAGGTTTTATATTAGTTGTCACAATGTAGGGTTTTTCTCAGTTTGGCTTATTTTGTCAAGGACTTAATCCCCGTCTAAAATGCACGAAAATGTATTTTAAATCCGTACATGTTGCTTAGTAATGTTCAGTAGTACTCCATTCAGAAGTATATTTTAATTCGATTTTCCTTGACAATATTTCGCTCGGTATTTTGGTTGTCCAAGTTATTATTTTCATTATAATTAGTTATAAAAATATGGAAGAAGTATTTCGTTTAATAAAATAAACTCGATATCATAAACTAGGGAAATGGCTATCCCAATCCTATCAGATGACGTCCGAGCTAAAAATATTTTGAAAAATAACAAGATAGAAGTTTTGATTACAATTATTGAGCATAAAGTCTTATTACAATTAATAAATAAGCAGATCATACTCACTATAATTAACTTTATTCATCCCATGAATTTCATAAAAAAACATTTGTTGATGGGAGTAGCACAATCCTTTATGAACCCACCATCAATACTCACTCTTATTATATAATCTTGAGCATTTCAATTTCAAACATGTTGATAAAGTTATATGTCGCTCAGACGTTATTACTTTTTTCACAGAGATGTAAAGACTCATATTTCAAGATAAATCTCTAAGACAAGCGTCGACAAAATTGATCATTTTAAGTACACGTGATATTGTGAGAAGGCATAGGTTTGAGAAACATAGCAATTAATTAGTATTTTGAAACATCGGTAACAAATTTAGTCAAGAACACTCGCAAAGTGAAAAAGGAAATATAATAAGATAGAACATCAAGAAATCATATATCAATGGATGACTGACTACCACCAAACTATATTCAACTGAAGACATAAAGAACTTGGAGATATTCGAATATACAAGAAATGTCATATATTACTAAATTGCTCATGACAATTCAGAGATAATATAGTAATGTTTAATAATCTGTTGTAATAGATGGTCAACATGTGTCAGAAGATATATGTGTCATATATCCTTATAATTATGAGTAAAAGTTACTATAAATAGGAGGTCTAATGATTATCAAAGGAGTTGATTCATTTATTAATAATACGACTCTTGATAATTTTTAATCTTATTTTTTAGCAGTACCTTAAGGAAGACAACTTCTTTATCATTTTTGACATCGTCTATGTGAATGTTTTCTTCAAAGTAATTTTTCGTAAGAAGAAAATATTATCCAATAAATATCACGAAATAAAATGGCAAGTCCAACAACAACGATAATACCACACAAGGTATAATGACGTATATTAGAAATGTTCAACATTACTAGCAAAATTTAAGGATAATAGGTCAAATTCTATGCTTTGTGTTTAGTATTACAATTAAAGATGTTAACCTCATACAATGTAAGTCAATTTCATTTCAAAATAAACGAGATGAAGAAAATTTAAAATAGATTTGAGTTAATCACTAAAACTCTACAACTTGAAAGAATGGATAAGGATGAATTAATTCGTGAAAAGAAAGTTGTTTTTAAGGAATGAGAATGAAAACGTATTTGAAGAAAATTTGAAGAAGGATATAAGACCGAATATGGCTATGTGTATTGTACTAGGATCGTTGATTTCAAGAATTTATGTTAGAACTTTTTGAAGATGTTGGTTGTTTGCTTTTGCATTTTTTTTTGTTCTAAAATTCGATGAGTCAAATTCTTCTTAATTTGTTGAATATTTGTTTATTTAGCTTTGTTTGCAATCACAATATCAACTTTGAGTTTTTAATTTTTTTGTATTGGATCTCTGAGGCTTGAAGTAGGTTAATCTCGTGACTTTTCAAGTTCAAAGTATTTTTAAAATCCAATTTTTCTTTTAACCACCGGCTTTGAGCCGTTTTTCAATTTTTTAATAATTCTTTCGTGATCATCACTTGTTTCATTCTCAACCAAGAATTTCTATTTGTTCGATATATCAAGTACATTAAATTTATAATGCTGATTTTAACACCGATTTAAGAGGCAAGTCATCTATAGAAAAAAATAGACTATGCGACAAGATGTGACACATACTGAGTTCGAGTAATTAATTCAAGAAGAACAATAATCAATGTGAAAATATTGTTACAAAACCATACAAAAGATTATGTAGTATAATAAGCCTCCAAATGATAAAATTGGAGATGGTTCCCATAAATCAGTATGCACCAACTCTAACATTTTTGGTTTTAAATATCCATTGCATTTGATAGAGAATACTTTATTCTTCTTCCTAAATATGTAACTCTCATACATACTAAGACCAATGGTCTTCAGTTCTTGTAGTTTTCCATTTGACTAAAGGACCTTTATTTCACTATCACTCGTATATTAAGGCTTTGGTGTCATAGACTACGACTAGAGTCAACAACTTCAATTATAAATATATCACATGTATCTATTGTTACCGCACCAATAATAAAAACGTCGTTTGGACATGAATATATAAATAGTGAAACCACCATGTGACCTAGAGACACTATCATATATACTTTAGTCACCTTTCATCGAAAACCAAAACAATTGTTAAGGTGGCGACCAAAGTCCCACATCCCACATTGGTTAGACATGGGAATGATCATTGGTATATAATAAAGCCGTGAGGGCCTTCAGATCCAAAGAGAACAACACTCGACTAGTTATTCAAAGTGTGGGAACCAGAGTACTGAGCTTGGGGAAAATAGATTACTCGACTTTATTCAATTTTTAGTATCCCAAAATCTATACTTAAGAGCATCATCTTCATAACAATAAAGAAATATTTTTTAGATTTGGAATCAAATTTATTTCTAACATTGGAATCAACACATGCATATGAAAAACAAAAAAATAATTTTAAGAAAGAAAGATTACCTCCTTACTACTCTATTTTTCCTCTTACAATTTCAAATTCAATAGAAACGATGGTCATTTTTTGATCAAATAAGTTGTAGTACTTATTGCATGAACCCAAATAACATTTGACAAACCAGCATGCAGTCTCATGCTTCCAGAATATTCATTCAATTTCTGGTTCGTGCGGTCAGCTACAACATTATGTTTGGGTGTCTTTAGCATGGTTCTTTTGAGTTTGATTCTATTTGTAGCACAATACTCTCTCAATATCCTACCAACGCATTAACCCTCATTTTATAATCTGAGACACTTCAATTTAAAACTTGTATCATTCTCTACCAAGTATTTATAATTCTTAAATATATCAAATACATCACTTTTATTATTTTTCTAAATAAACCCACACATTTCTAGTCGAGTTATCAATATATATGATGTAGTATATTGAAAGATTAGGTGATGAAATTGGAGATTGTCTTAATAATTAGTAGGCACCAACTCTGACTTCGATGGTTTTGGAGCTCTACCGTATTTGATGAACCTGACTTTCTTTTGCTTCTCAAAGATACAACTCTGACATATACCAATATTAATGGTCATCAATTCTGGTAGTCTACCATTCGACTTAAGTACTTTCATGTCATTCTCACTTATATGCTTAACCCTTTAGTTCCATAAAGTATTACTAAAATAAGCAATTATAACTATATATTGCATATGTATATGCTGCTACCATACCAATCATAGACAAGTATCTTAGACTCGAATGTATATAAAATAGCACACGTCTTATAACAACAAGAAATTACTATCATTTTGTTATAAAGTTTTCCAATAGGAACCAATTGTATATGTATATATAGAACATATCTAACATTTTGGGTTCTCTAAACTAATTCATTGTCTTACTTAAGCTTGATATCTTAAATACCTACTATCTGAAGTGGTCTAAATAAGCAGTTTTAAAATTATTTGCAGTATATTTAACAACGATCTCTTGGTTTGAAGTGGTATACCACGAAGATCATGAGTCAAAACCCCGAGAGTTCATAGGATTTTTAGTAGTAAGTAACTAAACATCTTTTACGTTTTATGTAATAAAATTTACATTTTATTATTGTTATTGTTCTTAAGTTATTTACAATGCTTCTGTATATGCCCCATATGGTCGCATTTCAAGCATCCAAGTAGACCTCGTAGACCTTTAGATTGGGTCTTGCTAGGCCATTGTTTTAATTAAAAACTTCATATGTTTTGTTTATGTAAGATGATCTACATATTGATTTAACATTAAATATGGTATCATTATTCGAATACTCATCAGAATCATTCATTTGAACTTCTTCACCAAGAATAAGAATGTGTATATTAATATATTATATCTTCTACTTATATGTAAAATTACTTACGACATTTCTCACAATTTCCCAAGTACTAGGTAGAGAAAAGAAATGATTCGAGCATAAATTTTATTATCAAACTCGACCATGACAGACGATAGATTATTCACGATTTCAATGAATTCACTCAACTATTGTGTAATTGAAAGACCTTCTATCATGTTTAATTTTTAAACAACTGATTCATCATGCTCATACATACTTTCCCATGACGTCATCAAACCGAAAGAAGTATTTTTTTCACAATTTTGTGTGAAACTAAATTTTCTAGGATCAATCACACATCCCATAGAACCTTAGGTTCCATAAGTTTTCAATATTCCTCCGACATCCTATATGGCTTCGTTGAATCTATGGGAGGTTGCTGTGATTTTATTTTATATATATAATCTTCAATATCTATTCTCTAATACACGAGGGTTGACCCATCAAAGTTTACAATTGTAGCATATTTAGATCTCACTACAACATCTTGAGATCCGACAACAAGCGTTGATGATATCGTCGCGTAGTTTCCTACTATTTTGTTGTCTTCTTCTTTTTTCATAAATTCTTCCTAAACTCTTCACAAATAAATTATTCCTAGATTCATCATAAATCTTACTCTGATACCATTTGTTATGAATCAATGCTAAAATATATGAGACATATAAAGGAAACACAAGAATTTTTACTTTGTTCATTCAAAAATAGGCTACAATCAAAGAACGATTGTAGTTTTCTACTATATCATAAAATAGTGTTTACAATGACACACAATCCTAATAAGGTGATAACACACACAGACACAGATACAGACACACACACACACACACACACACACACACACACACACACACACACACACACACACACACACACACACACACACACACACACACACACATACACACACACACACACACACACACACATACATATATATATTAGAAGAAAAAACTCTAATAAAAGACCATATTAACTAACATTTGAAGCATTGTGCATTTTATGAACGAATAATATATTACCATACTCCACGGAAACATAACATCAAAGTGATATATACATACATAATTTTTTTTAAACTTTTATTTTGTAAAAATCGATAGTATAACTTATATATTATTGATAAAAACTAAAAACTACGAATAAAAGATGAAATTAGCCCAAATTTCTCAAATAAAACCAGGACTAAACCCGTATGCACGAATTTACCAACCAAACACAAATGTCATAGTGACATAAATGATTGGACATAGTAGACGCATCAGATAACCTATGCAATTCTATTATGATAAAAAATTGACACAAGTAACATATTTTATCATTATTGTTCTTCAAGTATATTAAAACAAAAGGTATATTAAATCATGACTTTTAAACAAACAAAACCTAACAAAAATAAAAATAACAATCTAGATAAGTTGGATCAAGCTGGGAAATTGCCAATTGCAGCAACAAGCTTTCTGCCGCAACCAATGTCAAGTCTCATTGATGTGGCGACGAATGCATGCAGACTAGTTTCTCGCTAAGGTATCAAAATTAGGTCAAACAAGTACTCAAATCAAATATTTTAACGAGCCCTTAAGATTTCGAAAACATGACTTTGTCACAAAGTTTTATACCCAAATTCGATCCATAAAGCTTTTAAAAATCAGTTTTTGTATTTACGCATTATTTTTATTTATTTAATTATTTTAAGACATTTACATAATTTATTATTTGGGATTAAGGTTTTGGGTAGTTTTTGTATAAAACATCTTATCCATTATTCTACCGTCAGACTTTGATAAATAAAACTTGAGAATTTTCTTTGAGTCTTTGAGTCTCTTTTCACTCTAGCTTAAGGTTAGGGTTTACATTTTCTTTTTTTTGTTTCTTTTCTTGATTTCTTACAGCTTTCGATTCTATTTAGACTATCCCCTGCATCAGTTGATATAAGAGCGACAAAGCTCTTACGATCGGGGTTAATGAGATATGCCGCATAAGAGAATCGCTCGTGGGAAGTCAACTTTTCAAATCGCACAACCATTCGGTCGGGAATAGATGAAATATCGATTTGGCCAAATGGATGAATGGATGAATTTGTTGTGACATCAAATGAAAAATTGAAGAAGATATTGAGAGGTTGACCACGAACAGATTTCAAACTCAACCAAGAAAATCAAAGGTGAAAGTATTTTTCACAGGATCCAACCACAACTATATCTACAAATTGGAAAAACCAAAGGGGAAGGAGATCCATCAAGTAGATGCCGGTAACATGGAGGGTTCACTAATACTCGACCATCCACTCTTTGATGGGTATGAGGCTGACTACTAGGGTGAAAGTTTTTATGAAAGTTTACCGAGATTGGGAGATCTAATTTATATGTATACGACCATGACGGTGAAATCAGTTTTAAAGACGAAGACGATTGGGTAACACCAAGAAAGTCTCTCGTTAGTTTAATAATGTAAACAATAAAACAAATATGTTTCAATTTCTAGTGGATAAATTGTTACATATTTGGTTGATAATTCTTTCTCTGACTCTAAAAGAAGAATATGATCTTGGATTAAGAATAATAAGAAAAACTAAAATATAAAAAAGAGTTGTGTTTTAATAAATAAAAATTATGATTTTTAACTAAAACATGGGGGAGTTTTTTATGATGAATACCCTATAAAAGATGATGTCGTGGAGGAAACTAAACAAAAACATATTGTTTGGGTAACCAAAAAAATTCAAAAGATTCAAGTTTTACCGGATAAGTACATTCTTGATATTAAAATGGGTAAAGTTTTTATTGATCATCTTTTGGAGATGAGTTTCAGATCGAATTTGTATGTTGGAAATTCTTTGATCTATACATACCAAATTTGATTGGTTAGGTAAAGTACGCGAGGTGTTCAGTGAAATAATTCATAAGGATATTGTGTCCTATAATAGTTTGATTTATGGTCGTATTGTCGGTATTATTATACGTAATTTGCATTCTTATTGTGGATATGTGGGGCCAATGTCTTTGCCTGCTGGTGGTGGATTCAGTTACATTGATGTGCTTGAGAAGCCATCTACTATTCAACAAAGGGGAATTATTCCTTTCTACAAGGGTTTTGATATGATACAACAGGTGCAGTCTGGAATGAGAAAGACACCAACTTCTTACTATGGGATCTTGCAACATCTTTATTATATTATTGTCGAGTGTTAGACTTTGGTCTTGGCTCCCACTAGGGAACTTACACATAAAATTTAGAAGGTTATGCGAGCACTTGGTGATTATCTTGATGTTAAAGTTCATGCTGATTATTTACCTATGAAATAATCAGTTGCATAATTGTATTTTTTTGGTGCCACATTGTAGCTCAGGGGATTAAATCCTATAAGTGAGCCATTAGTTTATTCTGTAGGGAACATTCTTGTCTACAATGGTGAAATATTTGGAGGAATTCTCGTCGGCAATAATTGTTATGACACCAAAATTATTATGGGAATTTTAAAAGTATTGCTCATGGAAAATAAACAAACATGTGAGGACTTGTAACTATAGTGGAAAAGGGAAAGAGTCTATCCCGGATGCTCTCGCAGAAATTAAAGGACCATGGGCCGTAATCTATGGCAGAAAATCAGAATGTCGTAGTACAAAGAACCAAGACAAAACTATTTGTAGTCTTCAACATTTGCTAAAGTTATTTAGCCCCACGAATCTTATCATAAAAGGTTATTAGCAACTCAATAATTGATGTTATTAGCCTCTCTACAAACATTTTAAAACTTAACTTCAAAAAAATGTTTACTCACATCCAAATTTCATTGAAAAAAAGTCATAAGTAGGATTGCGATTTAACTTTATTAATCCGTCTAAGAGAGTCTCCCTCGATAATAGCAACCACCACCAAATGTAGAGAAATACGAGTTGTAGTTCAAACAATTGATAATGGCATTCCTCTCTACAAAGATTTAATTTCATTATAGATTAAGTAAAAATAACTACAATGATGTATTTCTTATTACAAATGTAACTATGTAACTACCAATAACGTATTCTTCATTTTTTTCCCCAAATTTTTTTTATTTATTGAATTAAAAATTATTACATCGGTTTGTTACAGGAGGTTTTCTCCTGATACATGTTTGATTTTGCTCTTTCTTTTTTTAGTATCTATTTTTTGTTCCTTGTTCATTTGTGCTAACTCCTACTTCTTCTTTGTGCATCTTCTATCTCCTCTGCTAAGTGCTGCTCTTTATCTTCTATATCCTATTCTTCATCTGCTTCGTGTTGGTTCATTGTGTCTTGTACCTGCAAGTGTGATTTGGTCAAGTTATACAACCTGCCATGAAACAAATTAGTAAAAAAATATAAAGTTTCATAGGTTTAAAGATTCTAGCAAAGTAATAGCAGTCAACTCCTTTAGAAAATGGTTAACATCAATTTCAAATTTCTTTTGAATTCTAAAGGCATACTTTGCTAACGAATCAGCCGCCATATTTTCTCTCTCTATAAACATGTTTTAAAGTCATCTGAGGCATGATTAGATTCCTACACTAGATGATAACATGTTCTAAATGCCAAGGGTATTTTCCTATTGCTAACATATTGAATAATCTTAGGGAGTCTATCTTTATATCTATCATGTTGAATTTTCTCTCTCTAAAGGTTAATAGACCATTTAACAGAGCATGTATTTCAACAATAATAGGTGTGCATTTGCCTAATGTATTGCCTTTGGCTATCATCAGATTACCTAAGCTATTTTTTATAATGAAATCATAGTTAGCTTCTCCATTCCTTAAGGTTGATCCATCACAGTTTAATTTGTATCTGTTATGAGTGGGACAAATCCATTTAATATTTATAAAAGATTTGGAGTTCTTTATGTGGTTAAAACAACTAAGGTCTTTTGCTTTATGATGGTTACCTTTCCAAAGTTTTCTGTTAAACAATGATGCAGAGTCTAGGGTTATAAGCATGAATGATATGTGATTTATGATAACTTTATGTGAAGTGGTAAAATTTTGATGCTTATGTTTGTTTCTAGCATTCCATATAATCCACGTTAATAATCCAGGTAAAATAGTCCTAATATGAGTAGCCTTAGCAGTGGATAGAAACCAGAGCTTGATAATATGGTTTATTGTCATGTGTTTGCTTATCTTTATGTCAATTTTTTCAGAGTAATAAGACCATAATATCCAAGAAAATTCACAAGCAACAAAAGCATGGTTAAGAGACTCTATATACCGACAATTTATACATTTTGAAGCAATATTAAAACCTTTTTTTACAATACTGTGTCTACACTGATTAGGTTGTTTAATACTCTCCAAAAGGTGAATGAACACTTCTTTGGAGATATATTGTTCAATGTTTTCCCTTTTTTTAACGAGGTTAAATATTTTTGTCTAATTAAGTTAATAGTATCTTTTAAATTAAAGGATCCATCAATGAAAATCTTCCAAATGATGGAGTCAGCAATGTTAAAGTTAATGTGAGTTTTTATGATTCTGTTTATATAAGCACTAGGTAAGTATAGTTGCATTTTAGTTATGTTCCAATTATTATTGTTCCAAATTTCAGTTACCTTTGTAAGTGAGTAATGATGTGAATTCATTTGTGTTAGGGTTATTAAAGGTTTATCATGGTGCCAAATGTCTAACCAGAAATCATGTTCACCTTTTCCTAATCTCTATTTAATCTGTTTTTCAGCTTATTCATTGATTTCGAACATTCTTTCCATGTTTTTGAGTCTGTTAAATTTAAAGATGATTGAAGAGGATGAATATTTTGACAGTATTTAGAGTGCATGATGTTGGACCATGAAGTTTTATTGTTTCTAAAGTTAAACCATAGTTTATATGAATAAGATTTCTGAATGTCCTCTAGATTTCTAATGTTCATTACTCCAGTTGCACCATAATATTGTTCTATTGTTTTCATTGTAACCCCATAAAAATTTGTTCAACAATTTGTTAATTCTGTTTATCACTTTCAAAGGTAATCTTATTGATTGTAAGTAATAATTAGGATAAGATAGTAATACAGACTTAAACAATGTTATTCTACTATCAAAGGAAATGTTTTTAGAATTCCATTCATTAATTTTGTTCTTAATCTTTTCTATTAACTTTTTAAAGTTTATAGATAAGTTATTTGAGGGAATTAGGATTCCTAAATAAGTAAGAGGCAGTTTTGCTTGTTTAAAGCCTAAAAGGTTCTCTAATGCTTTTATTCTAACTCTGTTCATATGTATAGAGGCCATAAATGTTGTTTTTTGAGTGTTTATTTGTTGGCCAGATAACATTTGATATGTGTTTAAATTTTTTGAAATTTTTTTCATGTTAGTTAATGAGCCATTTATAAAAACAATTAGGTCATCAGCCTAAGTAATTGATTTTTAAAGAACCATTCATGTTGTAAGACATAAGCTTATTTTGACCAACTAATTTGCTTAAGCCTCTTATTAAAAATTCATCTGCTGAGATAAATAAACTAGGGAACAGACCCCCCCTTCCTTAAACCATTACTTGAGTTAATATATCCATTTGCTTTGCCATTTATTATTATAGAGTATGAAATATTTTCAATGCTCTTCTTAACCAGTTCTATTACTTGTTGATTAAATCCAAAGAAAAGCATAACTTTATATATAAATTTGAATTCAAGCTTATCAAAAGCTTTGGCCATGTCTAAGCTGATTATTAGGTTATTTCCTCTAGATCTTTGATCATTTCCTAAGTTATTAAGATGTTATCTTGAATTATTCTTTTTTCAATGTATGCACCTTGTTCCTTAAAAATGATAAGAGGTAATAGATTGGCTAGTCTATTGTTTAATATTTTAGATATGATTATATTAAATACTGTGAATAAGTTTATAGTCTGAACTATGACCAGGTTTTAGGTGCTTTAACTTTAGGTATAGGGCAGCTGAGAGTTGCATATAGGCCTTTAGGGATTTGGGTTTCTGTAAAGTAGTCTGTAACAGCTTTGAGAAGATCATTTTTTATTATTGACCAGCAAGATAAATAGAATCCGGAGTTGAATCCATCAACTCTAGAAGCATTATTAAAGTTGATGTTTTTTATAACATTATATAATTCATCCATTGTTGGCATTTTTGTTATTTAGTCGTTGTTTTGGTCTAATATGATGTTAGGTATGATATCCTTGATTAATGAAAGGTTGTTCTGGTTCTTTGAGATGTTTAAAAGAGTTTTAAAGTGTACAATAGAAGAAAGACCAGTGCTAATTTCATCCCCAGTCCAAATTTTATTAATTAGAATGCCATTAATTCTATTTTTTTTATCTTTTTTTACATTGATAAGGAAAGATATTCCTCAGGGACCTAAGTACAATTGATAGGGACTAAAGTGATAAGTTTTGTAAATATAAGAGTTAAATTAGACTTTAGGAGAAATATAAGGGTTGAACTACAATTATACCATTATGTAACCATTTCTCTAACTAACTCACTCAGTCTATTTAAAGAGGCTGAAGAAGTCAGTTATGCCTATGAAATAATCAGAAGCACTTTTCACTGCCTAAAATTCTCTAAGTAGATTTGTGTTCCTGATTTTATCAATTCAGCTTTAATTCTTACCAAATTGGCGCTAGAAAGAGGGGGCGAGGATACCTTGATCAACAGATCAGAAATCGACGTTCGAGTTTTCGTTTTGCAAAGTTTTTCGTTCGAATTTTCATATTTTGTTTGATTTTTTGCTGATTGAAGATGAATTCAGAGGAAGGTGACAATCCATCTGTTCGTAAGGCTATGGAAACATTGAAATCCGATCTGCAAGAGGCAGGTAAATCGATTCCAACTCAATCAATCCAATTTGATTTTGAAGGAAAAATGAATGAGATGATAAGGAAGGTAGCAGAGCTTGACGAATTGATAAAAAAGAAGGAAAATAATGTTGGTGCTAGGCTTAGGTCTAAAATAGCAGGGGGCGATCAGAATGATCAGTCGGATCAGTCAATGGACGATGGCGATGATCGATATGAACAACGTAAAGCACGTTTTGAGCAAAAAAGAGAGTAAAGCGGGATAAAGAGGAAAGAAAAGTTACAAAAACGACTGTATGTGAACTCTAGTGATGAAGAGGATTACGAAGATTCTGAGTCTGATGAAACACCGAGGTACGAACGTTCTCGAGGCCATTCAAGAGGAGCAGAGCGTGAGCTCCGGCCAGCTAGGGTGTATAAAGAAGGAAGGAAAAAGAAAGAAAGGCGAGTATATTCACCTCGGAAATATTCGCCTCGAAAATATGAAGGTGAGTCAAGCTTATATGCTACTGTTGGGATGAGAAATGAAGACCAGTATGTTCAAGGAGTCGACTGGAGGGACTCACCATTGATCAGAGAGATCAGATCTGTGCCGCTTCCGAGGCGGTTTGATATTTCTAAAGTTGATAAGTTTGATGGGACTCAAGATCCCGATGACCACATAGAACAATTTAAAAACTACATGACTAATTTCGAAGACGACGATAAATTGGTATGTAGAGCATTCTCTCAGACGTTTAAGGGAACTGCGCTGAAATGGTTCAACAAGATTCCTAAGGAGTCAATTGCAAATTTTAGAGGCTTCTATATCGCTTTCCGAAGACAGTTTGTGGGAAGCAAGGAAATGAGAGCTAATGGAGACACAATAATACAATGCAAGCAGGCTGTGGGAGAGAAGTTAAAGGATTACACTAAGAGGTTTGTGTCAACAAAGGCTGAATTGGATGATTGTGAAGAAAGTGTGGCTATGGCGGCGTTTAGGCAATGACTGTTGCCTGGGGATTTAGCCGATGAGACTACGAGGCGCAGGGCGTTAACATTTGGAGCTCTTATGGCTCAGGTTGAGGATCAGATTAAGGTCGAAGAATCGACGCGGGTTCGAGGAGGTGCTAGTACTATTCAGAAGGGGAATGGACAATCTAACACGTCGAACAACAATCCCTCGCGTCCGAAGAACAATCAAAATGTTTCTAACCGAGGAGCTTCGAACTCGTATCAAGGGGGATATAATCAACACAACTCTAATAATCAGCAACAGTTTAGATCCAGATCGAACGTGTGGGTAAGGCCAGATTATTATGCGGATCTGACTGAAAGCGTGGCTTCGATATATGAAAAAACAAGGGGAACAATAAATTTTAGAAAGCCACCAGCGATTAACAGGCCAAGAGAGGAGCGCAATAATAAGTTCTGCAGGTATCATGATGATGTTGGCCATGATACAAATGATTGCATTGCTCTAAAGAAGGAGATGCAAATTTTGATCGAAAATGGAAAGTTGCTGGAATATGTCAGGAAGAATGCTAAAGCTGCAGCTCCGAAAATTGGTAATCCTAATTCTAAGCAGGAAACTGCACTAATGATTTTAGATGTTGCAGGTGAGGGGGATGGTTTCGATGTGGCCTCGGAATATGTCGAACCAGACCCCAGTCGACTTTTGTTAATGTCAATAGATGAGCCGATGCGTCAGGGACGTGTTCGAGATTTGTGTGCCTTCTTCGAATCACTAACAATATTTGGGGGAGATTCGATGACCAACAATACTAATAATTCGAGGAAGAGGCATATAGTGAACTTAACACGACAAATTGAGGGAGGCGCATCGGCACACCTAAGCAACAAGAAGGATGTGCCCTTTATAATTTTCGATGGGGATGATTTGAGGGGGATTACGGGGCCACATGAAGATGCTGTGGTCATAGGAGCAGAAGTGTGCGGGGTGGAGATTCGACGAGTGCTGATCGATACCGGGAGCTCTGCCAATGTGCTTTTCAAGTCAACATATGAGAGATTAACTGCTCCGCCTCGAATAGAAAGGTCAGAAAGGACTATCATAGGTTTTACTGGCGCAACAGCAAATGTGATAGGAGAGTTCGAGGGTGAAATTTCTTTGGGAAAGGGGCCTTTCAAGAAGAAAGTACAAGTACTTTTTGTGGTGGTGGATTGTCCATCAAGCTACAACGCTATTTTTGGGAGGTCGTGGTTGGCTAAAATGTACGCTGTAGTTTCTACAGTTCATCAATGTTTGAAGTATGTGATCGAGGACCGAGTCGGCGTAGTTCGAAGTGATCAAAAGGTAGCAAGAGAATGTTATGCTGCTGCATTTAGACTACGGGGCAAAAGTTCTGATGATCCGATGGAGAATTAGCAGTTTGGGGGGTTGACTTGTGGTGGAACAGACGAGGGAATTGATGATCCGAGGTCAACCCCGAGTTCTGTGGTGGTCAATGAAGAAATAGAGGACTATATTTTCAATAATGGCAGGGTACTTCGAATTGGGACCCTACTATCTTTATCGATGCGAGAAAAGTTGTTGACTTTTTTATCTGAAAATTTGGATGTATTTGCGTGGAGGTCCGAAGACGTAGTGGGGGTCCCAAGTGACATAATATGTCATAGTCTGGCGGTTGATCCGAAGGTCAAACCGATAATTCAAAAAAGAAGGGCCTTTTCGTTGGAGAAATCAGAGGCAATAGTTGCCGAGGTGGATCGACTATACAAGATGGGTCATATCAGGGAAGCCAATTATCCGGTGGTAGTGAAAAAGAAGAATGGAAAATGGCGAATGTGTGTGGACTTCACAGATTTGAATAGAGCATGTCCAAAAGATCCTTTTCCGGTGCCTCGAATCGATCAGTTAGTAGATTCCACTTTGGGAAATAAAATCTTGACTTTCATGGATGCATTTTCGGGGTATAATCAGATTCGAATGAATCCAGATGATGAAGAAAGCACGACTTTTATTACTGACAGAGGTTTGCACTGCTATAAAGTAATGCCGTTCGGATTAAAGAATGCTGGGTCAACATATCAGAGGCTGATGAATAAGGCGTTTTCTTCACAGATTGGGAGAAATATCGAAGTGTACATTGATGACATGCTTGTTAAAAGCAAGAGTGATGATGAACACATTGATGATTTAGAAGAGACGTTTTTGAATCTTAGAGCCATACAATTGAAGTTGAACCCAGAAAAATGTACATTTGGAGTTCGATCTGGCAAATTTCTGGGGTACATGATTAGTGAAAGAGGAATCGAAGTGGATCCAGAACAATTGAAGGCTCTGATATCTATGTCCTCACCTCGGAATATCAAAGAAGTGCAAATGTTAACGGGCAGGTTAGCAGCTTTGAACAGATTCATTTCTCGTTTTTCAGATAAGTGCTTCCCTTTTTTCCAGGTGCTGCGTAGACCTAATAACTTTGAGTGGACTTCGGATTGTGAAGAAGCTTTTATGAAGATTAAAAATATTTTGTCCTCTCCTAAAATATTGTCGAAGCCTCGAAAGGGTGAGCAGCTATTTTTGTATATAGCAGTATCGGATTATGCGGTGAGTGCAGTTCTGGTCAGTGAAGATACGAGAATTTCGAAGCCTGTCTACTATGTCAGCAAAAGCTTGGTTGATGCTGAGAAGCGCTATTTGAAGCTCGAAAAATTGGCACTGTGTATAGTAGTGGCAGCGAGAAAAATGCGCCCTTACTTCCAGGCACATACGATTGTGGTTCGAACTTCATATCCATTAAAAAATGTTTTGCAAAAGCCAGACATCTCAGGAAGGATGACCAAGTGGTCTGTGGAATTATGAGATTTCGATGTGTTATTCTCTCCTCGAACAGCTATCAAAGCTCAAGCCTTAGCAGATTTTTTGGTGGAGTTTCACTCAAGCAGATCCGAAGAGAAAGATGGTGAAAAGGTGAATGAGAATCCGACGTGGACGATACGAACTGATGGGGGATCCAGTAATAAGGGGTCAAGTGCAGGAGTTGAATTGGTGGCACCAACAGGGGAATTTATGTTTCAAGCTATAAAATTTGGCTTTCATGCTTCGAATAACGAAGCTGAATATGAAGCTGTGCTAGCAGGATTACGGTTAGCAAAGATTTGTGGAGCAATATTTGTGCGCTTGGAAACAGATTCACAGTTGGTAGTTAACCATGTTAAAGGAGTATCGGAAGCTAAAACGGAACGTTTGGTTTTGTACTTACAAGAGCTTCGAGGAATGATAGCACAGTTTAAAAATGTCGAAGTGGATCATATTCGAAGAGGTAGCAACACAATGGCTGATTCTTTGGCAACAATGGCTTACTCTGAAGAATATCCGTGGATCATAACACAACCATCGCCTTCGATCATACCGAATTCTGAGCAGTGTGAAGTTGTTAATGAGGTAGTGAATGATCCGATGTGCGCTCAAGGAGATTGGAGGTTTGACTTGTTAAACTTTATTTCAAAGGGAATATTACCTCTTGATAAACACTTGCTTAAGAAAATAAAGTACAAAGCTCTTGGATATGTGGTATTGGATGGGGTATTGTACAAAAGGTCTGCGTCGAAACCTTTGCTACGATGTTTAAGCAAGCAAGAGTCTCAGAACATTCTATCCGAACTGCATGATGGGGATGGATCAGCTCATTGTGGGTTCAAAGCTTTAACGCGTAGGGTATTGTTGGCAGGGTATTATTGGCCTACTATTTTGCAAGATGCCAAGTCGTTAGTTCGAAGCTGTGATACTTGCCAAAGGTATGCAAATTTAATACACAAACCAGCAGTACCCCTAATGACGATTTCAGAGGCGGTTCCTTTCGATAGGTGGGGGATTGATTTAGTGGGACCATTACCTATGGCTTCTGGTGGAAGACAGTTGATTATTGTTGCGGTTGATTATTTTTCGAAATGGGCAGAAGCAGAACCCTTAGCTGGGACAAAAGCTAAGGATGTAATCAAGTTTATTCAAAGTAACATTTGCTACCGTTTTGGAGTACCTCGAAAAATAACGACGGACAATGGTCCTCAATTTAATAACAAGGAAATGGACTCTTTTTGCTCTTCGAAAGGGATACAGCAATGCTTTTCCACTCCTTTCCACCCCCAGGCAAATGGACAGGTGGAAGTTACAAATAGATCTATTTTGGATGGCTTGAAGAAAAATTTGGCAGGAGCAGCAGGGAAATGGCCAAATTATCTTCAAGAGGTGTTATGGGCATATAGAACAACCCCTAGAGAGGCTACAAAAGAGACTCCTTTTTCTTTAGTATATGGAATGGACGCTGTGTGCCCTGCTGAATCTACATTGCCCTCTTATAGACTACTACAATATTCCGATGCGGATAACGATGAAGCTAGAAGGGTGGAGCTTGATTTGTTGGAAGAAAAAAGGGTCAAAGCACATTTGAATGTGATCCATTATCAAACATTAATGAGAAGCATGTATGATGCTAAAGTTAAGAGGAGAGAATTCAAAATTGGCGATCAAGTGTTACGAAAAGTGTTTCTTCACACTAGGGATAAGCACCTCGGAAAATTGGCCCCGAATTGGGAAGGTCCTTACGAAGTCAAAATGAAGGTTAAGCCGGGTTCCTACAGGTTGTCAGATCGAGAAGGAAGGATGCTCAAACATCCTTGGAATATAGAGCATTTGAAATTGTACTGTGAGTAAATTCAAACTTCGAGTCTTTGTAAAACAGACATACTCTTTCCTTATCTGTTGGCCCAGAAAGGTTTTAACGAGGTGTCTGGTTGATATTGAATATTTTAATAATATTCCTTTTGGCCATTGGTTGTTTACTATGATGAATGATTTATTATTTTGGTAACTTGGCAAAGATTGATCATCTTTGAAAGTTGACCAAGAATAATTTTCCAAAGCAATAGCTTTGAAGAAACAACCAAATTTTCGAGGTGCCACGTCTTATGAGTGCATCTAATTTTCGAGGTGCCACGTCTTATGAGTGCATCTAATTTTCGAGGTGCCACGTCTTATGAGTGCATCTAATTTTCGAGGTGCCACGTCTTATGAGTGCATCTAATTTTCGAGGTGCCACGTCTTATAAGTGCATCTTAATTTCCAAGGTACCTCCATTAATAAATACGTCTAATTTTCGAAGTGATAAATTTAAATAAGTACATCAGAAGTTTAAGATAAAACTTTAAGAGGAAGAAAAGTTGCTTGTTCATCGGATTAAACACGAAGTTTACAAAAAGGTGAGAATTACTTAGCCAGATACACAAAAAACAAACATAATATGCCTAGACTATTAGGCATCATCTTCTTCTTCCGATGACTCTTCTGAATCATCTTCTTCTTCTGAGGAACTTGGTGGCACTTCGAATGCTTCCCTTGGGCGACTTTCTTCAGGAACTTGTTTCCAAAGATTCGTTAAATCCAGCCTTGGACAGGAAGCATGAACCTCTCGAAGAATTTGAATAGCTGTATCAATTTGAGCTTTCTTAATACCTTCAAGCATTAAAGAGCCAACAACGGCCTCGGCCTTTTTGACGGCAGCATTCTTTTCTTCGTCGAATTTTGTTCGAAGCGTAGTCAACTCAGTTTGGCAATTCTCCAGCTTCTCCTGAGTTTCTTTAACAAGTTTCTCAGCATCGGAAGATTTTTGCTTTGCCTCGGTAATTGCGGTGGAATGTTGAGAATTTAGGTTTTCAAGAGCTTGTCGATGAGAAGCCTCCAGAGCTTCGACTTTTTCCTTGTGCTCTTTAAGAAGTTTGTCTTTTTCAGCTTCAAATTTCTGAAGTGCCTCTATTTTCGAAGTCTTTTCGAACTCTATTTCCTTTTTGCTTTTAATCAAATTTTGTGCAAGAAGCTCCAATTGTGCATGTGAATTTTTTACTTCTTCACATAATTTGTTGGCTGCAGCACTTAAGTTTTCAAAAGGATGAAGGATCGAAGTTACCTCATCAGATTTGTCTGAATTGGGAAAGATTGTTGGTTGCTAACAAACAGGAATGATGGCGTTAGATGTCGAAGCCATAGCAGCCCCAGTAGAAGTTGATGGAGCAAAATTGGTAGGTTGAGAATCATTGCCAGTAAATGCAAAATCCCCACTTGAATTGAAGTTTTCGAGGTTGAGGTAATCGTCTACTTGACTATCTCCTAGTATTAGTCCTCCATCAGGGTTTTCTTCGATAAAAGTTTTCCCATGCACCTCGGAAGCTAGTACTTCCTCTAGCATATCAGCCTCGTTCTTTTTCTTGGGCGTACTAGACTTGCTCTTTTTCTTCTTGGGGGAATTGTCCTTTTTCTTTTTTAGAACACGTTCATCTTCTTCGGAAATGGGGGGAAGCTGAGGTGCAAATGCTTTTCGCTTTCTTATAGTCTTCGAGGTGTTGTAAGACTTAGCTTTGATTGTTTTGGGTTTTTTGAGGGTTTGCTTCCCTTTCTTTTTCAATGGTAAGTGGCTGTCACTTCGATTTCAGGTCGGAAGATAGCATTTCCCATCTGGTGCAAGTATCCTTTGAACTGCTAGGATAGGATCTGGTTGGATCATCGGATCTTGAGGGAAGTCAGCCCCTAAAGATATGCGCCAGAGATGGCTGTTGACGAAGTTGATCGGCTCAAAGGCTGAATGAAAGCCATTTCCCCAAGACTTTTCTGCCCATTCAGCCATTTGTTGGAAGATGACTTTGGCTTCTTTTCGACGACTCTTAAATCGCCTCGGAATTTCTAAGAAAAAGGGGAGACAAACAGTTAGATAAATAAATTGATTTAAAGAAAAGGGGGGGGGGGAGATGTCACTTACTACTATCTCTCCAAGTAAGGGTGAGTCTGGAAGGATTGGCATCGGGAATTTCTTTGCCGTTTTCCCAAGCTCCTGATAGGAAGACGAATCTTTGCTTCCAGAGTTTATCAGCTTCGAGGAGGTCGTCGACAATTTTTAGATCATCCTCAAGAGTTAGGTAATAAAACGGAAAAACTGGGCCATTCGAAATTTTGGTTACTGAGATGAAGTCCTCGATTTCGAGGGGAATGCCTCCACGCCTCGATACCATGATTGCTGAGAATAGAGTGAAGAGCTGGTTGGGAGTGACTTGTGTTAGACACAATCCTGTGAATTTCGAAGTACCTCACTATCATCGGATCAAGGGGAAACCGAAGTCCCCAGTTGAAGAGCTCAGGGTACACTACTAGCTCATCTTTCTGACAGTTTAGAGGTGTCTCTCCTTCCACTGGTAGTCGAAGAGTCATATTATCAGTTAATCCCCATAATTTTTTGAGTTGCTCTTTCTCTGACTCAAGGTAGTAACTATAGGGTACATTCTTTAAGGCAAGAATGTACCGAGGAGAAAGTGGTTTAAGATTTTCTTGAACCAAGGCAGCTACGTCCTCGGGAAGTGTAATAAGAGGCTTCTTCCCTCGAGTCTTTTTTGGAGGAACTGCACCATCAGCCTCGGATTCCTCTTCGGCATCAGATTCAATAGCTTCAGAATCGTTTTTGTTGTTATCTTCATCAGTGACTTCATCACAGCGACTTCGGACTTGAGTCTCCTGTTGAGTCACAGGAATTGGCTGACTACATTCTGGTGTAACGTCACACATTTCTTTTGGGGGAGGAGAAGAGGTCTCTGTATCATCGCCCATTGCTAGAAAGGTTGATTTTCTGCGTCGTTTAACTTCAACAGCTTCGAATTGAGGAGGAAGTGACCTGGATTGAAGATTTGACCTGGATTGAAGATTTTTAGTCGCTTTGACTTGAAGCACAGGTGATTTAGGTTGTGGTTTTTTATCAGTTGGAGGTGTAGGTGGCTTGTCTAAAGTGACAACTTTAGATTTCCGATGAGGTCTTAACAATGGAGAAGTAGGGTGATTTCAAGGAGGAAAGGTTTCTTGATTAGTTTCTGGTTGTGAAACTAAAGGTGAAGACGAAGTGGCAAGGTTGGGGTCGAAGTTACCATATTTAAAAGTGGTACAAGAAGAGTGAGGACCGTTGTAGATCAACCCAACAGCTTTGTATTCTTTGGCTCTTCGTGAAATGCAAAGATAATCGTAGGCCCCGAATACTTGATTGCTAGAACCAGGGAAAAGAGGTTTCTTTGATTTTACTGGTTTTCTGGGTTTAGATCTTCTGTATTTAGGATATCTTCTCATACAATGGGTATCGATCTGAGAAGTTGCTTTGATGGATGAAAAAGATGAAGTAATCTCAAGATTTATGAAGAACAGGTTGAAGGTGGCTTGAAGAACAGGTTGAAGATGAAGAACAGGTTGAAGATGAAGAACAGATTGAAGATGGTTCAAGAAGTGATCTCTCTAAAAAGTTCTTAGTGAATGAAGGGTTGGGTATTTATAGGATAAAGTAGTGACGTTGAGAATATGGAGAGGCAAAACCAGTGAGTTGCTATCATTGGGTGGAATGTGAAACGAAAAGAAAACATATAGTGTCATAGGTCTACTATTAAAGGTCTAATCAATCTATCAAGTAGGGATCAGAGATTTCGAAGTATTAGCAAAACTGTGTTTCTAGCAATAACGTTCGAAGAAGAGACGAAGCTATACTTCAAGTTGGCAAGTTCGAAGCGATTGTGAAATCTGTTTGCACTTAGTCACAAATTCGACGAGGAGTCACATATCATTGAGTTCAATCATAATAAAGAGATAAAGTGAAGAAAATTGTATTGACTCGAGGTGAAATTCGAGGAGCTAATAGTTCTTATAAATGTCTGTATAAGAACTAGGGGGACTACTGATAAGGAAATATATTCCTCAGGGACCTAAGTACAATTGATAGGGACTAAAGTGATAAGTTTTGTAAATATAAGAGTTAAATTAGACTTTAGGATAAATATAAGGGTTGAACTACAATTATACCATTATGTAACCATTTCTCTAACTAACTCACTCAGTCTATTTAAAGAGGCTGAAGAAGTCAGTTATGCCTATGAAATAATCAGAAGCACTTTTCACTGCCTAAAATTCTCTAAGTAGATTTGTGTTCCTGATTTTATCAATTCAGCTTTAATTCTTACCATACATAACTATGAAAAGTTGCATTGTTGTTATCACAATCTTTTAACCAATTTGTGTAGCTTTTTTTTGTTGCCAATATGTTTTCTCTCTTTCTAATAATGTTATTGGTTTAGTATTAAGTTTAGATAAGTTATTTTGGTTTTCCAAGCTGTCTGTTTCCTATAACCTAGTTTATGCATTTTTTTTATTTCATTCTCAGTTTTGCTTAGGCAGTCAAAGATATTCCCAAATATGTCATTGTTCCAGTTTTCTAAATACTTCTTAAGTCTTTTTAACTTGGAAAAAAAAATGTAGATATTAGATGAGTCTGTAAGGGGTGGGGACCAGTTACTTTCTACAGTCTTAAGAAAATCCTCATGTTTCAACCACATATTTTGGAATCTAAATGAAGGTTTGAGATTTGTTATTCTTGATATAACAATTATTATCAAGGGTGAATGGTCAGAACATGTTCTGGCTAGGTGGTTCACCCTTGTAATTTGAAACATTTCTCTTTATTTATCATTGTACAATGATCTGTCTAGTCGTTTCCATTTATGTTTATTTGTCCATGTGAAATTTGTTCCTATGTAACCAAAATCTTCTAACTTACAGTATAATATTTTGTTACTGAAATCATCCATACTTTTGAACCAAAGTGGGGAGCAATACAATTGTTCACTTATGTTAGAGATTGTGCTAAAATCTCCAACAACAAGCCATGATAGATTAGTGTTTGAAATGGTTCTTAAACGATCCCACAGAGGCACTCTATGGGATATGGTACATTTTGCATAGATTATGGTAATTAGAATTATTTTGTTAGAATGATTTACCGTAAAATGAATAAGTTGATCTGAATTATCAAGAATAGTGATGTTGTAGTTATTTTTCCAGAAAATCCAAATTTTATTACTGATGTTTGCAAAGTAAGAATCAAATCCTAATTTATTAACTGTAGATTGCAAGGTTTCAACTGATATCATAGGTTCTTGAAGAGCTATGTCAGTTGAGAATTTTCTAACAATACTTCTAATTTTGTAAGTGTTTTCTGGTTTTCTAGTCCTCTAACATTCCAATTAAATATTGTTCTGTTCATTTTGAAATTTGTTTTGAGGATCTTAATGATCCTTTTTACTGGTTTTATTAATATTTTGCCTCTTGATGATCTTCTTGTAGGAGTTTTAATTGAGATTTTTGTTTGTTTGTTTGGGAGATTGAGGTAAACTCAAACTAATCCTACTGGTTTCTGATTCATGCTCTGGTTCTGATATTTTATCTGCTTCTTCAACATTAAGTATTTTAAATGAGTTGATAGTTGAATAGTTTCCAAGGCTTGTTCTATTTCATTTCCAATAACTTCAAGGGCTCACACAAGTGATCAGAGGCTTGTTGGTGAAGACTCCGAAGAAGAAGATACTCCATTATAGGATATAGATGAAGAACATGGTAAAGATGAGAGGTGTGAAGATGTTATTTCGGACGATGATGTATTTTAGTCTATGTATTTGTCATTTGACTCAAATGTTCTAAGGATTATGTAATTAGATGTTTAAGTCATTATTGTTAATTTAAATTTCTAAATTAAACCATCTAAATTACATTTATGTGCTATAAAAATATTATTCAGGTAAGAGATCGCCGCATGTTATGTGGCCATCGCCTCGCCGCTCGCCTTGTCATTATGGTTTTTTAAAGCCTTTTCGTCACGGATCACCGCACGCCACTGAAAACTATGGTAAAGATAATTGTTTTTTTCTTTCTGAAAAATATTTTTTTGTCATGTATGACCAATATTCTTATCATTAATTTTTATGAACCGCTGATATTTTATCATATAGTATCCGGTTGATACTTCTCTTGGCTTATCCTTGAACTTAAAGTCGATGTTGTATCTTTGACCATTTTAATATATATATATTTGTTTCTCTTATTGATCAAACCTGTTCAATAATAAGTTCATCATTAATTTATCTCGTAAAAATCGACCATTTTAATATATATTTGTTTCTCTTATTGATCAAACCTGTTCAATAATAAGTTCGTCATTAATTTATCTCGTAAAAAGTATACTTCATCATTCAAATACTTGTTATGTTTGTTGTTTGTAATAAATTTCTTCATATAAATATTTTTTGTATTGGAGATAAATTTTATTAGATTTTATGATCGAGCTTTTATGGTGTATCTTACATAATGAATTTTGATAGTATTAATCGATGGCTTGACTTATAGACAGAGTTTTTACTTCTCAATTTTTATGACTTTTGATGTGTTTTTTTTTATCATAATCAATTATAGTGTGAGCTTATATTCATATTCGTCGTGAATGTTTTTATTGTTTGTTATTTATGGTTTTTATTGCATGACCTATGATATTTTAGATCTTCATTGAAAGTCATATTGTTATTTATTTTTTATTAATATCCATCCAATCATAAATGGTTCCCTTATATATTATGTTGCTTCATCGAATCATGTCTATAATTTGAAAATCTTCCAAATGTTATTTCATTATCTAATTATATAATTCCTACTTGTTGATCGGCTTATTTTCGATTAAAGTGATTGTCATAAATATTCTTGTTGATTGTTATAACTTTTATGTTGTTTTAATTTCTTGGAAATTATTTATAAGTTTATATATTATAAAAGATTAAAAATTATTTGATCGTCATTCTAAAGTTTTCTTTTAATACTTGTTGACTTAATTTGTATTACAATTTTCATTGTAGCTTAATTGCCTATTACTTGTGGATAGTATGAAATAGAATGTAATTGAGGTATGTTATCATTCATGAGTATCCTAGGAATCTTATAATGATTTAAAATAATATTCTACAGAAATTCAAAAACGTCTTGTGACTAAGTCATTGCTAAAGATTTTAGCTCAATCTACTTAGCCAAATAATCAACAATTATTATTAAAAGTTGCACTAAGCGTTGAGACATCAAACTCTAACAAATGTTTTAAAAACAAGTACCATAGGATAAACATGAAATAACCAACGCACTCAGTTCTTCATGAAGTGTTGAGTCCGAACTATGGATCATCACCCACAACTAACTGACGATTTACCAGTTGACAATGGTCGAGCTCTATGAAACAACATTTGGGGCCATGCCCATAGATAAACCACATGATTGACAAACTTCAATATGAGCTTACCTAATGGAAATAATTATCTCGAGAGACAAAGTCGGAAGTAAAAATGTAAAAATATGATCTACTCCAATACTCTACTTGACATCATCCTCTACAATCAACCTAGATCAACCATGAGAGTTTCAATTAGTTAAAAAATAATTTTAAAAACAAATAACTTTAATGGCCCATATAATTTTCACCATAGTAGACCAAATTGTTTACAAAAAAATTAATAGAATTCATATAATCAATGATTTTGTGGGTCGAAAATTGGGAGTAGTGCAAAATATGAAAAACGTTAATTTTACTTTGATTTTATAGGATTAATTGTTAGGAATGCTTAAGCCCAACCAACACATTCACTTTGCACACATTCACTTTCCGATGATGTTGCGCGCATAATTATATAAATGAATTAAAATTATAATGCATTTATCAATTTTGAATTTGGATGATAATGATATGTAATTTAAAGGAGGTGATAGTCATCAGACAACTTTTGGTATGCATGCATGTCCTGAATCACAAATAGGGAATCGTATTTAACATAAACTAAGTTTTAGGTAATTTATTTAGATTTTTTATATGCACATTTTTGTTCGGAGGTTTTGAAGTAAATGTTAGTCCTTTTCTCATGCAAGTATACTTGACCATTAGTTTGAGGGTGGTAAGCGGTAGCAATACGATGAGAAACACCATATTTAGTCAATAAGGCTGTGAACTGCCGATTGCAAAAGTGAGTCCCATCATCACTGATTATAACACGAGGAGTTCCAAAACGAGTGAAGATTTGCTTACGAAGGAAATTGAGCACTACCTTAGCATCGTTAGTTAGGAGAGCTTTCACCTCAACCCAGTTAGATACGTAATCCGCAGCTAAGAGTATGTATAGATTGTTGCAGGAGGACACAAATGGTCCCATGAAATTCCCCACACATCGAATACCTCAACCTCAAGAAATATATTCAGGGGCATCTCATTTCGTTTAGAAATATTACCAACCCTTTGGCATCGATCACATCTACGAACGAACATATGAGCATCCTTAAACAAGGTAGGCCAGTAGAAACCTGCTTGAAGAACTCGATCAGCTGTCTTATCCCCAGCATAATGTCCTACATAAACAGTAGAGTGACAATCATGTAAGACTTTCTCAATCTTACTGTAAGGGATGCAACTTCGAATCATCTTATCAGCACACTGTTTAAACAAGAATGGCTCATCCCAAAGATACCATTTCAAGTCATGTAAGAATTTCTTCCGTTGAGCCCAAGTAAAATCTGAAGGAATCAAATTGCTAACCAGATAGTTAACAAAATTAGCAAATCATGGCCCTTCTCCTTGGATCAGGAACAACCGATCATCTGGGAAGCATTCGTTGAAAAGAAATCCATCTAATTTATCTTTCTCATGTTGCTCAATACGTGAGAGATGGTCAGCTACCTGGTTTTCAGTCCCCTTTCTGTCTTTAATTTCCAACTCGAATTATTGGAGGAAGAGTACCCATCGAATTAAGCGAGGCTTGGCATCATTTTTAGATATCAGGTACTTGATAGCCGAATGATCCGTGAAAACCGTGACCTTAGCACCAAGAAAGTAGGATCTAAACTTCTCAAAGCCATAGATAACATCCAAAAGCTCTTTTTCAGTAACAGTGTAGTTTTATTGTGCATCATTGAGGGTTTTACTAGTATAGTGAACCACGTGAAACACCTTCAGATTCCTTTGACCATGAACGACTTCCACAACAAAATCACTAGCATCACACATCATTTTAAATGGCTCTTCCTAGTTAGGCGCAATGATGATACCGGTTGAATTCAAATTTTTCTTCAAGAGCTCAAAAGCAACGAAACACTCTTCAGTAAATCGAAAGGGAACATCCTTTTCAAGTAGACTACAAAGTAGTTTGGTGATCTTTGAGAAGTCCTGAATAAAACGTCTATAGAATCCAGCATGACCAAGAAAACTACGAATTCCTATTAGTGAGACAGGAGGAGAAAGTTTTTTTTTATCATTTCAAGCTTGGCCTTGTCCACTTCTAAACCCCTCTTAGACACCTTGTGTCCAAGGATAATACCTTCTTGCAATATGAAGTGACATTTTTCCCAATTAAGAATGAGGTTTGTTTCCACACATCTCTTAAGCACTCTACCCATATTAGATAAACAACCATCGTATGATTTCCCAAAGACTCTAAAGTCATCCATGAATACCTCTATGATATCACCAACCATATTAGAGAAAATAACCATCATGCACTTTTGAAAAGTAGCCAGTGTATTGCAAATTCCGAAAGAGACACGTCGAAAGCGAATGTACCAAAAGGGAATGTGAATGTGGTCTTCTCTTGATCTTCCGGAGCTATACAAATCTGATTGTAGCCTGAATATCCATCGAGCATACAGTAATACTCATGGCCCACCAACCTATCCAACATCTGATCAATAAATGGCAAGGGAAAGTGATCATTTCTAGTGGCCTTATTCAATTTACGATAATCCATGCAAATTATCCATCCAGTGACTGTCCGAGTGGGGATGAGTTCATTCTTTTCATTTGTTATTATTGTCATTCCTCCTTTCTTTGGTACATGTTAGTCCTTTTCTCACACAAGTATACGCGGTTCAATAGTAGCAAGTAATAAGTAAGTAAGATCGTTCCCACGAAGACCAGGTGTATATGACAAGATTTCACTTATGGAACAAAGTATGATTATTAGACTAATGCTTGAATGAGTAATAAAATATGAATATAACTAAGAAAATTAACTAACGAGATTAACTAACGAGTTTACTTATGCGAGAGAAAACATGGAACCCTAACTTCATTGTTTATTTTACTCAGAGTATTAATATACTTAATCAATATGTATGATAACTACTATTACTAATCAGATAACACGGAATCCGTATACGCTACCTTTCAGTACACGTAAACCAAACCACTTAAACAACCACAAAAGAGATAGCAGTTAAGCAGACACCGCTTGCATGACAATCCTATATGTCTATACGAATTGAGGTACAATTGGTTTTAAGCACAAGTTACCTATTTCGATTACATATGGTAATAGGTTAATGACATATTACGAATCATGAACAATCACAATACGAATAATTCAAGAACCTATGCTAGCATGACAAGTTCTAAACCCTTAAATCCACTTTCGTTGTCTATTCTAATTTATTTTCTACTGGACCCACCCTTCAAGTACACCTCAGCTATAAAATTCTAAATCAAATACTTTAAACCGATTTTTGGAACTTCCTGTGGACCCATACCCTTTCCATGATCTTCCCTTTTCGTTGGTTTACAGACTTGACAAAACAATATTCAAGTTTAACCTCGATAAAACCTGCACCAATAATTAGACTCCTGACAGTATTTAGATCGTAGAAATAAGACCTAGTACCATCTGGCCTCATATACTCCCCTACTCGTTTGTCTGGTTCAAAGCGCAGCAATGTCATATCGTAGGGGCCTTAGTTTTTCAAACATAATCCCTGAAATAAATTAGACCACCGGGCTTTAAAAAACTATAAAATTTATTGATAGCCTACGACATCTGATGAAGTGGTACCGCTGATAATGTGAATATCAGTGTTATAAAGTCAATTCAACCTATGCAACAGACACCATTTGATGAACATATATCCTCTGGAGAATGTTCGTGATCCTCATTCACAACCTGTTTCCGCTATGTTGACGTCATTTCTTTACACGAATTGCATGCCAGCCATTTTGGAAATCCAGTACTCAAAAAATCGCATCAGAAAGAGTGAAAACGATTTGATGAATATGGTAAAGTAGCTACAAAAGCTTTGGTGATTTGAAGAGCCTCAGCACTACAGTCACAAGCATATACTTTCACACTTTTATTACCTCGCAATATCGGAAGAATAGTACTACCACTACCACATCCAATCTCCAAAACCTTCGAATTGTCACTGCAAGATAGTAGCTCTGGGAATTCCTTTAACAAGTACCTCATCTCCAAGTAATTTCATAGTGGCTTTTAAGTAACAAATGAGCATTTTTTTCATCAGCATCTTTGATGAAGATACCTAAACTTCAGAAACTAAGAAGGTATAAGAGCAACAAAATACGTTAAAACACAACGAATAATGGAAGCATAATAAGTGACATGAAATGCACTTATTAGTAAACAATGTTAATTTAGGTGTTTGAAGAACTGGTGGGAGATATATCTTCTATTTAGATTTGGATTTGACAAATTTGAACTTGATTTGAAGCTATGTTTTGTATTTTTTAATAAATATTTATGTATTTGTCATATAATATAATATTTTGTATTTGTAAGGTATTGTGTTTTATGAATATCATGTTCATTCTCACAACAACGTGCGGGGAAGCTTACTAGTGTCAGCTATAACATAATGATATAATTATATGAATATGAAAATTAATTTTATAACAAATGTATGTGTTCGAATATCAATATAAACTTAGTCACATAATTTTTATAGTTAATTAGTTGTCTTAAGAAAAGAAGATGAACAACTTATCTTTTAATACGTGAAAGAAACACAAATTCAATGGTATGGTTGTTTTAAATAAATACATTTACAGCTGAGTTGGTTTCAAAAGAGTAGAATATTGGGTGCAAATATACTAGAGTTACCATAAGCCTAGATGAATATATGCTAAAATTAACTCGTCAACAGAGGTTTTACCATAAGATTACCATAGCGTAGTTGAATATGATGTAACATGTATTAGGCGAGAATAATTAAAACTCTCCGAAGCCCGAGTCATGTCTTAGTTGCATAGACGTCTACTGATTCTAACGACTGATCAAGACTCGTGACCATTGTGTCAAATGATATATGTATTGAATCCAATTAGGGTGGTCGATAGCAAGCTGATCTGAAGCACCACTTTGATTTGACGTGAGTTCGAGAGATGCATATTTCTTGAGAGAGTGAAACAGTTTTACGTCTTTTGAGAGATAAGTAAGGTGAGAGATAAACACTAAATAGAAGGTTTTATGAATCATGTTATCTTTGGTTATAAAGAGTGATTGGGTCCTTTATGTTTGAGATTCTTTATCTAACTTACTTATTTACAGAAGAGTGTTGTTGTCTTTTGATGTAAGATTCCGGACCATATTAAATATTGTATTGTGTGTTTGATTTATTGCGCTTTATATTATTTGTTGCTCGTCTTGTACTGGTAAATTAAAATCCCCTTTCGTAGGTTTATTTAATTGTATATCGGTTCTTGTTACAGTCGAATGTATTGTTTTCCCCATCAAATGGTATGCTTAGTATGGAGTGAAAATAGAAAAAGTAGATCGGTTACAGATCTGTAGGCTGGAGAAGTAGATTTTTCCTAGAAACTATAGAAACCACAAAAGATGAGTTCCATGAAGCTTATCCTAAAAAAAATCTACGGATCTAATATTTTCAATTTATAAAGAATTAAATTTAAGGCTTACCTAGTACATAAATGATTGGTGAATCCTATCAATGATAAATCTATACATGCTTATGTTGTAGTGCTATCTAAAGCTCATATGGCCCTCATAGTAAGCTTATGATATGAAATTTTATGAGAGGTATCTCAAGATCCTATAGTGTTGGGAATATGGAATCGACCGGAGGCGATTTATATAAAGAAATACTTCGTAAACATATTGTATCTAAAAAACAGCTTTACACGATGTCAATGAATATTAGTACACCGATCCACATGCACTTAATTGATTACAACTGAATCATACTCGAATTTAACGCGGTTTGTATGAAGATGGATAAAGAGGATCACTAAATCATCCTCTTGAGTTCTTGTAGAAGGAGTATGAACACTTCGTGCACTCCATGGTTTATGAGAAAGACTCGCTTACTAGAAAAAAAAAATATTATCAAAAAACCTATTGGCACAAATATTGTAAACAGTTCTCCTTCGGTGGTCCATCTTTAAAAACCTAAAGATTCGATTACCATTCTTTCTATTAAGCCATATAATGATGTTAACGTTTCCTTTGTCTGTCGAGCTAATGTTACAATTACCGGTTATTTGGATAAGAGAAAGTGTTTTGGTTCTTCTGATATTAGCATATTTGATATTGAGGGAGTTGTAACAATTAACAATAAAAAACTTCGTACTACAATTGATGGTTGTTCCTTATTTATTGGTGTTATTGTAGACATCCTTGGATTGGTTAATGGATTTGTTGTCATCAAAACCAATAAGGAGCAAGGCTCTATTGCTGATTTAGAAATTATTCCTATTTCCAATTCCCTTGGTGTTTCTACACCCTCATGCCCTCGTCAAGTAACATTCGTTGTTCCAAACTATGCCTCTGATGAAATTTGTATTGGTGAATCTCTTGATGTCATTGGAATTTATTTTTTATGGTTATTATTGAATTGAATGTTGATATAGGCTTCAATAACGAGCAAGATGAGGTTGTTTATTTATGTAATAAACAGAAAAGGAAGTATTATGGTGACTCGTTAGTATCTTCTATTTCAGATCCTGCTATTCCTTCTTTTAATGAGCTAAGGCCTGCTTTATGCCAGAATGTTGTTGTTATATATGTCTCTCTTACTAATTCCAAATTAATCTTGACTTTTACGGGAGATGGTGTTCATCTTGAGGGGAATGCTCTTGCTTCCCCTAATTTTTCTAATTAATTATTGCCATTCCTACTCTTCCTATTTTTTTAAGTGATCTTTTTCAAAATTTTGTTTTGGTATGCCAATGGTTTCTACTATTTATTGTGGTCTTTCTTTGAATGCATAAATTATGTTTTCTTTGTCTTCTCCTATATTCGTTGGTATGAGTTTTGAGGTCCATGTCTCCCCAAATGTTATATTTTATCCTTAGAGCAATTCACTTTCTGTTATGCCTTCTCTATTTTCACCGGGGGCAGATCCTTGATATTATAGGTCTTTTTTTATCTTTCGCCTTTGGATTTCGAACATGGACATTTGAAACTAGGCTTTGAGTTAAGCTAGTATCTGGTATTATTTTATTTTTTACTTCTTTTTGGATCTTATGAATATTGGTATAATTTTCTTTTCCAGATTATACTTTGTGGATTATCGATATTTTGCAATGAAAGCATTAACCCGTCAAATCATAATGTTGATCTTTAGAGACTACTTGAGAGACCATGCGAGTCGATATAAAGATATTGGTTCTTATGGATTTTATTGAGGAGAATACTTAGTCTGAGCAGTGTTTGAATGATAATTTCGACGTTACTCGTAAAGAATTAGAGTTTAAGTCTTGAGTTGCTAGCCAGTTATGTTGCGTTTTGCTTCATACTTGTAATAATTTAAGGAAACATTATTTATCTTCTTTATTTTTTGAAAGAACTGTGCTAATGAAAATGAAGTAACATGAGCTTTAAGGATTAAACTTACTAATTATTTTTCAGCTCATGAAGTTTTGAAAAAGATTTGGTCTTATGCATCATCTTTTAGCTACTAAAACTCTACAATCGATCTTCAAAAGGGATTAACTACTATTCTTATGATTATAAGACTATACATAAGGAGTTATTTGATATGTGTATGACATAATTTGATGAACGCTAAGATCGATGAAAGAATGTGTTGTTTTGGAACAAATATTTACTTATGTTGCTTGTAAATCAGTTGTTATTGCGCGTAGTAGGACGATTCTAGATTTTCATACTTTGTTTGATAAGGTTAAGTTGTGTAGTATTTGGTGTTATGTTCCTGTTGCTGACAAGTCTCTTGGTTTAAACTTGGATGCTTATGAAGAAAGTGATAGTGTTCTTACTTCTCATTATAGTGGTCTTGCATCAGATTTTATGGCGAAGAATGATGTTCACATAATGAATGTTGATTCTACCGTAATTATTTCTTCTCTCTCTAAAGAAGTATAATTTCTTGTTTGATATATTTCCTATGACTTGAAAGATTTTTGTTCTATTGTCTATAATTTTTTTAAGACATTGTTGCTGTACTTTTCAAGATTCTTTTTTCACGTACTCTTTTTTCTTTTTATTTAAATGAGTCTTTGTTCCTTAAACATATTTCAAATTATTATTTTTTCTATTGAGAGATTAAGAAATATAGGTAAAGAATTATTTTTCTAGAAGATTATATTCTTATACTTGAAATTTTCTAGAATTTTCCAAGTATGATCAGGATGCATGACTCTCTCATATGAGTTTTCCTTATTTTTAAGAAAATGTGGCTTTTTTTTTTATTGTGGATTAACTCTTGGTTATCTATCTTTTATTATTATCCTTTGTTAAGATATATGACACTTGGTCACTATACGATTAATGATTATTTTATCATCCGAAACATATTTATTTGTATATACATTTGCTTAATTCTTTCTCCATGTAGTATTGCATTGCAAGATCATTTTGGAACTATGTTTCATTATTTCTAGTAATAAACGTAACTGTGACATATATTCGTTTTAAAATAAAAAAATTGATTCTCTTGTTATTATGTGTTACATGATTTTCCTTTTACCCATTTGGAGAAGTAGTTTACCGTCAAAAAATAGATCTTTCCTTCATCATGAACTCCATATTCTATATTTAGAATGAAATGGCTTATGTTATTACTTCCAATAAGTCTTCTGAAACTTGGATTGAATTTGGAAACCATTGGCATGTATCATTTGTCCTCACGTTTGTATTTGCGTCTGTCATGATTGTTGCATAGTAATAACCTTATATCAAAATTCTTTTAATTAACACCTTATAACACGAGTGAACGTCTCATTCTTTCTTATATAACTCTTATATTACGAAGGGAGCTTCATCAATTATTAAATATCTTAACAAGAATTGTGAGAAATATTTTTTGTACAATGTGTTTGATGTTCACACATATGTTGCGGATATTTTTGTTATCTTTTTTTCCTCATTTTAGTATTTAGGTTATATGCCGTGTATAAGGTAATTGTTAATTGGCATTCACAAATCTTCCTTCTATTTTTCTTCTTTTATTACCATTACCCCTCCTTCTATTTTTCTTTTTTTATTACCATTACCCATTTAGTTGTGATCGTTGAAAGGAAGAGATTAGGTGAAGTGATTGATGGTTTTTCTTTACGCTTGGTGTCAAGGATGTGCATGCCAAAGAGGCCAATGTGTTGGTGATTGCAATTTGTGCCATTGGCACTTATTTTGACTTCTGATGCTCAAAATGTGAAGCAAAACATTATAGCTCCTTAGTATTGGATAATATTATTCTTTTTGTTCAACGGTCAGACTTGTTATTTGGATAACTACTAGTTAGGATTAAATTTAAAGTATTATTTTTTTTATTCCATAGGTTTTTAAACTGAAGTCCTACAATAGAGACCTCGTATTTTGCTTCATTATTTGATGTTGAAGATCCAAACTGTACTGATTGCTTTAAAATATCACTAACAAGGGAGACAAATTGTATATTTTCCCATGAGTATTGATTATTACTTACTTCTTTGGTTCTAACGCTTTGTGTATTTACTAGATTATCATTGGTGACGAACGGTCTCTCGGATTTGAAATTATATTAGAAAGACAACTAGTGTTTGCGCCTTTATTGTGGTTCTAGGTTCGAACTTTATATCGTAATCTCCTAGTTCTAGTGACCACTTAGTTAATCATCCTGAGACATCAAACTTTTGCAATACATTCGTTAAGGGAATGAGGTTCGTACAATTATAATGTGTGTTTAAAGATACAAACTCATTTTTCTACCCGTTTCAACCAATGCTAGAATTAGTTTCAAACTTACAAAATATATAGTTTTACTAGAAATACATATTTGCTTACTTCATATGTGGTTTATTGCTTCCTTCCCTCATCTTTGATTTGTGTTATGCTAACTTCATAGTTTGACACTGTCAACTGGGGTTGCAATTTATTTTCTAGCTTCGATATTATTAATATCACAAAAAATCGCAACATATAACTTTTTTCTTTGAGTTTAGGTCATTCCTTTTGAAATTTGTCAAATATCTCCTCTTTTAATGATGATCACGTATATTCTTCGTCTTTTGGCTTTGAAAATGATTTTTTGCAACGTCTTTTTTGGAATTTTGGTAACCCAAAATGAATTTAGGAAAATTTACCGCTTTGCATCGTAGCAATACTCTTTCTTGTTTACGTATTCTTAAGTTTGGAAGGATGCTTCAGATATATATATTGTACAACTATTTTTACTAGTGCTCCATCCGAACATATTTTTTATGACATTTATCTTATCTGATACGACATTCATTTTTATTTTTTATGTTATGGTTTGTTTTATAAGAAGTCTACGGGTTTCCTTTGTCGTACATCAATTTTTTTTTTATTTTAGCGGTTTGGTCGATCACAAGATATTTGAACTATTGATGGACCGTAGATGCAACTGACTCTATTTGATCAAGCCAAGGTCGACCTAATATTTCTTCATTAGTCTATTACAATGAAAATACATCGTACCTTATTTCTTAAATCTCCTTTTTTGGTGGCCACATCCCATGTTATTTGCTTTAACACATAAATTCTTACACGTGAAAGTTCATTTATTTTCGTTTGGTTTTGGTTTAAAGAAATTAGTCAGTTTATTCTTTTATATGCTTCGTTGTATAATATATTGGTCGTACTGGAGTCATTAAATTTGATCCTATTTAGGGGTGGTAAATGGTTCAGTAACCGCGGTTCAAAGTTAGAGAACTGTTTATAAACTGGCGGGTAAACTGCGAAACGAGTCCATTAGGACCGCAAACCGCAAGGACCGCATAAGGAGTAAACCGTCAGGACCGCAAACCGCCAGGACCGCAAACTATTAGCACTGCAAAACCGCGGTTTATTTGTAAATATTATAAGTGTTTTAATTATTTTATAACCAAAATCATATCTTAAGTTATATTTAAAAAATATTGAGATATTGCATATGATTATATAATTATTATTACATTTTGGTTAGTATTAATTTGTTTTGGTTATTAATATTTTAAGTATTGTAATTATTATATAATCTAAAATTTTAAATATTATTTATGTTATTATTATATTTTGAATATTATTATTATTATGTTTTGGGATCCAATAATAATAGTGTTGATATTGTGTTACAAACCAAAACTATCTCTTATCATGTTAAAATATTACAAATTTTATGGTTATAATTATAATATTACATTTTGAATTTTATTATTGTGATTTGATTTTAAATATTATAAGTGTTATTTATTATTTTTTAAACCAAAATCATATTTTATCATGCAAAAATATTACAAGTTATATTGTTATAATTTTAATATTACAGCTCAAAGGTTTATTATTGTGATTTGGTTTTAAATATAACAAGTGTTATTTATTATTTTTAAGTTATATTGTTATAATTTTAATATTACATTTTGAAGTTTATTATTTTGATTTGGTTTTAAATATTACAAGTGTTATTTATTATTTTTACGTTATATTGTTATAATTTTAATATTACATTTTGAATTTTATTATTGTTATTTGGTTTTAAATATTACAAGTGTTATTTATTATTTTTAAGTTATATTGTTATAATTTTAATATTGCATTTTGAATTTTATTATTGTGATTTGGTTTTAAATATTACAAGTGTTATTTATTATTTTTAAACCAAAATCATATTTTATCATGCTAAAATATTACAAGTTATATTAAAATATTTAATATTACAAATGTTAAAATATTACAAGTTATATTAAAATATTTAATATTACAAATGCTAAAATACATTTTTTAGTCTCTTGTCGCTAACCACTTTTTTAAGTCGCAAAACTTTCTCAACGGTAACTGCAATTTGTAATGGATCTCCCAAAACTTGTCCTCGAGTCTCACGATTAACCTTACTTAACGCAGCAGCAATCAAATCGACCATCTTCGTCTTCGTACTAAGACTTTGTTTAGGAACAACGGTCTTACTCTTAGTTATAGTCGGGTGTTTGACACTTTGTGTCACCTTGTCGACCATTTTAGAACTAAAAGTTGGTTTGGCGGTCTTACTCAAAGTCATACGTGTAGTACTAGCAGGTTTGACGCTTCGTCTCTCCTTATGGGAAATTTTCAAACTAAAAGTTTGTTTGACGGTCTTACTCATATTCGTAGGTTCAGTGGCAGATTTGACGCGTCGTGTGATCGGATCCCCCTCGGGTGGATGAGACATCATAAAAGAAGAAAATTCCAAAAAATCAGTTTTCATAGTTGCTTGTCCTAAACTGTTGTTGAAGCCACAAAATGCCATTGGCAATTTGAGATAATCACAAATAATAACTAATAAAAACTAATAACAATTATTTTTCGGGAAAAAAGTCTAACTATTTCAAAAATAGAACTACAATATGGAAAATAAGAAAGTTGAGTTTTATAGAAAATCTAGAACAAGTAGAGAGATTTAAAGAGATTTATAGTAGATTTAGAGAGTGTGTGAGGTTGAAGTTTGGGTCTACTCTATTCATAGGGGAGACCCAAAAAAAAATTCAAAAATTCTAAAAACAAAAAATGTCCGGACCATCCGGAGATTCGTCCGAATGGTCCGGGGCATCCAGACGAAATGTCCGGACGCCCGGACGGTCAATTCGGATCTCTACCGTATTTGATGAAGCTGACTTTCTTTTGCTTCCCAAAGATGCATCTCTGGTACAGACCAATATTAATGGTCATCAATTCTAGTAGTCTACCATTCAACTTAAGTACGTTCATCTCATTCTCACTTATATGCCTTTAGTTCCATAGAGTATTACTAAAATAAAAAATTACAACTATATATATTCCACATGTGTCTGCTGCTACCAAACAAATCATAGACAAGTATCTTAGACTCGAATATATATAAAATAATACAAGTCTTGTAAAAACAAGACATTACCATGCTTTTTGAAATTACTAATTCATTTTTCTTCTTAAGCTTGATATCTTCGATACCTACTATCTAAAGTGGTTTAAATAAGCAGTTTCAAAATTATTTGCAGTATATTTAATAACGATCTCTTGGTTTGAAGTGGTATACCAGGAAGCTCATGAGTCAAAAACCCGAGAGCCCATAGGACTTTCAGTAGTAAGCAACTAAACATCTTGTACATTTTCTGTAATAATATTTGCATTTTATTATTATTATTATTATTATTGTTCTTAAGTTGTTTACAATGCGTCTGTATATGCCCCATATGGTCGCATTTCAAGCATCCAAGTAGACCTCGTAGACCTTTAGATTAAGTATTGCTTTGACATTGATTTAATTAAGAACTTCATATGTTCTAATTTATGTAAGATGATCTACATATTGATTTAACATCAAATGTGGTATCATTATTCGAATATACATCATAATCATTCATTTGAAATTTTTCGCCAAGAATTATAATGTGTATGTCAATATATTTTATCTTCTACTTATAAGTAAAATTACTTACGATAGTTCTCAAAATTTCCCAACTACTAGTTATTGAAAACAAAAGGATTCGAGCATGAATTTTATTATCAAACTCGACCATGGCAAATGATAGAGTATTCACGATTTCACTGAATTCACTCAGCTGTTCTGTAATTGAAGCACCTCGTATCATGCTTAATTTTTGAACAATTGATTCATCATACTCATACAACTTGCCCAGGACATCATAACACCTTAATAAGTATTTTTTTTTCATAATCTTGTTTGCAACTAACTTTTATAGGATCAATCACACAGTGCATAGAACCTTAGGTTTCATAAGTTTTCAATATTCCTCCGACATCCTATATGGCTTCGTTGAATCTATAAGAAGTTGCTCTAATTTTATTTTATACATATAATCTTCAATATCTATTCTCTAATACGTGAGGGTTGACCCGCCAAACTTTACAATTGTAGCATATTCAGATCCGACTACAACATCTTGAGATCCGACTACAAGCGTTGATGATGTCGTCGCATTTTTTCTACTTTTTTGTCGTCTTCTTCTTTTTCCATAAATTCCTCCTCAAATCTTCACAAATAAATTATTCCTAGATTCATCATAAATCTTGCTCTGATACCAGTTGTTATGAATCAATGCTTAAATATATGAGACACAAAAAAGAAACACAAGAATTTTTACTTGGTTCATCCAGAAATAGGCTACAACCAAAGAACGATTGTAGTTGTATACTATATCATAAAATAATGTTTACAATGACATACAATCCTAATAGGGTGATTAATATATATATATATATATATATATATATATATATATATATATATATATATATATATGTGTGTGAGAAGAAAAAAACTCTAATAAAAAACCATAATATTATAATATTACCTAACAAGACAAAAACACTAATACGATAACCTAACATTTGAAGCATTATGCATTTTGTGAACGGATAATATATTACCATACTCCACACAAACATAACATCAAAGTAATATATACTTATATAATATTTTTAAACTTTCTTTTTGTAAAAATCGGTAGTATAACTTATATGTTATTGATAAAAACAAAAAACTACGAATAAAAGATGATATTAGCCAAATTTCTCAAATAATCCTAGGACTAAACCCGTATACATGAATTTCCTGACCAAACACAAACGTCATAGTGACATAAATGATTTAACATAGTAGACGCATCAGATAACTATAAAATCTTATTATAATAAAAAAAATTAAAAAGTAACATATTGTACCATTATTATCCTTTAAGTATACTAAAACAAAAAAAATATCTTAAATCATGACTTTTAAGCAAACAAAACCCAAGAAAAATAAAAATAAAAATATAGATAAGTTGGATCACGCTGGGAAATTACAAATTGCAGCAACAAGCTTTTCGCTGCAACCAATATCAAGTCTCGTTGACGTAGCGACAAATGCAGACATACTCGTTTCTCGCTAAGGTGTCGGAATTAGGTCAAACAGGTACTCAAATCAAAGATTTTGACGAACCCGTAAGATTTCAAAAATGTAGCTTTGTCACAAAGTTTAATACCCAAATTCGATCCATAAATCCTTTTAAACTAATTTTTATATTTACGCGTTATTTTTATTTATATATTTATTTATTTATTTTAAGACACTTATGTAAGTTTTTTTATTTGGGATTAAGGTTTTGGGTAGTTGCTATATAAATTATATTATACTCTATTTTACCGTCACACTTTGATAAAAAAATGGAAATTTTCGCTGAGTCTCCGTTCACTCTAACATAGGGTTAAGGTTTATATTTTCTCTTTTTGTTTCTTTTCTTGATTTTTTACAGCCATCAATTATACTTCGACTATCCCTTTCATCAGTTGGTATAAGAGCGACAGAGCTTCTACGATACAGGTTAAAGAGATATATCGCCTAAGAAAACCGCTCCTGTGAAGTCAACTTTTCAAATCACAGAACCATTCGATCAGGAGAAAATGGAATACCGATTTGGCCAGATAGATGAACGGATGAATAAATACCATCAATTATTACTTCCAGCGTGCCATAATAAATACCTCCAGGTGACTTGTCCAAAATAATTCTATTATTCTAAAAAAAAAACATCACTCTCTCTATACAGTAATAGCCAAGGACGACTAGTGGCATATAATCCAAAAACTCACTCCTCCTCAAACCTCAAACCCCCATCGCAACCCTCACTCATTTTCCTTTCCTCCACCGACAAACACCACCCAAAATCAATGAAGACGCAGACGGACTCAGCTCCGGTTCACGAGACAGAAGAGAACGGTTATATCGTCAGACAACAACAGCACGGCGCCGGTAGTAATAGACTGAGAATAGGGGTGACTCTCGTTGCGTTAAGGACCATGTGTTTCGCTGCCTCGACGATTGCTTTATGTTTTATGGTCACCGCTCGTCAGACTAGCAGTGTCTCTCTCTCTTTGGTTTTCCGCTTCAGCTTTACTCCAAATGGACCTTCTCTAACTCTTACGAGTAAGTTTCCGATTTAGATTTATTACTATTTTAAATGAAGCTTTTATACGATTTTGTGAAAGTTATGGCGCAATCATTCGAAGCAATTAATAAGTGATGCTAAATTTAGCGGTTCGTGTTTAAGATTCTGTTTGGTCGCTAAGAAAGCGAGAGAAAAAATTAAACAGATTTTTTTCAAATTAAAAAATGATACTAAAATAATAATTAGTTATAAATATATGAAAGAAGGATTTTTTTTAATAAAACAAACTCATATCATACACTAGGGAAAAATAACGAGCTGGAAGTTTTGATTACAACTATTGAGCATAAAGTCTTCTTACAATTAATAAATAAGCAGATCATACTCATTATGATTGACTTCCGTCAACGTGTGAATTTCATATATGAACCAACCATTATGGGTGTAGCACAATCCTTTATGAACCAACCATTAACATACTCACTCTTATTATATAATCTTGAGCACTTCAATTTCAAACATGTTGATAAAGTTATATGTCGCTCAAACGTCATTTTTTTTCCCAGAGAAAGGTAAAGACTCATATTTCAAGATAATTATCTAAGACAAACATCAACAAAATTGATCATTTTAAGTATACGTGATATTGTGAGAAGGCATAAGGTTTGGGAAAACATAGCAATTGATTAGTATTTCGAAACATCGGCAACAAATTTAGTCAAGAGCACTCACAAAGTGAAAAGGAAATATAATAAGATAGATCATCAAGAAAGCATATATCAATGGATGACTTCCACCAAACTATATTCAACTGAAGACGTAAAGAACTTATAGACATTGGAATATACAAGAAATATGTCATATATTACTAAATTGCTCATGACAGTTCAGAGATAAGATAGTAATGTTTAATAATATGTTGTAATAGATGGTCAACATGTGGGTTGATTCATTTATTAATAATACAACTCTTGATTATTTTTAATCTTATCTTTTTAGCAATACTTTACGGAAGAAAGCTTCTTTATCATTTTTGGCATCATCTATGTGAATATTTTATTCAAAGTAATTATTCTTTTTTAAAATGTTGCTGATTAGATCAGAAGTGAACAAATGATTACTTGGGGGAAACATACATGAATCTCGAGTACTAAATTCTCGAAATGTTTCTTCACCAGCTTGTGAGAACAACAATATACAAGGAACTCCATCGGTTATACCAATAATACCGGTAGAAAGAGTTCCAATTTAAGAAGACCATATTATCCAAGAAAGATCACGAAATAAAATGGCAAGTCCAACAACAACGATAATACCACACAAGGTATAACGACTTATATTAGAAATGTTAAACATTTACCAACAAATTTGAGGATAATAGGTTAAATTCTCTCCTTTGTGTTTAGTATTACAATTGAAGGTGTTAAGTTCAGACAATGTAAGTCAAATTTATTGCAAAATAAACGAGATGAAGAAAGTTAAAATGATTTGATTTAATCACTAAAACTCTACAATTTCAAAGAATGGATAATGATGAGTTAAATCATGAAAAGAAATTTGTTTAAGGAAGGAGAAGGAAAACATATTTGAAGAAAATTTGAAAAATGATATATGAGATGGCTATGTGTATTGTTCTAGGTTTGTTGATTTCAAGAATTTATGTTAGAACTTTCAGAAGATGTTGGTTGTTAGCTTTTGCATTTTTTTGTTCCAAAATTCCATGAGTCAAATTCTTCTTAATTTGTTGAATATCTGTTTATTTAGCCCTCGGCTTGGAGCTGTTTTAATTTTTTAATAATTGTTTCCTAGATCATCACTTGTCTCATTCTCAACCAATGATTTTCATTTGTTAGATATATCAAATACATTACTTTTAATTTTTGAATAATAAATCCATGGTTATATGGTTGAGTCATCAATAAGGAATATGTAGTATAATGAGTCTCCAAATGATGAAACTGGAGATGGTTCCCATAAATCAGTATGCACCAACTTTACCGTTTTTAGTTTTAGATATCCATTGCATTTGATAAAGAAGAATTTATTCTTCTTCTTAAATATGTAACTCTCATATATACTAAGACCGATGGTCTTCAGTTCTTGTGGTTTTTCATTTGACGAAAGTACCTTTATTTCACTATCACTCGTATATTAAGGCTTTGGTGTCATAGACTACGACTAGAGTCAACAACTTCAATTATAAATATAGCATATGTATCTATTGTTACTGGGTCAATAATAAAAAAATCGCTTGGACATGAATATATAAAAAGAGGAACCATCATGTGACCTAGAGACACTATCATATATACTTTAGTCACCTTTCATCAAAAACCAAAAAATAAATACCAAATTAATTATCATCAAGGTGTCCAATATAAATTAGATATCTTTTTGACTAAGGAACATATCTAACCCTGTGGATTTTAAAACATGGTCTATTTTCTTTTTTAAGCTTGATATCTCAAATTACTATGGTCTGAAGTGGTATTATTAGCTAAACGACAGTCCTAAAGTCACTTATAGTATAGTTAATAAAATGTTCTTTCCTTGAAGTGGTATTCAAGAAAACCCCTGAATTAAGAACCTAATAGTCCATGGGACTATGAAGATAAAGCTGTTAAAATATTTTGTAAGGTTTTGTAACAATATTTTCACATTGATTATTCTTCTTCTTGAATTAATTACTCCAACTCAGTATGTGTCCCATATGGTTGCAAAGTCTATTTTTTCTAAAGATGATTTGCCTTTTAAATCGACGTTAAAAGCAACATTATTATTTGAATACAATAGAATTCTTCATTCAAACTTCATCACTTAAAATCAGATTATGTATGTCATTATAATTTAGCATCTCGACTATTATGCTAACTCCAATCAGTTTTGGAAGACATTCAAGGTCTAACTCATTATTAGAATTCTTCAAATACACTAAAGCAAAATGAAATTTTGTAGTAGCAGTTTTGAACAATAGTGTTATATATAAATTTTGCTTGTGTCGGTGTCATGTCCCATTTAAAATATTGATATGAAATATATTTTCATTATATTTATAATGGTTCAATTAGTAACATCTACTTTTCTATTAGCTTATGAATAATATGGATTATAAATTAAGGTGATTAATTAGTCATATATATCTTAGATATTTCATAACGATTTCAAATATAATTTTATAAAAAATCAAAAAAAAAATTGTGACCGAGTATTTCCTAAAGTTTTTGCATCAACCTACTTTGTGACATAATCGACAATTAGAACTAAAAATTGCCTTCTTCATGTTGTCATATGGTCCTACTAGATCAATTTTTCATTTATCAAATGAACATATATATGGTTTTGATTATATAGATTCACTTGGTAAATGACTCATGTTTGCAAACTATTAACAAGAACCACAACTTTGAACCATAGCTTTGACATTTTTTTTAACATTGGTCAATTATATCGCTAAAAGAAAACTTCATATTAATCCTTTATAACCATAAATGGCTCCTACAATTCTCTCAAAATGAATGAAACCTTGACTTTTCTAAAACATCTAAAAAATGTTCTTGTTATATTTTTTTTTTGCAAATTACCTCGTTAAGAATAATATATTTCGCTCCTTGTAATCTTAATGATTATGCTTGAAAGTTATTTTATGGTAACACTTGATCACTTGAAAATAATAAATAATTTTGATGTCAGTCTTCATTTAAAATATGGATCACGTATTTAAAGAATCAATAAACATAACCTAAAACACTTGAAAACAAGTAAATATAAGAAAATCCCAACTTAGTGTATGATTGATTGAATCGTTTCAGAAGAGATAGAAAATTAAGTGTTACTTTTTTTAGAGTTTCAAATCCGTCAAATTCTTCAACAAGTTTTAGAGGTATTTAAGGGAATAGAGTCGAAAAAATATTCAAGTTAATTTTATCAAAGATAAAAGAGCATTTTTTACTCAAAATATTTAGCAATGTTTTTTCGTATACAGTTTTATATTCGTAAGTGAGAGTTTTATATCTCTTATTGTTTCTCTTACATCATTCATGATGAATTTTGTCGTAATTTTATTATAGCCTCATGAGGAAAAATATTTTGTTTTCAAGTGATTTAAAAAAATAAACCTATATATTGAAAATATTAAATCTTTTCTTTTCTATTTTTGTTCTATTATTATTATTGAACATCCAAAAATTTTCCAAATTAAAATTTTCAAATTCAAACTCCTATATAAAAATGAGAATCAATTTCATACTTATTTCTTACTAATATTTTGCATCAAGAATTATTTTTGTTATAGTTTAGCACCATATATATATATATATTGAAATTCTTTATATATATATATATATATATATATATATATATATATATATATATATATATACTTGCTCAAATATCAATATAAACTCATTGCAATTGAAAAGTTAGATAAAAGTAAAAGTAGATGAACAACTCATTTATCTATATGAGCTTATAGTCAATGTCGCTTTCACCAATGGATTTTTATTCTTTAATATATTTATATATCAATTTTTGAGCTCATATTTATTTTTAAAACTATTTTTTGTATTTACATCATGGCATTTATTAGATTGTGATTTGATAATCTACTATTAAAACATTTAAAGCTAAACATAAAACTGAAATTAATATGAATATACTTTAAAATTCATTTAATGGATGTACGTTTTCTTTTGAATGAAAATGGGGATAGATAATAGACACGTTTTAAATTCTAAATCGTTATTATGCTATTTTGAAAAGATATTTTACAATAGTACATGTGAAATTGTAGTGTTATGTTAATAGGGTCTATAAATTTTAATGCATGTGCATATTACATGACGATTTATACTTTTATATATATATGATAAAAATAAATACAAGGTCTGAGTTTTATTGAATAAAACAGTGTCATGTTTCAAATAAAAACAAAAACAAATATATTAAGATTTGTTCCATGGATAACATTGTTTTTTGCCACTTAATCTACATGGACCGTTTGTTTTCACCTCCCACAAGCAGTGGGTACGACAAATGTCAAAATCTATCTTATCGTTATAAATGTCGAAATAATGCAATTTTCCTTCAAATGTGAAACCACAGAAGAATAGTGTAGTACCAAATATAGGTGGGAGTGGACAAAATTCGAATGCCCACTCTCTTTGGTAAGGGATGTTATGCTCACCTAGATCGTCATCTTTGGATTTGCAATGTAATAATAGGTTTAATCCTCGACCAAGACTGTTTTTGACGTGCACATGTGTGTTTTCTCTTGGAAAACATATTCTAGATTCTCCTCTGATTATGCTTTGAATAATCAGTAGCGAAACCAGAAAAGAATATTTTGAAGAGTTGCTCATGTTTGGCCAATTGCAGTTTATGTTTGATTTATGTACTGTTCCTAGTTGTGGAGACTATCACTCATTTATTTATATATATATATATATATATATATATATATATATATATATATATATATATATATATTGTCATCATAAGATTTCGATATTTTATCTAAAAAAATAATTATTTAATAATGTATTGTCAAATTAGTTTGTACTTATCTTTTGCGTGTTTTAGTTCTATTATTTAATTTGATTTGGTAGTTTTTTTTTATGTCGTTTCTATCCAAAGATAAGACATTATAATACAGTACTTTTCTTTTTTGAAATTTAAGATTATGTTGAAGAATATTTTAAATGCCACTCTTAAACTCATGTATCTATCGTAAGCAATTTCAAATATCAAAGTAACTGAATTTGTTTTTATGATTGTGTTTTAATACTAAAAAAAATGTAAATAAAAATAATTATATAAGTTTTAAAATATTCAATTATATATATAAATTTAATTACTACATGTATTTTAAAAAACTTCTATGAATTTGTTAACAACATATTTTTTTTATGTTCATCCAATAATATGTTATATCATTTATGGTAAATTTTATCGTGGTTTTATAGCATAGAAAAATTATTTTTTTCGATTGATTTAAAATCATCTATATGAAAATTATTAAATCTCTCAACTTCTATTCCCATTTGTTATATTTAATCTCAAAAAATATTTCAGCCACAATTTTTAAATTCATGCAGAAAAATATAGTTATCATTATTATTATTTAGTTTTTTTTACTCCTTTAAATATATTCTTAAACTGATTTATACTTATCTTGTTGTTTTAGTTCTATTCTACGTCATTCTTATTATCTTTAGTGTGCTTATTATAGATAGTAAAATAAATTGTCATACTTTTTTAAAATTTAAGATTACGTTTAAGAATATATTTAATGCAATTTTCAAACTGACATTTGTGTTGTTAACAAATTAAACGCCAAATTAATTGATTTTGTTTTAAAATATGGGTTTTGACCACTATAAAAAGTCAAAATAATAAGTTATTATATAAACTTGAACATTTTAAATTTTTAAACAAAACATTAAGTGATGTGTAATTTTTAAGATATTTAAATAAAATATTTTACTATTTCTATTTTTTAAATAATAAAAATTAAAATATAAGTTTAGTTTTAAAATAACCGATAACGTTTTTTTATGTTATGTTTTGAGCACGTACTAAAAGAAATAACGCATAGATCAAATAATCCACCAATAAGAATTTTTCTCTTTCATGTTTTTTTAAATATTTTTCAAATCATAGTTCCAAAAAAGTATTTGAAAATATTATTGGTTTTGTTTTATTAAGATCAACAAAACTAGATCCATTAAATATATTTTTTAACTGTAAATTACGTATAATTCGGTTGCGAAAAAAGTATGGATCCGGTTACAAAATTACGCGTAATTTGGTCTGTAAAAGTAATTGTATTTCAGTTTTGGAACAACGTGTAATTTGGTTGGAAAAAATAATTGTGTTATAGTTGCGGAAATACGTGCAAATGTGATGGGAAAATAAGAAGAAAGAAGTTATAAAAATAGAATTTTGATTCTTAAATAAGTCTGACCGTGTGAAAAAACAAAATATAAAGTTGTTTTATGAAAATATGTGTTAATTGGTTGTGAAACAACTAACTTTTTATCGTTGCGAAAATATGTATATTTTTATGTTGAAATAATGTTTTTTTAAATGGACTCTTTTACAATTGCGAAAATACATTTAATTTGGTTCGAAATAAGTCTACAAAAAGTAAATAAGGTCTAATTGCAGAATTACTTCTAATTTGGTTGTTAAAAGGAAGTTGTGTTCCAGTTATGGAACTACATGTAATTTGGTTATGAAAATAAGAAACAAATTCCATGAAATATCACTAATGGATATCACTTTGTTCGTCTTTAAAAAGCAAAAATATATGTGACGTCCGAAGAGTAGCTGCATTTTTTCACTATATCAAAAAATAATTTCTACAATGACACCCAACCTAACATAACAATATTGACATTAGGACAAAAACCTTAACATAACAAAATTTCTATTATGACAAAGTAACATTTGGAACATTATGCATTTTGTAAACCATGCCATGTCCTATGAGACCCCATAAAAATATAACAATCTTCCACATAAAGCTCTTATTTTACTATGTACATACATTTATTTTGTAAATTATTCTTCTCCTCTGTTAGCTCGGTTAGCTACCAAGTCTGATTCTTTAGAAAATAGTCCATATCTTCTTTTATAAATAACTCTCGCTCACTTCTCAATTTTTGAAGCTTCAACATAATTTACAGGCTCACTTCCATATGAAAGCAAGATACGATGAATAAAGGGTGAATAACGATCTAATTTCTTGGATACTCGACTAGTTATTCAAAGTATAGGAACTGAAGTACTGGGTTTGGAGAAAATAGATTACTCGACTTTATCTCATAAACTTCATATTCCTTGTTCTAGACAACCTTATATTTCACATTGATTATAGAAATCTCACCCAAATAAATATAAGCATAAGATGGTACCTCTAATGTATCTCACTCTTTAACTACATATGATTTTTCATTGTAAATAACATTATCATTAAAAATAAAATTCATGTTTATGTATATTTTTTCAATTTTTGGTATCCCAAAATCTATAGCTAAAAGCATCATCTTTATGACAATAAAGAAATATTTTTTGGATTTGGAATCAAATTTATTTCTAGCATCGGAATCAATACGTACATATGACAAACAAGAAAATAATTTTAAGAAAGAAAGATTACATACTTACCACTCCATTTTTCCTCTTACAATTTTAAATTCAACCGAAATGATGGTCCTTTATTGATCAGATAAATTGCAGTATTTATTGCATGAACTCAAATAACATCTAAGGTCTGGTTCGTGCGATCAACTACAACATTATGTTGGGGTGTCTTTAGCATAATTCTTTTGCTTCTGATTTTATTTGTAGCACAAACTCTCTCAATATCCTACTAACGTATTCACCCTCATTTTATAATATTAGACACTTCAATTTCAAACTTGTATAATTTTCTACCAAATATTTATAATTATTAAATATATCAAATATATCACTTCTATTTTTCAAAAAATAAACCCATTGCATTTCTAGTCGAGTTATCAATAAATATGATGTAATATATTAAAAGATTAGGTGATCGAACTCGAGATTGTCTTAATAAATTAGTAGATACCAACTTTGACTTTGATGGTTTTGGAGCTCTACCGTATTTGATGAAGCTGACTTTCTTTTGCTTCCCAAAAATGCAGCTCTGGCACAGACCAATATCAATGGTCATCAATTCTGGTAGTCTACCATTCGACTTAACTACGTTCATGTCATTCTCACTTATATGCTTAAACCTTTAGTTCCATAGAGTATTACTAAAATAAAAAAATTAGAACTATATATATTACACATGTGTCTGCTGCTACCATACAAATCATAGACAAGTATCTAAGACTCGAATATATATAAAATAATACAAGTCTTGTAAAAACAAGACATTACTATGCTTTTTATCATAAAGTTGCCCAATAGAAATCAAATTTATTTGTATATATAGAACATATCTAACATTTTGAGATCTCCAAACTAATTCACTGTTTTTCTTAAGCTTGATATCTTCGATACCTACTATCTGAAGTGGTTTAAATAAGCAGTTTCAAAATTATTTACAGTATATTTAATAACGATCTATTGGTTTGAAGTGGTATACCAGGAAGCTCATGAGTCAAAAACCCGAGAGCCCATAGGACTTTCAGTAGTAAGCAACTAAACATCTTGTACATTTTATGTAATAATATTTGTATTTTATTATTATTATTATTATTATTATTATTATTATTATTGTTCTTAAGTTATTTACAATGCATCTTGTATTTGTCAAGCATCCAAGTAGACCTCGTAGACCTTTAGATTGGGTATTGCTTTGACATTGTTTTAATTAAGAACTTCATATGTTCTAATTTATGTAAGATGATCTACATATTGATTTAACATCAAATGTGGTATTATTATTCGAATACTCATCAGAATCATTCATTTGAACTTTTTCGCCAAGAATCATAATGTGTATGTCAATATATTTTATCTTATACTTATAAGAAAAATTACTTACAATAGTTCTCACAATTTCCCAACTACTAGTTATTGAAAACAAAAGGATTCGAGCATGAGTTTTATTATCAAAATCGACCATGACAAATGATAAATTATTCACGATTTCACTGAATTCACTCAGCTGTTCTGTAATTGAAACACCTCGTATCATGCTTAATTTTTGAACAATTGATTCATCATACTCATACAACTTGCCCAGGACGTCATAACAGCTTAATAAGTATTTTTTTCTTCATAATCGTGTGTGCAACTAACGTTTATAGGATCAATCACACAACGCATAGAACCTTAGGTTTCATAAGTTTTCAATATTTCTCCGACATCCTATATGGCTTCGTTGAATCTATGAGAGGTTGCTCTAATTTTATTTTATACATATAAGCTTCAATATCTATTCTCTAATACGTGAGGGTTGACCCGCCAAACTTTACAATTGTAGCATATTCAGATCTGACTAGAACATCTTGAGATCCGACTACAAGCGTTGATGATGTCGTCATATTTTTTCTACTTTTTTGTCGTCCTCTTCTTTTTCCATAAATTCCTCCTCAAATCTTCACAAATAAATTATTCCTAAATTCATCATAAATCTTGCTCTGATACCAGTTGTTATGAATCAATGCTTAAATATATGAGACACAAAAAAGAAACACAAGATTTTTTACTTGGTTCATCCAGAAATAGGCTACAACCAACGAACGATTGTAGTTATATACTATATCATAAAATAATGTTTACAATGACACACAATCCTAATAGGGTGATTAGTGAACGTATAATATATTACCATACTCCACACAAACATAACATCAAAGTAATATATACTTATATAATATTTTTAAACTTTCTTTTTGTAAAAATCGATAGTATAACTTATATGTTATTGATAAAAACAAAAAACTACGAATAAAAGATGATATTAGCCAAATTTCTCAAATAAAACTAGGACTAAACCTGTATACATGAATTTCCTGACCAAACACAAACATCATAGTGACATAAATGATTTAACATAGTAGACGCATCGGATAACCTATAAAATCTTATTATAATAAAAAATATGAAAAAGTAACATATTGTACCATTATTATCCTTTAAGTATATTAAAACAAAAAAAAAATATCTTAAATCATGACTTTTAAGCAAACAAAACCCAACAAAAATAAAAATAACAATATAGATAAGTTGGATCACGCTGGGAAATTACAAATTGCAGCAACAAGCTTTTCGCTGCAACCAATATCAAGTCCCATTGATGTAGCGACGAATGCAGACATACTCGTTTCTCGCTAAGGTGTCGGAATTAGGTCAAACAGGTACTCAAATCAAAGATTTTGACGAACCCGTAAGATTTAAAAAATGTAGCTTTGTCACAAAATTTAATACCCAAATTCGATCCATAAATCCTTTTAAACTAATTTTATATTTACACGTTATTTTATTTATATATTTATTTATTTTAAGACACTTATGTAAGTTTTTTTATTTGGGATTAAGGTTTTGGGTAGTTTCTGTATAAAGTATATTATATCCTATTTTACCGTCACACGTTGATAAAAAATGGGAATTTTCTCTGAGTCTCCGAGTCTCTGTTCACTCTAACATAAGGTTAAGGTTTATATTTTCTCTTTTTATTTCTTTTCTTGATTTTTTACAGTCATCAATTATACTTCGACTATCCCCTTCATCAGTTGGTATAAGAGCGACAGAGATTCTACGACACAGGTTAAAGAGATATGTCGCCTAAGAGAACCGCTCATGCGAAGTCAAATTTTCAAATCACAAAACCATTCGATCGGGAGAAGATGGAATACCGATTTGGCCAGATAGGTGAACGGATGAATTCTCTTATTACTTTGCAGGATTTCTGATACTCGACCGTCCACTTTTTGATGAGTATGAGGCTGACTACAAGAGTGAAATTTCTGATGAAACTTTTCCAAAATCGGGAGATCCGATTTATATGTACGACGATGATGGTGAAATCAGTGTTAAAGATGAAGACGATTGGGTAACACCAAAAAAGTCTCTTGTTATTTTAATAATGTAAACAATAAAAAAATGTATGCTTCAATTTCTAGTGGAGAAATTGTTACATATTTGGTTGATAATTCTTTCTTTGACTCTAAAAGCAGAAGATGATCTAGGATTAAGAATAAAAAGAAAAACTAAAATATAAAGAAAGACTTGTGTTTTAATAAATGAAAATTATGATTTTCAATTAAAACCTGGGGGATTTTTTATGATGAAGACTCTAAAAAATCTGATATCATGGAGGAAACTAAACAAAAAAATACTATTTGGATAGCCAAAAAAATTCAAAAGATCCAAGTTTTACCAGACAAGTACATGCTTGATTTTAAAATGGGCAAAGTTTTATATGATCGTCATTTGGAGATGAGTTTTATATCAAATTTGTATGTTGGCAATTCTTTGATCTATATGCATACCAAATTCGGTTGGTTAAGTAAAGTATGCGAGGTTTTCGGTGAAATGCTTCACAGAGATATTGTGTCCAATAATAGTTTGATTCCTGTTCATATATTTGGAATTATTATACGTAATTGGCATTCTTATTAAGGATATGTGGGGCCAATGTCTTTCACTGCTGGTGGTGGATTCAGTTACACTGATGTGCTTAAGAATCCATCTGCTATTCAACAAAGGGGAATTGTTCCTTTCTGCAAGGGTCCTGATATGATACAACGCGTGCAGTCTGGAATAAGAAAGACATCAACTTTGTACTATCACATCTTGCAATAGCTTGATTATGGTCTTGTCGAGTGTTAGCCTTTGGTCTTGACTCCCACTAGGGAACTTACGCATAAAATATAGAAGGTTATGCTAGCACGTGATGATTATCTTGGGGTTAAAGTTCATGCTGATTATTTGTCTACGAAAGAATCGGTTGTAGAATTATATTTTTTTGGTGCCACATTGTAGCTCATGGGATTAAATCTTATAAGTGAGCCATTGGTTGGTTCTGTAGGGAACATTCTTGTGTACAATGGCAAAATATTTGGAGGAATTCTCGTCAACAATAATTGTAATGACACCAAAATTCTTATGAGAATTTTAGAGAAGTGTTGTTCATGCAAAATAAACACACATGCGAGGAGTTGCAATTGTAGTGGAAAAGGTAAAGAGTCTATCTCGGATGCTCTCTCAAAAGTTAAAGGACCATGTGCCGTAATCTGTGGCAGAAAATGAGGTGGTTGTAGTACAGTTCTTTTAATGTCTTGATGTTTTGAATTCGAGGTCGAATTCTTCCCAACCACGGAAGGATAATGTAGCGAAGAATACATACAGATTGTTTCTCGCTCATGTATTAGAATTGGCTCCACAGGTACTCAAATCAAAGATTTTGACGAGCCTGTCATATATAAAAAGTGTGATTATGTCACAAAGTTTGATACCCAAATTCGACCCATAAAACTTTTAAAAACGGTTATTGTATTTACACGTTATTTTTATTTATTTGTTTTATTTTAAAACGTTTATCTAATTTTTTTTATTTGAGAATATAGTTTGAATAATCGCTATATAAAGCATCTTATATCCTATTACCCATCAAATTTTGATGAATAAAAATTGAAATTGAATTGCTAAACTGGAACACGAAGTAAAAAAAATGACATCATCATCTTCCAGCCGTGCGAACACAACCTTTTATGATAAGATTTGTGGGGTTGATTAACTTTAGCAAATGCTGAAGACTACCAATAGTTTTCCCTTGGTTTTTTTTACTGATTTGGCTTTTTATTTGCAAAGGGTGAATATAACCTTTTAGGACTTTTGGCTCTCTTGTTCATGCTTACATTTTTTTTATTTATGTGCATGATGTGGTTTAGAAGTGGACGCAAATCGATAATATCAACCAGCACCAAATGTAGAGAAATACGAGTTGTTGTCCAAACAATAAATAATGGAATTCTTCCCTAAAAAATCTTTAATTTCATTATAGATTAAGTAAAAGTAACTATGCTGATATATTTCTTATTACAAATGATTCTACCAATAACGTTGTCTTCACTAATACACCATCCTTAAACTTTATTTGTATTTAAACTTGTTGTTATCCTTTTATGTTTTGTCGATTTTATCTTTTTGTATTTTGTTAGTTAAAACTTGATATTCATGTTATTTATATATTTAATAGATATATTTTTGAAGTATTACAGTATTTCCTTAATTTTGTAAATCTTTTCCGGTCATATAAAATTTAAAAAAATTAATTTTTTTACTTGAACTATTTTTTTTCTATAAATCTCATTGCTTTATTAAAACCACTCGAAAGTACAAGGATCTAATCAGAAGGTTTAAGAGTAATTGAGGATTATATTATAATTTGACAAATTTTTAACCAGCTAACGCCACTTTGCGGAAGAACATAAGGGCTTAGGTTAAGGATTTTGATGAAGACGATACATCATTAGTGAGAAGCAAGACCTTCAATAAGATACCAAACAAAACTGATGCAGACCAGCAATTGGATAGCTACAAGGGATTCGATCTTAGATACCCAATTCGAAGGTTCTCAAGCAGAGTAATGACTCTCAAAGGATTCATTGAATCATCCTGATTAAAGTTCATCAAATTTCTATCTTTAAGAGTTTGATTGGCGATCCAGTATGCAACAATCTTATATTCACTATATATGTGGTTGATTGTCATCGATGGAGAGATAAGCGTTCTGCAACAACTGATAAGAGGATCTAAATACCAAGCTACCTTCCCGTAAAGCAAGAGCTCAACAAACAATTTTCGAGTCAGTTTCGTTGTCCAGGTTGGTGATCTTCATCATTCGACAGATAAGGAGCCCATCAAGAAGATCTTTACACTCAGCGAAGATTGGAAGGTTTTTCCCATAGAGTCTGCCAAATTCCAGTACAGTGTTACCTTCATGGTTTCTAACAAGGTTACCTCCGCTGGTTTCTCCAAAGTTGTCTCAAACACCGTCAGTATTCAGTTTAAATCGATTTGCTTTGGGGGTTTTCCACTTAAGGAATAAAATAACTCTGTTGTTTTTAGATGATTTACAAATTTTAGAGGTATTTGAGGGATTAGAGTTGAAAAAAGATTAAAGTTATTTTTATCAAAGATAAAAGAGTATTTTTTACTCAAAATATTTAACAATATTTTTTTGATATAAAGTTTTATATTCGTAAGTGGGAATGTCATGTCTCTCATTGTGGCTCTTATATCACTCATGATAAAATTTATCGTAGTTTTATTATATCCTCATCAGGAAAAGTATTTTTATTTCAATTGATTTTAAAAAAGCAAAACCTATATATTGAAACTACTAAATCTTTTATCTTCTATTCTTGTTTTTTATCAATACTATTGAACATCCAAAAAAATTTCAAATTTAATTTTTCAAATTCAAACTCTTACATGGAATAAAAATAAGAATTAATTTCTTACTTATTTCTTACTAATATTTTGCATCTATAATTATTTTTATTATAGTTTAGAACCATATATATATAGCTATTAAAATGCTATATATATATATATGCTCAAATATCAATATGAACTCCATGCAATTGAAAAACTAGGAAAAATAGAAGTAGATGAACCACTCATTTATCTATATGAGTTTATAGTCCATGCCGCTCTCACCATTGGAATTTTATTCTTTAATATAATTATATATTAATTCTTGAGCTAGTATTTATTTTTAATTTTTTTGTATTTAAATCATGACATTTATTAGATTGTAATTTGTATAAAGTACGTTTAAAACATTTAAAGCTAAACATAAAACTTAAATTAGTATGGATATACTTCAAAATTCATCTAATAGATGTATGTTTTTTTCGAATGAAAATGGGGACTGATAATAGGCATACGTTTTAATTTCTAAACCGTTATTATGCTATTTTGAATTGTATATGTGAAATTGTAGTGTTACAATAATGGGACCTATAAATTTTGGTGTATGTGCATATTACATGACGAATTATACTTATATATATGATAAAAACAAATACAATATCTGAATTTATTGATTAAAATAGTCTCATGTTTCAAATAAAAACAAAAATAAACATATTAAGATTTGTTCCATGGATAACATTGTTTGTTGCCACTTAATCTACATGGACCGTCTGTTTTCACCTCCCACAAGCAGTGGTTACGACAAATGTCAAAATCTATCTTGTCGTTATAAATGTCGAAATAATGCAATTGCCTTTCGAATGTGAAACCACAGAAGAATAGTGTAGTACCAAATATAGGCGGGAGTGGACAAAATTCGAATGCCCACTCTCCTTGGTAAGGGATGTTATGCTCACCTAGATGGTCATCTTTGGATTTGCAATGTAGTAATAGGTTTACTCCTGGACCAAGACTATTTTTGACGTGCACGTGTGTGTTTTCTCTTGGAAAACATATTCTAGATTCTCCTACAATTATGCTTTGAACAGTGAGTAGCGAAACCAGAAAAAAATATATAGAAGAGTTGCTCATGTGTTGGCCAATTTGTAATTTATGTTTGATTTCTATATTGTTCGTAGTTGTTGAGACTACCACTCATATATATATATATATATATATATATATATATATATATATATATACCATCTTATCCAACGATGAGATATTATAATAAAGTATTTTTTATTTCCTTTCTTTTTTGAAATTTAAAATTATGCTGAAGAATATATTAAATGTCATTCTTAAATTCATTTATGTAGCCATTCCAAATGTAAAATTAATTAATTTTGTTTTTATGTTTGAGTTTTAATATTTTAAAAATGTAAATAAAAATAATTATATAAGTTTATAAAATGTTAAATTATATATAATTTTTTTTTAATTACTGTATGTTTTTTAAAGTATTGCTATGAATTTTTTAACAACATACATTTTTTTTATATAAAATTAAAGATCAATTTTTAAAATTATTTATAATGTTTCTATGTATAGATATATATTTAAAAAAATCTATTTTACATGGTTCATCTAATAATAGATTATATCTCAACCAAAACCATTAAATTAATGCACAAATTTATTTATTTATTTATTTATTATTATTATCACTATTATTAAAAAAATTACTCCTTTAAATATATTCTCAATTTGATTTATACTCATATTCAGCGTGCTATTTTTTAGTTCTCTTCTATATATTCTTATTATAGATACTAAAATAAAGTGCCTTACTTTTTTTAAAGTTAAGATTACTTCTAAAAATATTTTCAATGCATTTTTCAAACTGACATATGTATGGTTAACAAATTAATGTTAAATTAATTGATTTTGTTTTTATATATCGGTTTTAACACCTATAAAAAGTCAAAATAAAAAATCATTATATAAACTTGAATAGTTTAAATTTTAAATAAGATGTGTTATTTTTAAGATATTTAAATGAAATCTTTTACGATTTGTATTTTTGAAATAATAAAAAATAAAATCTAAGTTTAGTTTAAAAATAATCCAGAACGTTTTTTATATTATGTTTTGAGTACATACTAAAAGAAATAACGCATAGATCAAATAATCTATCAATGACCATTTTTCTCTTTCATGTTTTAGTAAATATTATATTTTTCAAATCATAGCTCTAAAAAGTATTCAAATATATTATTATTTTGTTTTATTAAGATTAACAAAACTATATCCATAAAAGATATATTTTTTAATTGTAAATTGCGTATAATTTGGTTGCGAAATAAGTATGGATCCAGTTACAGAATTACGTGTAATTTGGGTTCTAAAAGTAATTGTATTTCAGTTTTTGAATATCGTGTAATTTGGTTGTGAAAAAGTAATTGTGTTATAGTTGCGGAAATACATGCAAATGTGATGGGAAAATAATAAGAAAAGAGTTATAAAAATCGGATTTTGGTTGCTAAATAAGTTTGAATGTGTGAAAAAATAAAATACAAAGTTGTTTTATAAAAATAAGTGTAATTAGTTGTGAAACGACTAACGTTTTTATTGTTGGAAAAATATGAATGTTTTTATGTTGAAATAATGTTTTTTAAAATAGACTGTTTCACAATTGCGAAGATACGTTCAATTTGGTTGCAAAATAAGTCTACAAAAAGTAAATAAGTTCCAATTGCAGAATTACCTGTAATTTGGTTGCTAAAAGGAAGTTGTGTTCCCATTATAGAATTACATGTAATTTGTTTATTAAAATAAGAAACAAATATCTTGAAAATACACTAATGGATATCGCCGTTCGTCTTTAAAAGATAAAAATATATGTTACGTCCGAGGAGTAGCTGTAATTTTTCACTATATCAAAAAATAATTTCTACAATGACATGCAACCTAATATGGTGATTATATATATATATATAAATTAGGACAAAAACCTTAACATAACAAAATTTCTAATATGACAAAGTAACATTTAGAACACTCTGCATTTTGTGAACCATGCCATGTCCTATGAGACCCATACAAATATAACAATCTTCCACTATGATATTGCCACATAACAACATGTCTTAAATACACCATGAATAAATTTTTAATATCTGACACATCAATCACTATCACAACTCTTTTAACCATCACGAAGGTAAAAAACCTACTCAAACTGCATACAACTTCAGTTTCTCAAATGTAACGGTTTTGTTGACACGTCTATTGAATTATTTACTCCATTAATCTTCTCAAGTCTCAGTTGACCATCTTTAACCAAATATCGAATGAAGTAATATTTGATATCCATGTGATTGGTTCTAGAATGGTATGCTAGATTCTTCTCCAAGAAAATAACAGTCCAATTATCACTATGTAATATTCCATTTTATTTATTAATACCCGATTCACCCAAGACCCATGTAACCAATCATCTCATTTATCCGCTTTATAGTAGCAACATATTCAGATTGAGTAGTAAACAAGACTACTATATTTTTCTCATTAGAACCCAAACTCATAGAAGTACCATCCAAAGATACACATACATAATCATAATCTTTATAATATCAATACTTTCAGCAAGTTCAGCATCAAGATAACCCTAAAAATCATACTAGAACACGTGAAGTAAAATTGTAGCGTGTACTCACATAAAGCTCTAATTTTACTATGTACATACATGTTTTTTTATAAATTATTATTCTCTTATGGTAGCTCGGTTAGTTACCAAGTCTTATTCTTAAGAAAATAGTCAATCACATCTTTTGTAGATAACTCTCACTCACTTGAATTCTCAATTTTCAAAGCTTCAAAGATAATTTACAGGCTCACTTCCATATGAAAGCAAGATATGATAAATAGAAGGTGAATAATGATCTAATTCCTTGGATACTCGACTAATTATTCAAATTGTGGGAACCGGAGTACTGGGCTTGCGGAAAATAGATTACTCGACTTTATCTCATGAACTTCATATTCCTTGTTCTAGACAACTTTGTCTTGCACATTGATTATAGAAATCTCACCCAAATAAATATAAGCATAATATGTTACCTCTAATGTATCTCGCTCTTTAACTACATATGATTTTTCATTGTATATAACATTTTCATTAAAGATAAAATTCATGTTTATTTATAATTTTTAATATTTAGTATCCCAAAATCTATACCTAAAAACATCATCTTCATAATAATAAAGAAATATTTTTTGGATTTGGAATCAAATTTATTTCAAGCATTGGAATCACCACATACATATGAAAAACAAAAAAATAATTTTAAGAAAGAAAGATTACCTCCTTACCACTCTATGTTTCCTCTTATAATTCCAAATTCAATAGAAAAGATGGTCATTTATTTATCAGATAAGTTGCAGTACTTATTGCATGAACCCAAATAATATTTGCAAACAAGCATGCAGACTCATGCTTCTAGAACGTTCATTCAATGTCTGGTTCGCGCGGTCAGCTACAACATTATGTTTGGGTGTCTTTAGCATGGTTCTTTTGAGTTTGATTCTATTTGTAGCACAATACTCTCTCAATATCCTACCAACGTATTCACCTTCATTTTATAATCTTAGACACTTCAATTTCAAACTTGTATCATTCTCTACCAAGTATTTATAATTCTTAAATATATCAAATACATCACTTTTATTATTATTTTAAATTAACCCATACATTTGTAGTTGAGTTATCAATATATCTGATGTAGTATATTGAAAGATTATGTGATGGAATTGGAGATTGTCTTAATAAATTAGTAGGAACCAACTCTGACTTTGATGGTTTTGGAGCTCTACCGTATTTCATGAAGGTGACTTTCTTTTTCTTCTCAAAGATACAAATCTCACATATACCAATAGTAATGGTCATCAATTCTGGTAGTCTACCATTCGACTTAAGTAGTTTCATGTCATTCTCACTTATATGCTTAACCTTTTAGTTCCATAAAATATTACTAAAATAAGCAATTATAACTATATGTATTGCACATGTATCTGCTGCTACCATACCAATCATAGACAAGTATCTTACACTCGAATATATATAAAATAGTACACGTCTTATAGCAACAAGACATTACTATGCATTTTGTTATAAAGTTGCCTAATAGAAATGAATTGTATTTGTATATATAGTACGTATTTAACATTGTGGGTTCTCTAAAATAATTCATTGTCTTGCTTAAGCTTGATATCTTCGATACCTACTATCTGAAGTGGTGTAAATAAGCAGTTTCAAAATTATTTGCAGTATATTTAACAACAATCTCTTGGTTTGATGTGGTATACGAGGAAGCTCATGAGTCAAAACCCCAAGAGTCGATAGGACTTTTAGTAGTAAGCAACTAAACATCTTTTGCGTTTTATGTATATTGTTATTGTGCTTAAGTTATTTACAATGCTTCTGTATATGTCCCATATGGTCGCATTTCAACCATCCAAGTAGACCTCGTAGACCTTTAGATTGGGTCTTGCTCTGCCATTGTTTTAATTAAGAACTTCATATGTTTTGTTTATGTAAGATGATCTACATATTGATTTAACATTAAATGTGGTATCATTATTCGAAAAGTCATCAGAATCATTCATTTGAACTTCTTCACCAAGAATCAGAATGTGTGTATCAATATATTATATCTTCTACTTATATGTAAAATTACTTACAAAAATTCTCACAATTTCCCAAGTACTAGGTAGAGAAAAGAAAGGATTCAAGCATAAATTTTATTATCAAACTCGACCATGGCAGATGATAGAGTATTCACGATTTCACTGAATTCACTCAACTGTTGTGTAATTGAAGCACCTTCTATCATGCTTAATTTTTAAACAATTGATTCATCATACTCATACATACTTGCCCAGGGCGTCATCAAACTGAAAGAAGTATTTTTTTTTCAAAATTTTGTGTGCAACTAACGTTTTTAGGATCAATCACACATCCCATGGAACCTTAGCTTCCATAAGTTTATAATATTCCTCCGGCATCCTATATGGCTTCGTTGAATCTAAGGGTGGTTGCTGTAATTTTATTTTATACATATAATCTTCAATATCTATTCTCTAATACACGAGGGTTGACCCATCAAACTTTACAATTGTAGCATATTCGGATCCGACTACAATATCTTGAGATCCCACAACTAGCGTTGATGACATCGTCGCCTATTTTTCTTCTATTTTGTTGTCTTCTTCTTTTTTCATAAATTCTTCCTAAACTCTTCACAAATAAATTATTCCTATCATAAATCTTGATCTGATACCAGTTGTTATGAATCAATGCTAAAATATATGAGACACATAAAGGAAACACAAGAATTTTTACTTGGTTCATCCAAAAATAGGCTACAACCAAAAAACGACTGTAGTTTTTTACTTTATCATAAAATAGTGTTTAAAATGACACGCAATCCTAATAAGGTGATTAATACACACACACACACATACACACACACACACATGTATATATATATATTAGAATAAAAAACTCCGATAATAAACTATAATATGATAATATTACCTAATAAGACAAAAAACCTAATGCGATAAACTAACATTTGAAGCATTGCGCATTTTGTGAACGGATAATATATTACCATACTCCACAAAAACATAAAATCAAAGTGATATATACTTATATATATTTTTTGAACTTTTATTTTGTTAAAATCGATAGTATAACTTATATATTATTGATAAAAACTAAAAACTGCGAATAAAAGATGAAATTAGCCCAAATTTCTCAAATAAAACTAGGACTAAACCCGTATGCATGAATTTCCCAACCAAACACAAATGTCATAGTGACATAAATGATTGAAAATAGTAGACGCATCAGATAACCTATACAATTCTATTATAATAAAAAAATGAAAAAATAACATATTGTACCATTATTGTTCTTCAAGTATATAAAATAAAAAAGTATATTAAATTATGACTTTTAAACAAACAAAACCCAAAAAATAAAGACAACAATCTAGATAAGTTAGATCACGCTAGAAAATTGCAAATTGCAGCAACAAAGCCGCAACCAATGTCAAGTCTCATTGATGTAGCGACGAATGCAAACATACTAGTTTCTCGCTAAGGTATCGAAATTAGGTCAAACAGGTACTCAAATCGAAGATTTTGACGAGCCCTTAAGATTTCAAAAACGTAACTTTGTGACAAAGTTTAATACCCAAATTCGATTCATAAAGCTTTTAAAAACCCAATTTTTTTATTTACGCATTATTTATATTTATTTAATTATTTTGAGACATTTATGTAATTTCTTATATTTAGGATTAAGGTTTTGGGTAGTTGTTGTATATCTTATACCTTATTCTACCGTCAGACTTCTTTGATGAATAAAAATTGAGAATTTTCTTTGAGTCTCTTTCTACTCTAACTTAGAGTTAGGGTTTATATCTTCTTTTTTGTTTCTTTTCTTGATTTCTTACAGCTTTCGATTCTATTTCGACTATCCCCTCCATCAGTTGATATAAGAGCGACAAAGCTCTTACGATCGGGGAACTTTTCAAATCGCACAACCATTCGGTCGAGAGGAGATGAAATATCGATTTGGAAAAATGGGTGAACAGATGAATTTGTTGTGACATCAAACATTGATTGAAGATATTGAGAGTTTGACCACGACCGAATTTCAAACTCCACCCAAAAATTCAAAGGTGAAAGTATTTTTCACAGGATCCAACCAAAACTATAGCTACAATTTAGGAAAACCAAAGGGGAAGGATATCCATCAAGTAGATGCTGGTAACATGGAGGGTTCACTAATACTAGATCATCCACTCTTTGATGGGTATGCAGCTGACTACTAGGTGAAAGTTTTTATGAAAGTTTGCCGAAATTGGGAGATCCAATTTATATGTATACGACAATGACGGTGAAATCAGTTTTAAAGACGGAGACGATTGCGTAACACCAAGAAAGTCTCTCGTTAGTTTAATAATATAAACAATAAAAAAACTATGTTTCAATTTCTAGTGGAGAAATTGTTACATATTTGGTTGATAATTCTTTCTCTGACTCTAAAAGAAGAATATGATCTAGGATTAAGAATAATAAGAAAAACTAAAATATAAAAAAGAGAGTTGTGTTTTAATAAATGAAAATTATGATTTTTAATTAAAACATGGGGGAGTTTTTTATGATGAAAACTCTAAAAAAGATGATATCATGGAGGAAACTAAAAAAAACATATTGTTTGGGTAACAAAAAAAATTCAAAAGATTCAAGTTTTACTGGAAAAGTACATGCTTGATATTAAAATGGGTAAAGTTTTATATGATTAGCTTTTGGAGATGAGTTTCGGATCAAATTTGTATGTTCGAAATTCTTTGATCTATATGCATACCAAATTCCGTTGGTGAAGTAAAGTACGCGAGGTGTTCGGTGAAATACTTCGCAGAGATATTGTGTCCTATAACAGTTTGATTTATGGTCGTATTGTCGGTATTATTATACGTAATTTGCATTCTTATTGTGGATATGTGGGGCCAATGTCTTTGCCTGCTGGTGGTGGATTCAGTTACACTGATGTGCTTGAGATGCCATCTACTAATCAACAAAGGGGAATTGTTCCTTTCTGCAAGGGTCTTGATACGATACAACGGGTGCAGTCTGGAATGAGAAAGACACCAACTTCTTACTATGGGATCTTGCAACATCTTTATTATGTTCTTGTCGAGTGTTACGCTTTGGTCTTGGCTCCCACTAACAACTTACGCATAAAATTTAGAAGGTTCTGCAAGCACTTGGTGATTATCTTGGTGTTAAAGTTCATGTTGATTATTTTCCTATGAAAGAATCAGTTGCAGAATTGTATTTTTTTGGTGCCACATTGTAGTTCAGAGGATTAAATCCTATAAGTGAGCCATTGGTTGGTTTTGTAAGGAACATTCTTGTCTACAATGGTGAAATCTTTGGAGGAATTCTCGTCGACAATAATTGTAATGACACCAAAATTATTATGAGAATTTTAGAAGTGTTGCTCCTAGAAAATAAACAAACATGCGAGGACTTGCAACTGTAGTGGAAAAGGGAAATAGTCTATCCCGGATGCTCTTGCAGAAATTAAAGGACCATGGGCCGTAATCTGAGGCAGAAAATTATAATGTCGTAGTACAGTTCTTTCAATGTTTCGATATTTTGAATTCAGCCCGAATTCTTCACAACCGGAGAAAGATAATGTAGCAAAGAATGCAGACATACTGTTTCTCGCTCAGGTATCAGAATTGGCTCAACATGTACTCAAATCAAAGATTTCGACAAGCTTGTCAGATATAAACAATGTGATTATGTCACAAAGTTTGATACCCAAATTCAACCCATAACGCCTTTAAAAATCAGTCTTAATATTTACGTATTATTTTTATTTGTTTTATTTTAATACATTTATGTAATTTTTTTTATTTGGGAATAGGGTTTTGGATAGTTGCTATATAAAACATCTTATATCCTATTATATCATTAGACTTTGATGATTAAAAATTAAGAATTTTCTCTGAATCTCTTTTCATTATCCAAATATACATTTACAACCCATCAACTATAATCAAAAGGAATTAATCATAACTTTACAAACTTATAGAAATTAACGAAAACAATTAACAAATAAGAACTCCCTATGTTATAACAATACAGAAATGCATCCATAACTAAATGAATAACGGTTAACAACCTACATAACTAGTTGAAATCATGCCTACAAATAAGCATAGAAGCAACATGTGGAGCCTAATGACATAAAACAACAACCATAGTTAGTCAAATATGCAACAAGCTTACCAACTAAAAACAAAAGACGTACAAATGAGTCCAGAACCGACCAAAATAGTTGTCCTGAAACAACCTTACAAAAATTCCAAATAGTCCATATTAAAAAAACCCAAAAAATAACTCTGTAATCAGAAACAAAACTATACCAAATTTAAAACGAAACGTAAAGTAAAGAATAAAAAAAATAACACTGAATTTTGATCGATTTGCGTCCACTTCTAAACCACATCATGCACATAAATAAAAGAAATGTAAGCATGAACAAGAGAGCCAAAAATCCTAAAATGTTATATCCATCCTTTGCAAATAACAAGCCAAATCAGTACAAAGAACCAAGGGAAAACTACTTGTAGTCTTCAACATTTCGTAAAGTTAATCAACCCCACGAATCTTATCATAATAGGTTGTGTTCATATGGCTGGAACCATGTCATTTCTTTACTTTGTGTCCCCATTTAGCAACTCAATCATTGATGTTATTAGCCTCTCTATAAATATTTTAAAACTTAACTTCAAAACAATCATGGATGTTATTAGCCTCTCTATAAATATTTTAAAACTTAACCTCAAAACAGTAAGAGAAATACGAGTAATCTTAACGAGTAGCCGAATTGGTTGAGTACCACATGTTTGTGATCAGAAATCATGAGTTCAAGTCTTTCTATATACGTTTTCTTGACTGAACCTCACGTTGTGTGGTTTACCTTCTAGCGCTTGGGATATAGACTATCGCGTCAGACCGAAAATTTACCCTGTACGCACTCGTTAAGTAGCGGTTTAGTAGCTGGGGTTCCTTTCGGGAAAAAAAATAATACGATCACTCCGGAAAAGAAAAAGAAAATACGAGTTGTAATCCGAACAATAAATTATGGCATTCCTCCATAAGAAATCTTTAATTTCATCCTAGATTAAGTAAATGTAACTACGCCGATATATTTCTTATTACAAATTATTCTACCAATAAGGTAGTCTTCATTAATACACGATCCTTAAAATTTATTTGTATTTAAACTTATTGTTATCCTTGTATATTTTGTTGATTTTATCTTTGTATTTTGTCAGCTAAAATCTGATATTCGTGTTATTTATATATTAAATAGATATATTTTTGAAGTATTACATTTTTTCCATCCATTTATGTAAATTTTGTAATTTTTTTCCAGTCATATAAAAAAAAAGAATTAAAAAGAATCTTTTTTTTTACTTAAACTATTTTTTTCCATGAATTTCATTGTTTTATTAAAACCACTTAAAAGTACAGGGACCTAATCAGAAGGTTTAAGAGAAAATAAGAACTTGACGATTTTTTAACAAGCTAACGCCTCTTTGAGGAAAAACAAAGAGGTTTAGGTTAAAATTTTTGATGAAGGCGATACGTTATTAGTGAGAAGCAAGACCTTCAATAATATACCAGACAAAACTAATGCAGACGACCAGTTTGATAGCTACAAGGGATTCGATCTTAGATACCCAATTCTAAGGCTCTCAAGCAAAGTAATGGCTCTTAAAGAATTCAGTGAATCAACCTAATTAAAGTTCATCGAAATTCTATCTTTAAGAGTTTGCTTGGTGATCCAGTCTGCAGCAGTGTTTTGTTCTCTATGTATGTGGTTGATTTTCGTTGATGGAGAGATAAGATTTCTGCAACAGGTGATAAGAAGATCTAAATACCAAGCTACCTTCCCGTAAAGCAAGAGGTCAACAAACAATTTTGGAGTCAGATTCGATGTCCTGACATGATCTTCTAGATTGCCTTGTCCACTGTACTTACTCATCAAATGACTGTCATCATATGGTTACATCATAAGGAGGAATATTCTCGATGTTTGTGGGGATTGTTCGTCTGGGTGAGGGTGCCAATTTTTTTAAGAGTCATGAGAGCATTCCTTATATGGATATTCTCTTCGAGTTCCTAATCCTTTGAGTTTTCTTATTGTAGGTTTATCATTCCCGTTAAACTTAAATAAATGATAACTGTTAATTATTTTGTAATACGTAAAGGATGGTCCTTTAAAGGGTATATTCTTCACTTTTATGGATTTTTCTTCTAGTTCATCTCTCTGTATTCCATGGGTGATACCGTATTCGCTTCTCTCATTCATTGTGTGGGCATCTAGTTCAACTTTTGTAACCTGCATTAACAATTTTTTTGTAATAGAGATTTTCTAACTTGTTTTTCCAATAGCTCGACCAAAAGTTCATTTTCAACTAAGGATTTCGTGTAATATTTTACAGCCATCAAAGTTTTAGCCACAAAGATCTTTAGTGATTTGTTTGACATGTGTTCTATGTTTTCCACATAGATCTCTGTGACGTTTGACATCTATTTTTTGTGACTTAAGATCTATATAAAAACAAACTCTACGTAGTTTTCCTAGATGGAAAATATCAATGGTATATAAATAAGAACATATCTCAACTAGTGTGAGGCTTTTTGAAAATGGACCAAAACCAAATCGTGCGAACCTTCGGACCTAAAACAGACAATAAATGTAACTTTAACTTAGTTTAAATAAATATTTGCATATCATTATGAATCAATTGATTTATATATTACTAGTAACAATTTTATATCAATAATTTCTTTTGTAAAATTATCAAACTCTTTCTTTTACAAACAAAAAAGTAATTAGTAATATGTTCGTACAAAGAAACTAACATGTTCGTTGTGACTAATATTCATCAGTTGTTATTCATTCCTATTCTATCTTATACAATTAAAATGCTTTTTAATACTATAATATTATAGTTATATAATAATAAAAAAGTTGATAACATACTATATATTATGAATTACAAGTAATCATCGTTAACTACTGCATAAAATTAATTGTAATAATATTTAAGTTGGGACAAGTAAATATATAATGAATCGTCGGAGTGGGAAAAAATGCTCCAAGATTATGTTACAACTTCTTCTTGGCTATCAAGATTATCGATTGATGGTTCTTCATCTTCTCCAAAATAGATAAACCGTTATCCTCATGCTTGAATGTAATGCTCTACTAACTATCCTCCTTATTAAAGATCGGCTGATGTTGATACTCATTTTCCAATCCAGCGTCAACAAAAAATAAACCCAAACATCAGAGATAATCTAACCTATGAAACTGCAGCGAGCAGAGAATCAGTTCTTCCAACGAAATCCTTTGCGGATCCATTTTCGTCTAATTCTCATAAGGGAATCCATGAGAAGGTCTCTTATGGTATTGAAAATGGATATCCAAGTGTAAAAGACAAATAAATACTAAAGTATTTCTCGAAACATACAATAGTTGGCAAGTTCTCTACTACTAAACCTAACTCTGATGCTATAAAAAATTATTCGGAAGTTTTAACTTTAAAAGTGATTTCAATATCACTAATGTTGATCACAGATATGTTTTCATAGAGTTTAGATTCCTGTATGATCTTAAAATATTACAGCGCAGAAATGTCTGACCAATTGGAAACAAAAAATGCGCCTTCTAAAATGGGGGCCATTTTTCAATGTTAAATATGAAAATCCAGTTACTCTTGTCTACATTAACCTCCCTAATCTGCCAGAGTTCATGTATAACGAGAAAACTATACTCAACACAGCTAAAGGCCTTGGGTCTCCTCTAAATGTTTGGGTACCATCTAACAATCGGGCTAGGGTTAATTACTGCATAATCTATGTGGAAATCAATGTTTCTAAGCCAATGCCTAAAAAGATATGGGTCTCATTTGGTAATGAGGGATTTTGGCAAGAGCTGGTCTATGGAACTTATCCTGAATACTATAAAACATGCTACCATTTGGGTCATTCAGATAAAAACTGCAAGGAAGTGAAGCTTACCAATTCTCAGAATCAACCTGCTTCACTTGGGATCTCTGAAGCTGCTACCCCTTTAATAATTGCTGATCATCCTGTTACAATTGAACCAACTGTATTTTGTGACTCTCCATGAAATCATGAAACATCTTTTGAGCCTCACCTGAAACAAAAAACTAATCAGACTAGTCACCTTGATACAACCCCAAAGATTAGATATAAAATAATTCAAAATCTTCCTAATAATACAACATCTCAATTGAATCAACCAACATATGTGGTTATTAAAGACTCTATGAAGAAGGTACCTGGTGGGATTGGTAATCATAAAGTGATTGAAGCTCTTCACATGTTAGAATAGGGAACTTGCAATTAGAATAGTCTATCTTTTAACTTGTCTCTTCAAGATTCCTCTTCTCCTACAAATCATACTACTGGCTAAAGGCAATAAACAAAATGATTTTTACTTCATCCAAACGTGTGTAGTTTAAGGGAACTGCATCAAATTCTAATTGACTATCAAAGTGTTGAACTGGAATGTCCGTGGCTTAGGGAACAAGGAAACTATGTCCATATTAAAATCCTTTAAAACGTGTGAGAAGACAGATTTCCTAGCTAATCTCCGGCGTTAATTTATCTTTTGTTTCTAAGAAATTGGATTTTCAGGGTTTCTATAAAAACATTACTAACAAATCTTGGGTGCCATGGAAACATAGTTTCATGGTTGATATATTTTACAATGATGAGCAGTTTTTACACCTCAATGTCAAGTACAAAGCTATCGACAAGAATATTCGGGTAACTGTCATCTATGCTAAGTGTTTTAAACAGTTGCCTGAGAGCTATTACATTCCTTGAAGGGTTGAGATTAAAATACTTGAGAAGAGATCCCAACCCTTAAGAATGTCTCTCTTGTATCTCGTGGATTATGACATTTGGAAAAAGGTTTCAAGTTCTTACCTTGGCATGGATTGTACTGTTGATTGGGCTCCAATTATCGGTATGATGTTCCTCATCGAGATAAGGCAGTGGTATCTCTGTTTTCTCTGGCTTCACATTGGGGATTCACTAACTGATTCTCAAGACACGAGTTTTCTTCATCTCTTCTAGCTGATATTTCAGCAAGCTGAAATCTCTTCCCAATCGAAATCATTGGTCTTTGCCTTGCCTAATATTGAGATACGAAAACTCATACCATATTGAAATTAAAGATAAAAACTTTGCTTGCTGAAGACTTTGGTATTCGAGCCAGTATTTTGATGACTGAAAACATTAGAATTTGTGTTGATTGAAGAAAGCATATAGGGTTTATCTCCCTAAAGGAAGCATCAAATGCTACTATTGTTATTATAATCTCATACATGTAGCAATGAGGATTTGATAATGGGCAGGGTTTAAAAACTCGGTCTGAAGCGAGTCGCCGATATCAGAAGCTTCGTCGCTCCATAATAAGAGGTTTCTCCCAATCTCTAGTCACTGAGACCTAATTTGTTTTTCAATGTAGTGTTGCTTAGCTCGGTCAACCTTGGAATCGATTGAAATTGGTGATTCGATTTCGATTTTGTTTCTTTAAAAAATAGCTCTTAGTGATATTAAATCTCCTTCAATTTTTTCATCCTTCCTTGATTTGCTCAGTTATGATCTTTGAATACTGATCTCTGATAATGGAGGACCAAAATCGCTTGACTTTGTTGATATATTTGCATGATTGGAGGTTGTTGGGGATAAAGTTTTAGATTGGAGTTATTTTGTCTAGTGTGAAAAGGAGATGGAAGCTATGGTGTGTCTTATTATTCTAAGGTTCTTTTAGATATCCGGTTTAATATCAGATTGGATTTTTTAGTTGGTCCAAAAAAAATTAGGAGTATCGTTCTAACCCTTTATTGGGCTTTATTTTTTTGATTTTGTTGTAATGGTTTTCTACTCTTTTTTTGGTGAAAATAAACTTTAAATTAATGGAAATAGTTCATACAAGAGACCTGGGGCATACCCCGAGGAGACGTTCAATCGAAAGAGAGTTGAATAAGAAGTACAACATTGAACATGGTAAGCATAAGATCACTGTCTGCTGACATGACATAAACGAGGTTCAGACATCGGGCTCGATCAGATCGCCTGGAGGATTGCTAGAAGTCTTGGAGAGAGAAGATCCTGCATAGAAAAAGAGTAATTAGTAGATGAATCATAATATTTTACTGTGGCCAGCTGATCTTGGTACCCTAGAATCTGAATCGTAGATCATCTACAATACGATGGAATGTTAAGGATTCCAGGGCTGGAGCGGAACCAAAATATCTTGCATTCCGCTCCTTCCAGACGTGGTAAGTGACCGCGCCAAAGCAAGTACGCCAGATAAAATGGTCACGAGAGTTAGACCATTTTGACGCCTCGATAATCCAAGATTGCCATCTCGAACAAGAGAACGGAAATCCTAGCTTAAAACTAGCATATGACAAAATATTCTGAGTGAATCGACACTCATAGAGAATATGAGAGATAGATTCAGAATCAGAATTGCAAAGGACACAGTCAGTGGGGGTGTTTAGTCCCCAACCGAGAATTTTGTCCCTGGTTACAAGCTTGCCTAAAATAGCAAGCCAAAGAATAAAGGAGTGGCGAGGAATGTTATATTTATGCCATACTAACCCGGCCCAACCCACATCGGGGCTGGGAGATCGAATTGCGTTATACGTGTCCATAATAGTAAATGTACAATTTCCTGCTTTTGCCGTCTAGTATGGAATATCGCTGGAGGCGATGTTAGGGAGGGGAAGAGTGTCGATGAGGTTGCTTATTTCAAGTAGATGAGGTCTACTTCGAGCTCTCGCTGATCTGATATCGGCTGGCCAGTTCCAGGATCCATTAAGAATGATATCCGATACCTTAAGATTATCTCCCAAACGAGAGTCTCTTATAATGCTCTCTCCATAGTGAGAAGCCAGAGACTTTGAAAGAATCCAAGGGTCATACCAGAAAGAAGTATTTTTACCATTGCCTATAGCCACCTTGTACAAATTACTTGCCAAAGGGCGCAAACGAAGAATTTTCCTCCAAGTCCACGATGGATTGGATCCAGATAGGATGGACCAGAAATTTTTGTTTTTCATTTTCTCCACTTTTATCCACTCACACCAGATGGAGTGGTTCCTATTACTAACAATAGACCAAAGATGCTTAAGGATGGTCTCCTGATTCCAAATATTTAGATTCAAAATCCCAAGGCCACCCTCTTTTATGGGAGTCGTTATAGAGTCCCAGGAGACTTTTGCCCCATGAATCTTCGTGATCGTTCCCGACCAGAGAAATCGACTGAGGTATTGACTTAGCTCTTTCATTATTCTAGAGGGAAGAATAAAAATAGAGGACCAGTAAACCTGACCAGCAAATAAGACAGACTTTATCAACTGAAGCCGCCCTGCATAAGAGAGGTGTTTGGAGGTCCAGGACTCAATACGATTAGTGATCTTGTGAAGAAGTGGACGACAATCCGAGTGGGTTAGTCTACTTGTTATAAGGGGAACTCCCAGATATTTTACAGGGAGAGTACCTTCCGGGAAGCCCATAATGGGCAAAATACTAGACTTGAGAGATTCCTCAATACCCGAAAGAAAAATATGACTTTTTAATGGGTTAACTTTAAGACCAGCGAGATTATGGAATTCATCCAGGGCCTCTTTTATAAGGATTAGAGAGTTGGAGTCCCCATGACAGAAGATCATCAGGTCATCTGCGAAGCAGAGATTGATGATTTTAAGCTTTTGGAACTTCCAGTGAAATCTAAAGTTTTTATTCTGGCTTTTTTCCTTGAGTAACCCTGAAAGAACTTGCATAATGAGTACAAAGAGAAAAGGTGATAAAGGATCCCCTTGTCTCAGACCCTTTTTCCCAGGAAAATTCCCGTAAGAGTCTCCATTTATATTAATGGAATAAGAGGTGGAGGAGATACATTTTATTATCCAAGTAATCATTTTTCAGGGAATCGCATAGCTACCAGGATGTGAAGAACTAAGAGCCAATGGAAATTATCAAAAGCTTTCATAATATCAATTTTGAGAGCTATCCTCTTGCCTGCAGCATTGATATGATACCCTCGTAATAGTTCTTGGGACAATAGAATGTTGTCTGATATATTCCTTCCCGCCACGAAGGCCGATTGAGAAGGGTCGATTAGGTAAGGGAAGGAGTCCTTAATTTATATTAGCTAGAATTTTGGATATAATTTTATAGACTACATTGCAAAGGGCAATAGGTCTAAAGTCTCCAGGAACAGAGGGAGATACAGTTTTAGGGATAAGGGCAATGGCAGTTGAGTTCCAAGACTTATCTAAAGATCCCGAATTAAAGAATTCAAGGACACCATTACAAATATCAGGTCCAACTATACTCCAAGAAGATTTAAAGAAGGAAGAGTTATATCCATCAGGCCCAGAGGACTTGTTACCATCAATACTGAATAATGCAGATTTAATTTCATCGCAAGAGATTTCACGCGACATTAAAGCCTTATCATTACTATTGACAGTATGAGTAATCAGAGAAGAGACTCTCCTCAGCCCCGGGTAAGAAGTAGAATGTGGAGTGCCCAACGAATTTTCGAAGTAATTTACTATGACTTTAGAGATACCGGCTGGCGAAGAGATGGTAACTCCTGAGTCATTAATAATAGAAACAATTTTATTACGGAAGAGACGGGACTTAATACTATTATGGAAGAATTTAGTATTCTTATCCCCGAGCTTAATCCAATTTTCTCGAGATTTTTTCTTTAGAAATGACTCATCGACACGACTATAAAATATATAATCCTTGGATGCCTCAATTTCTTCGCAGATGAGACTCGGGTTGAGGGGATCTAGCCCAAGTCTTGATTGGGTCTCGAACAGCTTAGATTGAGCCGAACTAACTCTGATGCTGATATCTCTAAATTCTTTACGATTGAGTTTTTCGAGATCAAGCTGGAGTCTTTTTAGCTTTTCAGTTACAAGCCGCATTTCAGAGGAGGAAGAAGGGCTATTCCAGCTTTTCAGGACAATTTCCTTAAAGGAAGGGTGCGATTGCCACATGTTGAAAAACCGGAAGGGCTTTTTACTTCTAGGTCTAGGCATCCCAAGGTTGAGAGTAACGGTGGTATGATCTGACGTTCTAAGGAAGCCATAATGGGCAAAAGACATTGGGAAAAGATCGTCTCAGTTGGGACAGACCATAACTCTATCAAGTTTCGAGAGGATTGGACGAGCAGGCTGCTTGTTAATCCAAGTGTAGTAAAACCCGGTGGACCCGAGATCACTAAGCTCACTTAGGTAACAACAGTTGTTAAACTCGTCAATAGCAGAAGCCCAGTTATCTGAAGAACCAATTCTCTCATCAGGGTGGCGAATAGCATTAAAGTCTCATAGTGAGACCCAAGGGATATGTTTCTCTTGATTGGAAATGACTATTAAGTCCTTCCAAAGAGAGAGCGGTCAGATGCTTCGTTAAAAGCATAGATTGCAGTTAATCTAAAGGTCGAATTATTGTTATGGCATTTAACTCGGCAATGGATGAACTGGGGGGACTAAGATAGTTTGGAGATTGTGATCACGCTTGGGTTCCAGGTGACCCAAATTCGACCGAGGGGGTGGGAGGAGTAATTATTTATGACATGCCAGAAGGGAACCATTTTACTTATGATAGAATCAACCTTAGTAATATTAACTTTAGTCTCAACTAGGATAAGCATAGAGATACTATTTCTAATTATAAAATCAGTTACGTCTTTTTGTCTAACAGGGTCATTGAGACCTCTAACATTCTAGGATGCAATATTCATTAAAAAGGAGACTTACAGTGCATCAGACGATGGTCCTGTCGGAGGACATATCCATTTTTCCCTTCCCATTCGGGTCTACAGTGTGAAGTCTTTTAGGGGGAGATTCCGCCTCTTCTCCGCTTTCCACTTCTTTCCCTTCATTTATGAATGAAAGGTGATGACTAAGGTCTGCTTCAGGGATGTACTCGGAAGGATCTTCCTCAGAAGATGAAGAAGGAGCTGGGAATGGGGACAGCTTCAAGGGGCCTTTTTTGCAGATACGGGTAGGGTGACCAAAAACCTTACAGTTTGCGCATTGGGGGGGTAGGCCCTGGTATTCAAAAGATACCGAGATAGATTTGCCCCTTATCTTAAAGGTAACCTCAGAGCGGAGAGGAGATCCTACGGAGATCATAATACAGATGCGAGCGAAACAGAGCTTTTCTTTCTTTTCCGTTTGATGATCCACGTATAAAGGAGTCCCTAAGACTGAGCCAATGTTGCTAAAACCCTATGCCGTCCAGAGTTCCAGGGGCAAATTGAAAACCTTAACCCAGATTGGGATTTCCGTATGATGATCTTTGATAAGAGGGGAAAATGGTTCCCAAACTTTCAGAATCATCAAATTGCCACCAAAGTGCCAGGGGGCTCCCTCTAAGACCTTTTTAACCATATTTTCTGAACCAAAGTGGAAAAGAAAATAGCCTTCGGGAAGGGGTTTAAATTGAATGAGACCAAACCTTTTCCACAGAGTCTCGACGTTTGCTTTGAGGAAGCTCAGATTGCTTGGTTAAGAAAGAAAATATCCTGAAAGACAAGCTTTCCAGGATTCCGGAGGGCCCATAGCTGATTCTTTCATGATGAAGTCATTTCCCACAAGTTCCATATGATTGACTCCAATCACCAAAGGAGACCGGTTGCCACTGTGCCCTGAAACAATGCTCGCATAAGAAGATGGAGATGACGAATGAATACGAGAATTTGAATTAGCAAATCCCAAGGAACTTGGTTTTATAGAAAGGGAATTGGATAACTTTGAGGGGATTTGGGCAAGTTTGTTTAAGAATCGCCTTCCTTTTGGGCATTTTCCGGCGTTACCAAAATTCCTGATTAAAGAGTATGGAGCATATGAGGAGGGACCACCCATGAATCCTTAACCCGAATTACGTTTCGGCCTATCAATTGATAGAATTTGGGTCGACCCGATCGATTTAAAAGATCTGCTTTGATTTGAAGATATAGACTGACTTTTATTGGAAACCCGATGATTAAGCCCATCTGAGCTTGGGCCCAGCGAGCTGCCAGCAAAAAACCCAACCGGACCCAAGTCGCGTGGGCCCTCTGATTTCGAAATCAAAGGTGCTGTAACAGGGCTTGAAACCGGTAGAAGAAAAGACCCAGTCTGTGTACTCGCACGAAGAAGCCCAGACTCGAAAGCCTCTCTTGGAAACCCAGCCTGTGTACTCTCACGAAGAAGCCAAGACTCGGAAGCCTCTCTTGGAAACCCAGACCACATCTGATCACTTTCGACACCCTTCTTTCCCTGCAAATAAACTGAATCGATATCGATACCAGAACCCTTGACGAAACCCGTAGCCGACTTCTCCCTATCTCCTCTTTCAACCTCCGATACCGGAGCCATCCTTCTCTCCGTCGTCGAAAACCGTTGATCGTTTCTGTCACCAAACCCTAAGTCGGTCGAAGCTTTGAAGCTGTTCCCAAAACCCAGGTCAGTCGATCCCATGAGACCAGACGTCTCATCTGAAAACCTAGCACCGATCGGAGAGTCTCTGATCAAGGAGCCCTGAGACGAAAGCGGGAGCCCTTTCAAAGAGGAAGAAGCGGCATACCCTACTCTGGGACTGAAATCTAAGCCATCAATTCGATCTCCATGGCCCCTTGAGCCGATCGAAGGAGCAGTATACGAAGATGATTTTCCACGCCGGCCACCGGATTGAAGAGTGAGTGGGGATCCATCTTCTCGAGATATCAGATTGGGAGAGGGTCGATCGGTAATGGCCGAAACCAAGGATTCATAAGCTCCCTGAGAGATGAGAGGCTCTACCAATCCTTCTGGAAGATGAAGATCAGAATGAGGAGAGGCTCCCAGCACAGATGCGGAGGAGAAGTTGATCACCGGAGCCGGGTTCTGACTTTGCTGGACGGACGGCGATACAGGGAGGTACAGGGAATGACCCGCTTCCATGTGGTTACGAGCCATAGCAAGAGCGTCCCTTACAAACGCTTCATGGTGAGAGGAGATGGGAGCAGGGAGAGGCCAGAGAGGAAGGTTCGGGATGTCAACAGGAAGAACAGAACTTGCCTCAGGTTATGAGCCTGGAATTGAGGCTAGCTTCGAGGTGAAAGGTTGAGATCGAACTGGCGAGAAGGTGTCTACGAAGTCAGAGGCTGAGATTGGGCGAGGGGAAGCCATATGGAATAGATCGAGGTAAGAGGTTTTACGAATCTTCTTGAGGTTTAGGGTTAGTTTTTTAGGAGGAAACAGTAGACTTGAATTGGGCTGGAGAAAGAGATAAAGATGAGCTTTATAGCTCGAACTTGCTGAATGTGGTTTAGGGTTTGAGAAATTTAGGGACAGGGATATCGAGGTAGCTACAAGTTTGTTGAGTTTAGAAACATGGGATGATGTAGATGGAAGAGGAAGTAGGGTGAGTAGGGAGGCAGGCATTGGGACAGAGAATAGTTGGAAGGAGGGTTTCTGAATGAGTTAAGGATAGAGGAGCCAGTAAAGCTCAAAGTAGCTTTCTGGGTTAGGCTTTTGCAGGTCACTAAGGAAAGCAAGGACTTGACTTTCCCTAATTAGGAAGGAGAGAGACCAAAGGGACATAGGCTTTGAAAGAGGAGCCAACCAGCTTTGAAAATCTGGTTTGGCCAAAGAGACCATCTTAGTTCAAAAGTAATTTGAAGAAAACCCAGAGGACCATAAGGAGGGAGGAGGAGGAAAACTGGATTTAAAGGGGGATTTGACCAGCCTAGGATTAGACCTCTTAGAGTACACTTTTGCTTTGATTGACTGATGGTTTGAGCAATGAAGAATGGAGGGCTGAGAAAAAAGGGTGATGGGATGGTGAGATACCTTAAAGGAGGTGACTGATTGGACCTTAGAAGCATCTACTGGCTTTACTTTGGAATTGGGTATAGAAAGGAGCTTCGCTGCTATATTCATTGAACAATATGAGGAGACTATACCAAGAGATCCCTGGCCATACAGCCAGGGAAGCTTAGCATTCACCAGAACTTGAAAAAGTTACCGTTGAAGTTAGAGAGAGGAGAGAGCGCTTTTGACAAACTTTAATGGTTTTCTACTTACTAAGTTCCATTAATATGATTCCCGATTAAAAAACGTTAATAGCAATAAATTTATTACTATTGTCAATCAATAACTACGATCTTATATGATATTTACCGGCGAAATACGGTAAATAAATATAAAATAGTTAATTTTATATTTTAATATAAATTTTGTAATAGTATTAAAAAAGTTATTAGATTCTTTTTATTTTTAATTAATATATATTTTTTTAGTTTTTTAAATAACGTTGGTTTCTAAATATTTAATTGTTTTTAAAGATATATCAAAATAGCACCATTACAAAAAAAAATCGATATATATTGAAATGGCTACCCAACCAAATTCTTTTTCCTACTATCAAAACATCGTATGATAAAATTTAAAAAATATACGAAAAAAGAAGAGTTTTTATCTGTTGGGATGGATGGCTGCAACCCAATGAAACATGCAGAGTTCCAAAACAGGAACAAAACGTTCCGCTCCAGTTTTCTCCTCCTTTTGTGGCTTCCTTTATTCCCATTCCTTTCCCATATTTCATTACAACCATACTTTTACTTCTCTTCCATGGATGGTATAAAAGACTGCTCTCCTCTACAAAATTCACAGATATCACAAATCAGATAATATTACCACACGACTCCGGAGCTGCTCAAACATGAGTCCAAACTCTTCTAAATACTTTTTTCTTATTTCCATCCTCATCCTTCAAAACATAGTCGGAGGTGAATCTAAAATATGTTTTCCGAACGACGTAGCACATGTGCACATCAAGAATAGTTTAGGTCCCGGAAGAAACCTGCTATTACATTGCAAATCGAAAGAGCACGATCTTGGTATGCAAACCGTCCCGGACGGACAAGAATGGGCATTTGAATTTTGTCCGCACTATATACCGCATAATACATTATACTTCTGCGGCTTCACTTTCAACGGAAAGTTGCATTATTTCAATATTTACGATGAAAAGATAGATTTTAACCTTTGTGACAACGAATGCTTGTGGGAGATCAAACCAGACGGTCCATGTCGAACAAACTTAAACAAGCAATGTTATCCCTGGAACAAATCTTAAGTTCATGTCGAACATACGCAAACGAGCAATGTTAATCTTAATATGTTTTTTTTGTTTTGTTTTTGTTTTATATTAAGAATAAATTTAATGAATTGAGAATGTATTCATTTTCATCCTACATTGTTATAATTATCTGAAAATAAAACTCGATTTTGTAGTTCTTATTTTGTGTTGGTGGTAGCCTGGGAGGTAAGGAAATAAAGAAGATAACATTATGAGTTTTGCCTTGGTAAGAGATGAGTAAAATTGATAAAGATGATGATATAAGGTATGAGTTTATAAAAGATTAAGTAATTTAGTATATGAAACATTTCAAGTGAAAAGAAATAATAATGAGAAGAGATAAAAGAGATTATGGGGTTGGGTAGGTTCGGGTTTAGATTCAACCGAGACGGACTCAGTAAGCTACCGGGTGGTCGAATCCGGATCACTAACGAGGGGAGCCAAATATCACCGATTGACGTTGGCTCGTTAAAAATCGAGTCGGTCCGGTCAAATCCAACTCTTAACAAACGGATTTGTTAGTTTATTATTAATTTTAACTATCAACTCGTTCCTTAAGCTATTGGTTCAGTCTAGGACGGTTTGAATGGTTAATAGATTATGAAAGACAAAAGGATATTCTTCTAAAACACAGACAACACACAGAAGAACACATTCACGTCTTCTTAAACAACTTAACTCTATTCGAAACACATTTCGAACTTGATTTCAGAACCAATCAGATAACAGGGAGAGAGAAACAGCCAAGATACGAATCAAATCAAGAAAATCCAATGTAAGTGTTGATTTTAGGGTTTTTAAAATTAGGGGTTTCATGTACTTTGTTTTCGGTTAGTTATAAGGGTTGACTTTATTGTGTTTTTAGTTTAGGGTTATCTATTAAAGGTTGTTTTCGCAGTTTGTGTCATGAATTTCGCCAAACATCGGCTAAAATCAAGCGTTCCACGTCAGATTTTTGGTCTGGGAGATAAGTAATGCGACAGATGTGTGGCGCAGAAGATAATATTAGCGCCATATGTTGGGCTTACGCATGGAGTTGATGATGCCGGACAGAAAACCAAAAGACCTAAAACTACTTGAAAGGAATTTTAAGGATATTGAAATTTTAAGAATCACAATAAATGTAGAGTTCTTATGTAATTTATTACATATTTTTAATAATTAGAAACTTATAGTTTTTTTGAAATCACATTTAACCTTATAGATTTTTGTTATCTCATATATAAAGTGTCTAAGGTGAATTGTACCAGTTGATTTTCAGAAATAAAAGTGAGTCTTATTTTGTCCTGCGAAAGAAAAATTTAAGCGTAAAGTTTTGAGCATGAAGCTGTGATCTAGGCGCGAAAGCTTGAGCGCGAAGTTCGTTGGTGCGATTAAATCTTAACCACTAGTCTATTACTATCTTACATCAGTTTTGGTATCAGAGCCAAAAGTTCTCTCTGTATTTTCTTTACATATCTAAAAAAAATGGATCTAATCCAAGTTTCTCAAACATCACATATGTGCACAATATTCGATACTCGATTTGCAGCGCTGGAAACCTAAGATGGAAATGATGAAAGAATGGTGGAAAGTAAAAGGGTACTAGAAGCTAGGAGAAATATTCGAATGGATAATCCATGAAACAAAGTAAAAGGTATGAAGGAGAAAGTTTTAAAATCGATGAAGGTATAAGCCTATTGTTTTGATGGATAACTGAATCCCAAAGTTTTTCTCGATTGGCTATCCGACATGGATTATTTTTTTGAATGATATGAGATGTCCCAAGCTCGACAGGTCAGATTCGTAAAAATGAAGTTGGCGGGACAAAAATAATTTGGACTAATCCTGAAAAACATATAGAAAGAGCACGAGAGCCTGAGATCCTTTTATAGGTTGATATGAAGGACAAACTTAGGTAAAAATATGTTCCATTGTCCTATCAATAACATTTTCTTGATCAATGACAGATGCTTCATCAGGGTAGTTTTCCGGTTGTAGAATATATTTCTTACTTTGAGGAATTAAAGCTAAAGTTCAATGCTACTGATGATGATTCAATTACTCTTTCTTGTTTCAGAACAGGCCTTTGTTAAAAAATCTGGAAACAACTGATAACGCATACCTTTGAGACACTAGAACGAGCTTATCAATTGGTACGAACGTTAGAACGATACCTTAATTTGAAGGCAACAAGTGCCAACAAGACTGTTATCTCGTATAGGGGCTCTTGAGCATCACCATCCAAGGTAAAATTTGCATCTAAAGCTGTCACCACTGCATACACCTTTCAGATGGAGTAATCAATAAAAATAACACTGAAACAATACAACAGTGCTTTAAAGGTCAAGGATTCGACCATTTTACTGTCGATTGTCCGAAGAAAGAAGCATCTTTAAATGTACTGACAAACACCATCAGAGGAGTAAGAGATGTATATAATTATGAAGAGGAAGTCGATAAACTAGACGTGGATTTAACTAATCTGGATTTCAACGACGAAGTGAATTTTCACCCTAGTTTGAGATTGGTAAAATGCTCGTTGGTTCAGCCTATAACGACTAATGATTGGAGTAGATCATGAATTTTATATACCTATGTTAAAATTGGTGATTACAATTTCAAGATGATTATTGATAATGAGAGTTACACTAATGTTGTATCAGCTCATACAATATCTGTTCTTAGTCTAGTCCCGATTGTCCACCCTCGACTGTATCAGGTGGCATGGATCGACACTTCATCTATCCTTGTTAATTATTTCTGTAAAGTACCTATCGAGTTCTTATCCTACAAGGATGATACTTATTGCGATATGGTATTTATGAATGAAGGTCACATCCTATTAGGCAAGTTGTGGATCTATGATCAAGATGTAACAATTTCACGAAGATCCAATACATGCTCATTCATTCAAACCCGAATAAATTATCAAGTACCAATGAAGGAAATGAGAAATTTTTACAAAATTCTCTTCATATTATTGATTCGAGAAAGTTTCTGCAACAGACTAAAGACAACCCTATCATGTTTCTCATAATAGTAAAAGACACTATAGTTTTACTAAATGATATACCGTTAGAAGTAAAACCTCTCGTAAAAGAATACAGTTACTTCTTGTCTCAAGACCTTCCCCAAAATCTTCCTCCGCTTTGAGATATTCAACATGTTGTTGATCTCATTCTGGGAGCAACGTTACCGAATCTGCCACATGTTCGTATAAATCTAAAGGAGCACTCATAATTGAAAAAACATGTAGACGAATTTCTGACAAAAGGGTTTATTCGAGAAAGCTTAAGCCCATATGTTGTACCAGACTTATTAACACCTAAGAAGGATAAATCATGGCAAATGTGCGTCAATAGTAGAGCTATCAACAAGATTATTGTCAAGTATCGATTCCCTATCCCTCGACTTGATGCTTTATTAAATATACTGACGAGAGCTACCATATTCTCTAAGATTGATCTTAAATGTAGGTATCACCAAGTCATAATTCACTCCAAATATAAATGGAAAACCGCCTTCAAAATAAACGATAGGTTGTATGAATGGTTAGCCATGCCATTTTGTTTATCAAACATTCCAAACACCTTAATGAGGTTAATAACGGAGACCCTTTGACCATTGATAGATAAATTATTGGTTGTTTAATTCGACGATATTTTAGTATAAAGCAATTTTATGAAACATCATATTACCCACTTGTGGCACGTACTCATGGTTCTTTGAGCTGGGAAATTTTATGCAAACATAAAAAAGTGTTCATTCATTCATGAGAATGTTGTGTTCTTAGGATTTATTATATATTCCAAAAATGAATGAAAGCTGATTCTAGTAAATGTAAAGGCCATTGTCATTTGGCCAGAACCTAAAAATATTCACGAAGTCTGAAGTTTTCACGGGTTGACCACATTTTATATGCTTTTCATTTGAGGGTTCAATTCTATCATGACGCTCATCACTAATTGCTTAAAAATTATATGGAGTAAATCAGCCGCATAAGCATTCATAAAAATAAAGGCAAGAATGGTTGAGGCTCCTGTGATGCGGCTTCTAGATTTTACAAAGGTGTTTGAAGTGTCATATGATGCTTCTAGCATGGGACTCAGAGGAGTTCTAATCCAATATGAACATCAAATTGCCTACTGTAGTAAGAAATTAAACGAAGGACAAAAAGGTATTCAACGTACGATAAAGAATTCCATGCGATGATGTAGGCTTTGAGGTATTAGACCTAATACCATATGAGTTTGTTTTATATGCGAATCATCAAGATCAAAGATATCTAAACTCACAAAATAAATATTCACGTCAAGCAAAATGGGTTTAGTTCATTCAAAAGAATACTTTTATGCTTAGGCATAAATCTGGTGTCAAAAATAGGGTCGTATATGCTCTCAACCGTAGAATTTATGCTCTTCAAACCTAGATTTTGATATTACCGGGTTCGAAAAGTTAAAATTAGATTGTGAAATTTCATGTGGGAGGCGTTCGTGGTCATTTCGAGAGGGATAAAACAATCGCCCTAGTAAAAGACAAAATTTATTAGCCTAGTCTAAAAAAAGATGTTATAAAAATTGTAGAACACAATCGGACCTGTTAGCTAGAAAAAAATGGGGCTGTATACTCCACTCTTTGTCCCACATGCTTCTTGGCAAGATATCAGCATGGAATTTTTCCTTGGACACTGTAAGACTTTGGGAAATCTTCATTAATCGGTAATATTTCCATTTATAGAATTTGTGGCTCATCATTCTGGAACTCTATATGCTCAACCTTTTCGAATGCACATTCCTAATCTATTCCATTTTAGATGACAATACTAACCCATAATTGTGTAGCATACAAAAGGATGGCAGTAAGGGAAACGTTATTGGCATAGTTGGCACACTAATTTTGACAAGAGGGTTGGTAATGAATATCTCTAAACAACGAATAAAGGTAGCAAACAAGCTAGAGGTAGGAGTGAGAGCTCCAGCAGCAACAACAGTAATATTTTGGATTAAGATAAGGTAATTATAGTTTGTGTGTTTATCGGTGTGATTGTCATACATTTTACAATAGTTAGGCGCTAGTAATAACTCTATTTTGTGACAAAGATAGTATGCTTGATTGGTTTACAATGAGAACAATTATTCTCGGTATAGGTTATATCTTGATAACTCAGGAGCATCTATGTACAAGTTTCTTACACCTGCAAGTTAGAGAGATACGCAGATCTTTCAAGAAGAAAATTTTAGAGACTCATTAATGCGGAGAAAGAAAATTTACATAGCAAATTTTCATTGGTTATGCAGTGCATACATACAGAGGGTTATATTGTTGATCGTGGAAGAGCCAAACAAGAGGCTTCAAGAACAATTTTTTGAAGACTTATGACCCGATAGAGGCTTATAAGAGAATGAGAAATGGTAATAGACAAAAATTTATTACTGAAACTTCCAAAGAGCGCAAAAGCCATTAGGAAAACAATTAATATAAAAGAGCGTTCATTAAATATAAGAAGCAAATTTGTAAAATTTTATCATCGTCTTATAGCCATAAGTCTAAAATATGAAGTTTTGTTGTAGCATATGTTTTTAATAAAATTATTTTTTTTAAAACCAATGAGTTTTTAAAGTTTTAGTGATCCTGGAAATTGGGATTAAAGATTTTAGATATATGGGAAGTCCCTCTCTATAAATTTAGTATAAACGTTTCTCTCATGTTTTGGTTTAATATCGTTCTTTGCCACTAAAGTAACAGCTGTTTTTCTTTTATAGTTTTTTTCTCCAATTTCTTTTTCTCAGCATGAGTTATCCTTTCATTTTTTTCACAAGATTTATTAAACATTCTCACAAATATGGTCAAAATCTGTATCGTTACAACCCGGAGGAACAAATAATTAGCAAAAAGGAATATTATTCGATAATATAAACAATAATAAACCAGAACATCAATATCAATTAGTATATAAGACTCAAGGATCCTTTTTGGTACTTTTAGAGCAAAAATAAAATAAACATCTTGATGAATTGCAGTGTTGTACATAACTTAGATTACAAATAATTTTTTATTTCCTTCAAATATCTTAAACTAAGGGATTTTATCCAAAGTGGTGGGTAAGGGAACCTTGCTAAAAAGGATACATAGTTGGATCTTCCCTCAATGTTTTAAAGAGTTCTTAGAGATGTTAAATGTCTAAGAAATGTTCATAAGAGAATATTTAGAGAGAGATATGAAAAGTAGATAGAAAAAATAATAAAAGGAATAATAAAGCAATGATTGATCTCATTTCCCAATAAGGGGGGTTTCTTTAAATAGTATAAGTGGACGGTCTATAAATTACATGATTACCCCATCTTATGGACATTTCACCCCCCCTACTTTATTGATCTTAACTATAACTATTATTTGTTACACAAAGCACCCTCAATATTACATATTTTTTGGGTTTCTTACACAATATTTTTATTAAGCCAAATTTGCTCATTTATTTACCCAGTTTAACTTATTTTTCCCAATATTTATTCCATTTATTAGTAGCCATCAGTCCGTGTGAAGATATTTGAGCAAGGACGAATCTATGGAGCTAGATTTTTCTTCCTTATGTATCTTCTCATATTCATGACTTCACTGGTTGCATTAATGACTTTATATATGTGCACCGTGTTTTTATGCCACGTATTAGAGTGGTTTCTAACATGTAACATATAGATCACATCCAATCCATGTGTCAAAAAAGTTTTTGAATGATGACGCATGCATTGTTTCTTATCCACGTGTCAGTTACTTTCTGACACAAATATGTATGCCTTTCAAAATGACTTATGAGCGAAAAGGTGTGTCAAAAAACTCGTATACTTCTCAACACGCTTGTACTTCAAATTATAGATGGAAAGGTTATATTCAAAAAACTCTTCATCTTTCATAGGCACCTGTCACCTAAATAAAACCATTTATCTTATTGGGCCTTCACAACCATTGGAAGCCCACACTTCCCCCTAAAAATATCTTAACTCATCAATTTCCAAGTTACTCATTTTCATCATTTCTAGAGAAATAGAGAAAAATATCTAGTTAGAGAGGGAACCAATTTTATTCCTTCCTTAAACATTTTCTTCCATCTTTCATGCCTAAAAACATGATCAACTTGAAAGATAAAAGATATGAGAGTGTTTAACATAGGTGAAAATCCTAAGAGAGAAAAGTTGTTTGCTTAGACAATGAGCCCAAATGATTGCAGGTTTTCAAAACATTCGATTACGGTTAGTGGCCTCTGATGAGGAAACACTACACGGAAGGGACTTGAAACACCAACGCTTCATCCGATCCTCCTACCACTTAGCCCCCCGATTAGAATTATCCAACGGTCGAGAAAAGTGACCTCAACCTTTAAAATGAAACAAATCGCGCTTCAACGTTCATTCCAATGGGCGATAAGCACCAATCAACTAAAAAACCAAAAGATGATCGTTCGAAGAGGAAAATATTTTTGAACGCCCTCTCAAAACGTTATGTGAAAATTAAAACTAAATCTACTACTTCTACTTCTGTGAATACTCCCCAAGGCACCCTTCAAACCACTCTCGAAAGTCACTCCTTGAAAGTTTTCACAAACGATTCTAGAAGTAACCCCTCAACCGTGAAAAGACTGTGAAAAGTGTCACCTTTCGAACCCATTGATGAAGTGAGAGAAAGGTATTTAGTTGATGAACTTGAGGATGATAAAAAAGAAGATATAGTTGTTGGGATGTTCAACCTATTATATTAATCGCTGACCCAACTTCCCAGGTCGGACCTTTCGAGCAGACTCAAGCGCCAGCACCCCAGACGACTAAGTAAAAAAAAAATATATCGAATCGTCATTTAACATCAAAGTTATTTTAGGGAATAATTTACGGAAGGGCGAGGGTATGCATCTTCTAGTGTTGCACATAATTAAGTACAAATACTTTTAACCGCACGATGTGGTAAAGCTTAGAGACCGATAGGAAGTTCCAAACTCCATTCATATCCAATTCCTTGAGCCGAGCAGCGAGTCTTGTCTTTTTATATTTGACCTCCTCATATTTTTGTACTTGAGAGAATTGGTTCTAGGTGATGAGGGAGAATAAAAGACGTATGGAAAAATTGGAAAGAAGTATTTTGATTAGGGAAATATTATAAAAGGAATAATAAAAGTAGTTATTATGAATAAGTAGAGAAATATAAGGACTAAAAAAGAGAAATATTGTAAAGCGTGTGGGGCCCATTATTATACTATAAAAGGACCCTACCCGAGTTGATATTGGTTGGTTGAATAATATAATACTACTTTCTCTCTCTACTTGGATTAGCTCTCATTTTATCTCTCTAAAAGGGCACCCTAACGGAGGACTAATTACTGTTTGGACCCCCAAATATTCGCATAACACAAAATTACCCTTGAGCTATTTCTTCATTCATCAATGGTGCCGTCTGTAGGAAGCGGAGATTGTTCTGACGGTAATTGCTTCTTGGAATTTTTTCCTAATCCAAGCGGAATCATGGAAGAACAAGGGGATGATTTTGTTAACGACTGTGAGGAGAATCTTGTGGGGAACACTTATCAGAATGATATGGAGTATGAGGCGCATGGTGGTCAGCGCATCGGAGAAACTTTCGATGACTCGGTTCTACTGACTCGAAGGAACGAGTTACTACTGGAGATTGAAAAATTGAGGGCAGAAAAAAAACTGTTCAAGCAAATCTCCATTCCGAGGTGAGAAAAGAGCCTGACAGTAGAAAAGAGGAGCGTGAAACCGACTTTCGTCCCGAAAACAGAGATGACAGATATAGAGGTCATGAGCAACGTTCTTCGAGGAGAAAAGGAAAGTGTCACTTGGAATCTTCCAATTCAAGTGACTACTCTCATTACAGTTCACCAGAATCGTAAGGAGGAGTCATAGAAAGAAAAGGTATGGTCGAAGGCATGTGGAACACCGAAGGGGAAGGAGTTTGGAGAGGAAATCTCTAAGGAAAAAGAATTATCATGCTCATGCTAATGAGCAGGGCTATGACCAAATGAATTTTCCCTCTGGGAACCAACATGTCGATCTTACAGGAGAAACAACGACAGTCGTTGGAGAGTTTTAGTGTGTGGTGGAGCTAGGTCGTGGGCCGTTTAAAAAGGAAGTTGACGTGTTGTTTATAGTTTTAGATGCACCAACTTCGTACAATGAAATTCTGGGTCTCTCTTGGACGTTTAGGATGCATGGGGTTATCTCAACAGTACACCAATGTCTGGAATATGTGGTAGAGAATAATATAGGGACGATCAGGAGCAGCCAGAAGATTGCTCGAGAATGTTATCAGATAACTCTATCCTCGAAAGGAGTTCGGGGAGATGTATCAGAGAAGGCATAGCAATTAAAGAAAACTTCCTTGGTAATCACTCCTTGTGATGATCCGAGGGAGGCCCCCGGATTTACGGTTCCGAATAAAGATCACGAGGAGCATAAGTTTGAAGGAAGATTTTTTTTGAAGATTGGAGTAAAACTTTCTTTTGAGTTCAGAGAAAAATTGATTGTTTTTTTTTGTCAACGAAGTTAAATATGTTTTCTTGGTATGCACATGATGTTACAGGAGTACCACCAGAGATAATATGTCATAAACTCGTAGTACGGCATGATGTTCGACCTATTGTACAGAAAAGAAGACCAGTTTCTCAGGAAAAGTCTGCAGCTATTCTCTCAGAGGTTGAACGATTATTAAACATAGGCCACATTCGAGAGTCGCAGTACCCTGTATGGGCCTCGAATCCAGTTTTGGTCATGAAAAATAATGGAAAGTGGAGGATGTGCGTGGATTTCACAGACCCGAACAGAGTTTGTCCTACGGATCCTTTTCCGGTACTCCGATTTGATCAGTTAGTGGAGGCTAAGAACCTTGGTTAGTTATCGGATTTTGTCATGTGTATCAAAAATGCCACTGATGTTTTTTTGTATCAAAATAGTCATTTTTGTTGGTTTTATTTTGTATATGTGGTCATTTTTGTTTGTCTTGATTTGCATCCGTGGTCACCCGCGAGTGACCACAGATGTAACAAAAAGCCAATAAAAATGACTGTTTCGATACAAAAAAACATCAATGTCATATTAGATACACATGACAAAGTCTGGTGACTAACCAAGATTCTTAGCCATTAGTGGACTTTACTTCGGGTAATCGGTTATTGTCTTTCATGGACGCTTATTCAGGATATAATCAAATCAGATTAGATGCAAAAGATGAAAAAACCACATCGTTTATCACTAAGAGAGGATTATACTGTTATAAGGTCAAGCCATTTGGCCTGAAAAATGCAGGGGCGACTTATCAGCGTTTGGTCAACAAAACCTTTGAGGAGCAAATTGGCCGGAACGTAGAAGCTTACATCGATGATGTGCTGGTAAAGAGTTTGCAGAACGAAGATCATTTCTCTGACTTGGAATAAACTTTTAATAATCTGAGTAATGTCAATTTGAAATTAACTCAAGAAAAGTGAATTTTTGGAGTACGATCTGGGAAGTTCCTTGGCTACATGATAAGTGAAAGGGGCATCAAACCTAATCCATAACAGATAAAGGCTTTGACAACTATGACGCCACCTTGGAATATTAAGGAAGTCCATATTCTTACAGGAAGATTGGCAGCATTAAATAGGTTTATCTCTCGTTCATCGGATAAATGTGCGCCTTTCTTTAAAGTATTAAGAAATGCCAGACATTTTAGTTGGACCGAGGAATGTTCAGCTGCTTTTAGCCAGATTCAAGAATATTTGATGTCCCCGGAGATACTTTCCAAGCCTTTGGTGGTGGAGAAGTTGATCATCTATGTGTCGGTATCAGATTGTGCAGTCAGTGCCGTTTTACTCCGGGAAGAGGTTGATATGTTAAAACCAATATATCTGGGAGGATGACGAAATGGTCAGTTGAACTGGGAGATTTTGACATAACATTCAAGCCTCAGACGGTAATAAAAGCTCAGGTTTTTGCTGATTTCTTGGTCGAATTCCACTCAGAAAGAGATGGCATGGAGATTGTTGACCACTCAGGTAAGACAGAATGGTTGGTTCGAATGGACGGGTGGTCGAATATTCTGGAAGTGGTGCAGGAGTCTAAGTAATTTCCCCGGATGGGATAGCCATGTTTCAGGCTATTCGCTTCGGTTTTAAGGCAACTAATAACGAGGCAGAGTATGAGGCGGCATTGGGAGGGTTAAGGTTGGCTCAAATATATGGAGCCAGAAAGGTTAAATTGATCAGTGATTCAAAGATGGTGATAAATCAAGCTTTGGGAGATTCAGAGGCGAGAAAAGATAAATTAGTCAAGTATTTGAAAGTGTTGAAGGACTTGGCTTCCGAATTTGATGAGGTTCAGTATGAGCATGTTCGAAGGGAAGCAAATATCATCCCTGATTCATTAGCAGCTGCTTCGCAATCGGAAGGTCATCCATGGTTCCTAATTGAGGAGCATCCTTCGATTACAAGCAGTAGTACAGAGCACTCAATGAATATGGAGGAAGTAAGCAATGTGATCACAAATGATTGGAGGTCAGAAATCTTTTAAGAGGAGTCTTATATAAAAAATCCCTGAGCAGACTGTTACTTAGATGTTTGGCTAAGGACGAGGCGCAATTTGTCCTATCAGAACTGCATGATGGGGAAGAATCGGCCCATTGTGGATATAAAGCGTTAATTCGGCGGGTGTTTTTGGTTGGTTATTATTGGCCGACCATCTCCTCTAATGTGAAATATTTTGTAGAGCGGTGTGATACATGTCAAAGATATGCCAACATAATACACAAGCCAGGGGTGCTCCTAGAGAGTATTTCAGAAGCAGTACCGTTCGATAGGTGGGGCATCGACTTAGTTGGGCCCCTACCAATGGCATCTGGTGGAAGGCAAACGATAATAGTACCAGTTGATTATTTTTCAAAGTGGGTGGAAGCAGAGCCTTTAGCAGGAACAAAAGCAAAAGATGTCATCAAGTTCGTTGTCTCGAGTAATTGCTGTCGTTTTGGGGTTCCGATAAAGATCACAACCGATAATGGGACTCAATTCGATAACAATGAGTTTAAGAGATTTTGTCTTCCCAAGTGACCAATCAAACGATTTTGGATGGATTGAAAAAGAATTTGGAAGGTAAGGATGGGAAATGGCTCGATTATCTACAAGAAGTATTGTGGGCTTATCGAACGACGCCTCGAACTTCCACTGCTACATCTCAATTTACCTTAGTATACGTTATGGATGCGGTTGTTCCCTAAGAAATTGTTTTCCCATCATACCGTGTGGCAGCCTATACAGAAGATTTGAACGATCAAAGCAGAGATCTGGAATTAGACTTGGTGGAAGAAAAGAGACGAAGAGCGCAGTTAAAGTCCTTGTACTATCACACATTGATGAGGAGTAGGTATGCTTCGAGAGTAAAGCAAAGAGATTTCAAGGTGGGGACAAAGTGTTACGAAAAGTTTTTCTGCACACCAAGGAGAAAAGTCTTGGAAAGTTGGGGCCAAATTGGGAGGGCCCTTATGAAGTATCGTAGAAAGTAAAGCAGGGAATGTATAGATTAAAAGATAAGGAAGGGCGATATCTTAAGCATTCATGGAATATAGAACATTTAAAATTGTATCTGGAATGAGGAAGAAGTTAGCATGTAAAGATTATCTTTTATGTGTATTTACAGGTTTACAAAAATAGGGAGGGCATACTCTTTCCTACCATGTTAGGCACAGGAAGGTTTTAACGAGGTGTCATTATGAGCTGATCAATACAATTGAATTTTTTCCTCGGATTATTCTTTCTGAGATACCAATTGTGGTTGAGCTATTAGGATTAATAATTATGACATTTTATAAGCCTGCCTTAGAGCAGCGTACAACGATTATTATGATCAATCAAAGTTGGCATCAAGCAACTGTTCAACGCAGTTGGCATACAACTATTTTTACATCAAACTGTGAAGTTAAAATTTTATAAAACTGGCATTCCAAGAAGTGGGATACTAGAAAAGTCAAGGAAGATTTTCTTCGGAACATGTGGAAACTATTAAAAAAATTGCCTCACAAGGACTTATACAAAACTTGTACAAACATGTTAAAATTATTATTACAAGTCTATCTATTCAGAATGTTCCGGGGAGTCGCTCTCCTCGGAATCTGATGACTCACTATCACTAATAACAATTTTAGGAGGACAAAGTTCGGGGGAGACAAGATTCTAAAAACTGCCCAAGTCATACTCAGGTTATTCTGCATGGATTTGGGTAATCAGCCCTGCTCGATTTGTAGCGTCTCGAGGAGTAAGTTTTTCCACGCATTTCGCTGCATAGGCATCCACAACTGCCTCTTTTTCAACTTTTATATGCTTAGGAAAGTTTGCAATCGTTTTCTGTAAGTTTTTCTTTTCGTCGACAATAAACTCAAAATCGGTAAGACAATCCTTGAACCCCTGGCATGCAATTTGGTGAGCTTTCTTGAAGTCTGTTAGAAGTTTCTCTTGAGCCCCCGTCTTCTTTTAGTAGAGACCCCTTTCTTCATGGCAGCATTTTTCGAGGACACGGACGTAATTTTCCGTGGCAGACAACCTTTCAAAAATTGCGTCAGCTTGACTCTCTGATATGAAGTGTTGTTTCTTTGCTTCTTCAAATTGAGCGGAAGCAAGGGAAGCCTTGAACGTGTAATGGTCTTTTCGATCTTCCAGATGTTGCATTTTTCTTCCCATGTTGACAGAAACATGTAGTAAGTTGCGAACACTTAGCGAAAACTCATCACTCTGAGGAATTTCGAAGGAGCTGGTGGGAGAGCCTATTGCTGTGGGGTCAAAATCCGAAGACTCACCAGTTAGAATGTTGGGGTCAACGTTTTGAAAGAGGATCACTTCGGGGAATTGGGAGCAGTGCTAGTATGGGGGAATTGTCAATTGGAGATGGACTTGAAGTTTGGGTGAGAGGTGAATTGGGTGTTTGGCTTGAATTTTCTCTAACCTCATTTTCAGGGTTAGTTGCCACAATTTGGGTCCCAATGCCCTCGAAGATTTCCTGAACATCTTCTTCAACCTTGGTGTCCTCGGATATCTCTTGGATAGGTTCCAAAACAACATTCTTCTTGATTTTCTTTGTCTTAGCATCGTTTTTCTTGATGGGGTGGACAGATTTTTTTGAAGGGGAAATTGTGATGGGTGCTATAGTATTTGCCGAAGAGTTTGGCTCCTGGTTAGCAGCTAATCCTTCAGAGTCTGACTCAAGGTCTTTTGTGGACACTTCTTTTTCGGATTCATCAAGGTGACTTTTGGCACGAGAGCGCTTCGGAAGATAAATGACTATATCTTTCTTCTCCACCCGGTCAAAGATTTCTTGTTGAGGGGGAGGAGTCATTAACTCTTTCCGTGTCAGCCGCTCAAGGGGGTTCAGCCTCCAGAGTCGACTTTTGGCCAAGTTATTGTTCATGAAGCACAGTCGGAATTTATTGCCCCAATTCTCTTTGGCCCATTCGCTGAGTTTGGTGAAGACAGTGGTCGCAATTTCTACATAATCCGCGTATGGTTTTGAAACCCCAGTCATAGCTACAAAGGAAGGACAAGTAGATTCTGAGGGGTTAAGTTAGTAAATCATTATCCGGGGAAGGATAATAGAAGGAGTTAACAGACTTACATTTGTTGGTCCACAAGAGAGACAGGTTGTGTGGGTTCAAAGGGGTTGACTCAGATCCTGTTTCCCAATGTCCAGAAAAGTAGATAAATTGTTGTCTCTACTTCTTGTCAGCTTCTAACAAGTCTTTCAATACTTTTTATCCCGGCCAAAAGTTAGTGAGTAAAACGGAAAAAACAGATTCTTTGCCAATCCAGATAATCCGATGAGCTCTTCTAAGGAAAATTCGTTGCCCGAAATCCTTGAAGCCATAATACATGCCATGAGTGTGAACCACATGTTTGGACCAGCTTGTGAAGGAAAGAGGTCGATTTTGGCAAAGTATTCAATAAAAAATGGATCTAAGGGATACCTTAACCCCGAGTTCATGATTTCCATATAAACAACTAACTCGTTAACCCTAACTGATAAATGAGTCTCACCTTCCGAGGGGAATCTAATGTTGATATACGAGGGGATGCACCATCGGGTCCTCAGCATGGTCTCTTCTGAAGGCGAAAAGTATTTATAGGAAATATTATGAAGTGCGACAATGTGTTTCTTTTCGATTCTTCGAATATTATTGCCCACAGTGACATCAAGTTCCAACGGAAGAGTGATGTCACCCTTGGATTTTGGGGCGATCCGACGAGCCTGTTCTTCGGAAATTGTTAGGGGAGCGGTGACATTTGACTAGAAGAGGCCAAGTGAAGGCCACTAGATGTGCTTTACTCTGCAATAGAAATTGGTAGAGTTCCTAGCTTAGGGCTATCCGAAGCAATTTATTTCCCTTTATCAGCCAAGGATTTATTTTACATTGCTTGAAGATCTTCTTTGGTAATATTGGTTCTTGAGGGGGAGAATCGAGGGCTCTCACTTCCCGCTATCGAAGGGGTGGCTGGGAGGTTTGATCCAAAGGTGTCGATTTTCAAAGTAGGATTGTAAACTACTAAAGTCAAATTCGGATCTGGGGTTTCCGATGGAGTTTCTTTGGCATGCTTGCGCTCTTGAGAGTTACTTTTATCCTTGTGATGCCTCTTCCTCCTACCAGAAGAATGCTTATGGTGTCTGTCTTTACCCATGGATTCGAGGGGGCCGAGATCAGAGGTTTGGTTTTGGTGAGAAATTTTGAAGGGAATGATAGCAGGAGAGGTTTCTGATGGAGGCCAGGAACCGTAGAAAATGGTAACAGGAGGTTGGGGCTGAGGTTCAATGTATACACCAGCAACAACTTTTTCTTGGAATTTTTTACTAGATTAATAGCCACTCTGGAATCTGATGAGGTTTATAAGCCAGTTTTCTCTCTCTAGAAAATTTAGAACAAAAAGTTTGGAGTGTAAATGAGAAAGACGAGTATTTATAGAAGTAGATGGGCTTTTAGGGTAAGATGGGCATGGGGACATTTTCCTTTGTTTTCCTAGGGGTGTTATGGGTAACATAGGCACAAATATATTGATTCGAGAAATGAGGGGGGAAGGTGAAGAGGCAATCTAATGATGAAAAGTGTTGGGAAGTGTGATAAGATCTCTAAAAATATTTGGTGACAAGGAATTACGACTAATGACGTCATTAAAAAAAGTCGGGAGATTATTGATTGGGATACGCGAGCTGATGCTGAAAAATTCGATGAGTTCAATCCTTGCAATTCACTAGCCAAGTCTGGGAGGCTATATTATATTAAGACGATTAATTTTGAAGAGTACATTTATAGGATGGTTTAAGCTTTGCTAAGACATTGCAAGGATTAGGGGCTACTGATCAGTGTTACCCAGGAGAATAAGAGGATATTCGAAGAGGCATTTTTCAACTAAAAGAAATTCGAAGAGGCATTATTCGAGGACAATTAAAGAATAAGAAGATATTCGAAGAGGCACTTTGGTATTTTTTACTCGAAGAGGTATTATTCGAGGACAATTAAAGAATAAGAAGATATTCGAAGAGGCACTTTTTTGAGTAAAATTAAAACGAATAAGATGAAGTTCGAAGATGTCATCAGAGTCCTAGTAAAAATAATTTTACTAAGACTGGGGGGCTACTGATGAGGGAGAATAAAAGACGTATGGAAAAATTGGAAAGAAGTATTTTGATTGGGGAAATATTATAAAAGGAATAATGAAATTAGTTTTATGAATAAGTGGAGAAATATAAGGACTAAATGTGTAATGAGTATGAATTAAAGCGTGTGGGGCCCATTATTATACTATAAAAGGACCCCACCCGAGTTGATATTGGTTGGTTGAATAATATAATATTACTTTCTCTCTACTTGGATTAGCTCTCACTTTCTCTCTCTAAAAAGGCACCCTAACGGAGGATTTATTACTGTTTGGACCCCCAAATAATCGCATAACACAAAATTACTCTTGAGCTATTTCTTAATTCATCACTAGGTACCACAAATCCAACAAACTCCCCCAATGAATGACTGATGGAAAATCCCAGATAAAGTCAAGTTTCGAATCACGGTGGACGGAGAAACCCATTTTTCCGCAAAGTCCGCAATTTTTCATGCCTATTTTTTATTGTGGCTTTATCCTCTCTTCCCATCCTCGTAACTGAAGCTCTTTAATGCACTCGACCTCTATCACGGTCAGATAATTCTGAACGCTTAGAGGACTATGATGTCCTTCATACGTTTTTATAACTCTTCGGAATTCCACTCACATTGCACCAACTGATTTTCAAGTGGATCATTTACCACAACATGAACTATCCCGGTTATTGCATCTCGGTTTTAAAAGAACTTAAGTTGGTAAGAAATCTGTGAGAATCCGACCAATAATTAAGAAACCAATTTATCTTTGTACGAGGTGTCTTTGTACGAGGTCGCACAACTTAGATTCCCATAAGTTCAACTAACTGCGGTTGTGTTAGAAACTTGTGTAGCATTAAAGGTAAGTAACCTATAGCAGTACCCCGATATCAATTTATGGTGTTTCCTTTTTTTTTCCTGGCTAATCATGGTTGTGCTTCCACTCATTTTGAGAAGTAATCTATGAAAATTATTATAAATCTTCTTCATTGCGGAGCCATCAGTAGTGGACATATGATATTCAAGCTTTGTAAATTAAATTATACGACCTCAGTTATTATCTCTAGTATATTACGAGGACTTGTATTTAATTGGTGAATTTGTGGCACGTGCCACACTTATTAATTTTTTTCCTTGCATTCCTCATAATGATTGGCCAATAATAGTAATCGAACAATATTATTTTGTATAATGATTTATATCTGCATTGAGCTTTACCTTATTTTTCATATAGTTCTTCCATGACAAAGGTTGTTTCATTTGTGCAGAAACACCTTAATATAGGCATGGTTAGACTCTTTTATACTACGTGGCCGACGTGAATATTGTTGACTTTTTTTTACTTTTGCGTGCTTTCATTTACTTTCGGATAAAACTCATTCTATCGAACACAAATTCCTCCTCTCTTTTTTTTCTTGTCATTATCCCTTCGAATATGAATGTCGATTTATTTTTGACAATATGACATTTTATTATAGTATTATTTCATGATACTGAAAATGTGCAAAATGAAAATGCGAGTGCATCAGTTTTTTATTTTCAAAACGTGTTCAAATAGAACAACCAACCATTGTTGTTGCTATATAGTATAAATTAATTTTAAACTAAATTTTTAATTTTTTTGCTATTTAAAACTTCAAATTATAAAAAATATCATCTAAATATTTTAATGATATACACATTTTTACTAACAATATTTATTTTAACTTTTTATTCAATTTTTTTAGTTTCAAAATTAACATCAATTCTTTTTTAGTTAACTTTTTTAATTTCAAAATTAAAATCAATTCTTTTTTAGTTAATTTTTATAACTATTAAAGACTACACCAAAATTAATAATTAATTTAATAGTTCAATATATTTACTTTATATATCTCTTGCTTGAGAGTTGCATTTAAATATTAAAATATTTTATGACATATATTTTATTTCAAAATTAAAAAATTATCCGATATTTTGTTTATACCTTTATAAATATATATTTAAAAAAACCCAAAAACTTTTGACGTGCATGAAATAAAGGAAAAGTTTAGACTAACGTTTAAACTAAATTTCAAACACCTAAAACCAATAATATAGTAAATATTGGGTTGGAATTCAATTTTATTTTCAAACAAACAAATTTAGCTAATCTCTTTTTTCATCTTATTAAAAAAAATTGCTTTTAACGAATTTTTTTTTATAATATATATTATGCTAAAAGAGAACATCTCAAAGAAATTACCAAAAAGAATTTTATATATAAAACTAAAACATGTTTATGATATATAGTATAGTGCAATAAAGAACATGATAAAGTAATTACTAAAACAATACCAAACAAATAACCGATAATAAAAACGATGTGATTAAACAAGTAAAATAGTAAAACAAATAAAAAATGATTTGTTAAAATTGAAGTAAAATATAGTTTTAACTTACAAATTTTATACATATATATTATTAAAGATATCTAATCAAAACATTCATTAATTATTTATTAAAATCAAATCAAATATTATATATATATATATATATATATATATATATATATATATATATATTGTAGAAATTGTATCTAAATATTTTTAATATATAACATCAATTTTTTCTTACAAAATTAAAAACTATTAATAATATAGTCATAAAAAAATAAAAGTGCATGATGAATTGCGTTTGTAAAACCATTCCATAGCATATAACGAGTATGTACGATATAATTTTTGCATTTAATTTTTTTATTTAAATTTTTAGTTTTCTAATTTATGTACAATAAAATTGATTCGTTTTCAATTCAATTTGTTTAATTTTTATAAACTATTAAAACTCCAAATACCAACTTTTAATAAAATAAATGAATAATTATTCATTTATTCGATTTGCTTACCATATATATTTTAGTTCGAAAATTACATTTTGAAATAATTTTAAATGTATATGTATTTATTTCAAAATTTTAAAGAAAATAATATTTTATTTTAATATTTATAATATATGCCACAGTTGAGACAAACTTATGATAATGATATTACTAAAGAAATTTAAATAAATAGAAACTTAAGTATATGTCAATGTAATTAAGCAAATGAATATATAATAAAGTAATCCTTATAAAGCTATTTCCTACATAGCTATACAAGTAAATCATAAAGAGGTTTGGTTAGGTAGAATTTTATTGATTTTTAACACTCGTTACCATTCTTATTCTATTTTATACAGTAAAAATATATCTTAATACTATGCTAAAATTATATTATAAATTATGAAATACAAATAATCAACAATAAATATCACATAAAAGTTAATAACAATAATAATATTATAAGTGAATATAAAAAATATAAGATACCAGGTATAAATATTCTTTAAAATAATTGAGTTTTTTTAAAAAATTGTCTCACATAACAAATTCATTTTAGATTTCTATGTAGCATTATAATATATATATATATATATATATATATATATATATTAACTTTTATATATATATACCAAATCACTATTTATTATAGTCACCAACTATATTTGTTGAATATTTTTTAAATAATTATTTTCATTAACAACCGTTTGATGAGTTTTATATTAGAAGGGAATGAGTAATATAAAAAGATTGTCCACCACTACAAAATGAGAGATATTAGAATCCAAATATACATAAATATATCACCACAACATTTGGGAGCTGTCCAAACTGTTCTAGATTTTTTTTTTTCTGATTTCGCTTTTGATCTTTCAAAACATAGTCGGAGGTGAATCTAGAATATATTTTCCAAATGATGAAACACATGTCCACATCCAAAATAGTTTAGATTCTAAAGAAAACCTGTTATTACATTGCAAATAAAAAAATAACGATCTTCGTGAGCATAACATCCCTTACCAAAGTGAATAGGCATTTGAATTTTGTCCAAACTATATACCGCATAATACACTATTCTTCCGCTGCTTCACTTTCGGCGGAAAATTTCATTATTTCAACATTTACGATGAAAAAATAGATTTTAACATTTGTGACGAGGAGTGTTTGTGGGAGGTGAAACTAAACGGTCCATGTAGAAGAGACGGAGACAAGCAATGTTACCCATGGAACCAATCTTAATATGTTTGTTTGTTTTTGTTTTCATTATGAGATTTTTTTTTTTAATTTAATAAATTCAGGCAATGTATTTGTTATGATCTTACATCATTATAATTATCTTAAAATAAACTTCGGTTGTGTAGTTTTAATATTATATTTGTGCAAGATGAAGAAATAAAAAAGATAACATATTATCAATTTTGTGATGAGAAAATTAGACCATATAATTATGTTAGGTAAGAATTAGGGATATGAGGAAATTTCATATATCAGAGCAATCTCAAGTGAAAATAAATAGTAATAATAATAAATAAATAGATAAAATTAAAATATAAAAGTATGAGGGATATAATCTTAAGCTAAATAATGGTGGAAGTTGTTGAGGAGTGGTTTGAATAAGTAAAACAACAATGGTGGTGCTCTTAAGCTAGAAAAAGAAGGCAATGAAACAATCGACAAAGTAAACCTAAGTGTATGAGTTGCTCATTGTTTTAAAGAGTTTTGGGGTTTTTCAATGTCAATATGGGTCTAGTGAATCCACTGGGTAACAATCTATATACTTCAAATCAAATAAATTGTAAAGATAATATACTTACATACATATGACTAATAACAAGTCATGTTATTCGTCACAAAATCTGATTTTCCTATATAATATTCACATTTATAATTTAATTATTTATGAGAAAATAATATAATGATTACTTAAAATAAATATCAGTTTTTTCTTCTTTGTTGCGTTCTCCCTTGGTATCAGAGCAGAACCATGGCTAACGTCACTTTTCCGTCCCTGAGTTTTGACACGGCTCATTCTAGTTGTCTTCAACCTGGCTTGAATTTGACCAACATACCACAAATCACTCAAATAGGCAACAACTTCAACATAATGAAGCTAGACATAGCACATTTTGCACTCTTAAGAGCCATTACTGTCCCAATCATTAAGGGTAATCACATATTTAGCTATATCACAAGTGATATACCTTGTCCCCCCAAGTTATCTTTGACTGTTCTGGAAAATGGTTCATAATTCTGCTTATGAAAAATGGTACTCTAGAGACCAACTCTTACTGGATGGTTATTCACCATCGTATCCGCTGAAATAACAGCTAAATTTCTAGACAAAAAGTATTTTAAAGGATTATGTGATGCCTTAACAAGGAATTTTGGCTCATAAACTAGAGTCAAAATCACTTATCTTAAAAGTGAATTTCAACGAAATACAAAGGAATGACAAACTATAGAGGAATACTTAGCCAAGATTAAATCTATTGCTTATAACTTATTGTTACAAGGTTGTACTATCATTATTGAGGACTTAGTCTTACAAGTCATTGATGTCTTAGATTCAAAAGATACTTATACAGTTCTGAGTCTAGCAGTCAAGGATATTATCAATTGAGTTGATCTACAAACTTCTCCAATGACTTTTGAAAGTAGGTTGGAACAACGATTTAGCCTACAAACTGATATGGTTAACCTCACTTTGCTAGCTACCAACAACAACTTAAACATAAGAGATCACAAATCACAAAATTGCCAGAATATATTGACTACACAAGAGGCTAAAGTGCATATCCTTGAAGATAGGGTTGTGGCTGTAGATTTGGGAATCAGAGTAACTATAGAGAAATGTATAATAACACTTATATGAGACGTGGAGGTTAGTACTCTCCCAATAGACCAAATTTCTAGATTTGTGGTAAGTTTGGTCATACATTAATAACCTGTTATTACGTGGGTGATCCAAATGCTATGAGTTTAATATTTACGTGAGTCAGATTTCAGTACTTTTCTAGTGAATTAAGATGCAAACAATGATGAAAAATAGTATGGGAATTCTGGAGAAATACACCATGTCACTCACAATTGAAGCTTGATAAGTGAGAGGGATTATTGTGGAGGTAAGATCTTTGTCGAGTTTAGAAATGGTCAAAACTATTTAATTGAAAAAGTTGATAATTCTAGCATTCCTATAGTTGATAACAAATACTTAACTCTTAAAAACATACTACATGTTCCAACCATTTCTAAAAAATTAATTTTTATATCTTAATTTACCTCAACCAACTTTGTTTATGTTGAATGTTTTAAGGATTTCTATTTTATTAAGGATTTGGACACGTGGATGACTTTGTTAATAGGAAGATCTAAAGAACGACTCTATTGCATTGAGAATCTAGCTAAGTTTCAAGATTCTAGTCTTGATATTCTTGTTTCTGAGTCACTTTTAGGAAATATGAAGTCTGTATCAAAGATAGAGGGTTGGGAAATGAGATTAAATAATCCCTCCTTTCAAGTTTTATAAAAATTTTGAAGGTAGTGTAATGTTGTGGTTGATATTAATGAAAAATGTATTTTATATCACTGTTTTCAGCTTGGAAAATCTCATAAACAATCGTATCATATTTTTAATTCTCATAAAATAAATATTTTAGATCTTATACACAGATATCTTTAGGGGCCTTCTCTATTGTCAAGTTTCACCTCATGCAAGACATGGTGGAGGGAGAGGAAGTGAAGGTGGAAAATATTGCAAATGAGAAAGACCATTTGGATGCTCTGACCAACGTATTACTTGTTCTGAAGTTCACAAACGGTATGAGACTTTTGCAAATCTGGGGTGCAGGTAAACTAGTCTTTAAATATTGGTTGCACAGCATGTGCAATAAATGTCGCAAGTTACAAATAATATTATGTGAAGAATTGTTAGGTGCAGGCTAAAAGTATCTCAGAAACATATATAATGTTAAATACTATATGCTGCTAGTGATAGACATATGAATATTTCTAAAAGCTTGAACTGTATGAATCTCTCTGATGGAACAAGTTGAGCCGAAACTTAGGTGCAAAGATGTTCGTCGGAACCTAATAGTGAGCTCCACCGAATATAATAACAAGGTTTATGCAGACCCCTCATATGGTTTCCACGGTACAGTCGTAATGAGTTGAGCCTACACTATCATAGAGCTCTTCATTAAAACTTAATCCTCAATTCCAAGACAACAAATAAGATAATGTGTCACTCATTACTGATATAAAGTTCATCCTAACATATTACTACTAACTCATATCTTAAAACTACGGGTTGTGGTTTTTTTCCTTGGTAATTTATTGATAACTTCTTTATTACTAAGTGATGGTGACACACACCCGAGCCAAGATGTACTTACTAAGTGAAGGTAGTAGATGCACTATGTATCCTTAGCCTTTTAACCGATAGTGTTGGCTAACTGACACCTCTTTTATTACTAAGTGAATGTGGTAGACGGTCAACCTTTAATTAGCTCTCTTGGCAGATAGTGATTTTTTTCATATCATTTATTTTTATTAAAATGTATGCATCTACCTATTTTTTAAAAATATTCAACCCCGACAAGATGGTATTATCATCCTTCAAAATGTTTATATAGAGGCACCATAATGTCTAATCCCCAATGGTCAAAGGCAAAACCTATGTGTTAGGTTGAAACTGGCACCTAGCCATGAAAATCCTAATGCATCGAAAAACATGTGGCTACTATATTTTTATTTGGTATATCAAAGATCTCCTTCAAAAAATAGAGCGTGTAATTGTGAGATTACAACTTTTAGATGAATGTTATTTCCTCTTCAACTACATCCCTCTTCAGAATCCCCACAAAAAAGTGGAAAATATTCTAGAATCCAAGAAAAACTTACTAGCTGAGCCTAAGAGATAAAGGTATCTCAAGACGACCAAAACATATATCAAACATATAACAATTGAAAGAAATATGATAAGATCTCAAACACCTTATTTGTTAATTGGTTAACCAAATTTGATTATTTTGTTACTTAAGTTATCTAAGAGTTCTTTTTTAGCCTTACGTATTTCTTGTTGTCATTGTAGAGTTAGGATGTTACCTCTATAGCAAGAAGTTTAACAAAGATAAGGTTTTGGCCGATTTCAGGAGTGTGCGGCTGACCACAAGAAAATAAGCTTTGTAGCTAATTTGAAACCGATGGTGAGTGTTTCAAGGTTTGAATATTTTGTTTTGGCTTAATTTTTTGGTAATAAAAAGCATAAGTAACAAAATAAATGAGTTTTTTACATTACTATCAGGGGATTCATTGGCGTTATAAAAAGGTACCTAAATCATACATGGTCCATAGGGTATACCTAGCAAATTATATAAAAAACAAACAACCTGGTAGCATGATACTGCAAAAGTTACATAAGGAAAAAAAGATAAACGGATTTAAGCAACATGATAACCATAAAAAACAAGATATGCAGGACTTACTGGTCGAGGATCATGTTGTCATCGGGCTTGTTGTTAGGTTCAGATCTAGTAGGAGGTTGTTATGAATGATAAAGTGGGTGAGTTAATGTCAAATACATCAGAATCAAAGTAATAGGAACTATTTTTTTTACTTAACGATTCACATAATTGGTTATTGGTGGCTGGTAAAGACTTTCTTCATCGAGGGCCATCAGGAGCGTTTTATAGTTAGTATTAACTTTCAAGGAGATATATAGAGCATCACGGTGTTCTTTATCATTAGTGGACTCTACGACAGTAAGAGCAATAACTTTTCTATGGATAGGTAACAGTGATGGGTTTATTTCCTTGCCTGCGAGGAACGGATGTCGGGGTAGTCGTGTAGTTTTCGAATATGTGGCCAAATGTGTCTTACTTGGTACAAATGAGGGACAATGTCTTGTACAAGGTAAGACACGCGTTTTTTACCTCAAAACTAACCTGAAAACACATAGCCCATTTCGTTTTGTCCCCGTTAATAACACTTACAACTTACTATTCTGGAACTATATATGTTCAACACTTTCAACGTATATTCATGATCTATTCTCTTGGAGAGTGACAATACTAGCCTACAACCGTGTAGCATAAAATCAGTGACAATAGGGGGAGACGTTACATGTATAATTGGTACAATAATGTCGGTGAGAGGGTTGTTTCCAAAGAGATCTGAAGATTGAATGATAGTAACAATCATGTTGGAAGCAAGAGTGGAAGCTCTTACAAGATAGGCTCTGGGTCTCGATGATGTGGCTTGGGATGTAGTGTAACCATGTCAACCTCGAGAGCGTAAAATGATCGGAAACCTTATGTTGTTGTGACATGGGTAAAAAAAGGGAATGAAATTATAGTGTTTGAACCAAATGAGATGAAATGGATAAAACTAGTCTATGGCAGCACATATGAATTGACTGAAAATGTAGTAGTTGTATTGTTTAGATGAGAGAGAGTTTGTAATTGAGGAATGTTTATGCTATTTGTTTTTGGGTTAAGAAGGGACTGAAGCAACACTGTTAGAATGTTAACTCGTTAGGTCTTATGGTTTTGACCAGTCCCAAGTGGCTAGACATTAAAAAGATCATTGAAATAATCATTAACAACTGATGGGTCCCAAATTAGATTTAAAAAAGGGCTGACATGCGAGTTATAATTGGTAAGGATGACCAATGGGATTTTGGAAGATGGATCGACTAGAGGTAAAACAATTTAGGTGCTGGTTTGGAAGATCAGTTTCGTCTTTAGTGAAGGTTTAGGATTATTGGGTTTGTTTGGTTTTGTTCAAGGGGATAGATTCACTAATTGGGAAGATATCTTGAGGTATGGTGGTACCATGTGGTAAGGAGAACGTATAAACATGAGGGTTACCAATAGAACCAAATGGGGGGGAAGACTTTGATAATGATTCATGTGGAGAACATTTGATAAACCAACGGGAATTGGGATTGATGTATGAGATATTGTGGTGGATGGTGGTGAAATGGAGAGGGGTATGTTTTCGCAATTGTGAGGACCAAGGGCAATAAATTCTGCTTGGGAAAGACTAGGTTTGCTTGAAATGAAGTAGCGGCACAACTAAACTTAGTTGTATGCATCCACGTATCAAGGTTGGGATGGAGTCCCTCTTTTAGGAGACGTTTTGCAACAACAAGTCTACAAGCAGAGTCTTGTGTTGGGGAACCATCCGAGAAAACATTTGAGTGGTGACATGCAGAGGCTCAAGCTTTTTGTTATCATAGGACGAGACCTGTCAAAAGTAGTTAACAGTACTGGTAGAGAGAAAAGGTGTTACAACTTGAATGAGTTCGTTGATGCGTAAGTTCATCATATTGGATGGGCCAGGTTAGTTGTTTTTTCTCCGAAGGTTTTTCCAGTTTTTATTTTTATTTTTATTATAGTATGTTGTGTGGACTAGTAAGTTATGTAGAATAAAAGTAAGTAATTTTGGAAAGTATAGTCAATGGAGTTTACTTTAGTTGTCTTATTTTGGATTAAGATAAGATAATTATAGTTTGTGTGTTGATCGGTCTGATTGTCATACATTTTACAATAGTTAGGAACTAGTAATAACTCTGTTTTGTGACAAATATAGTATGCTTGATTGTTTTACAATGAGAACAATTGTTCTCGGTATAGGTGATATCTTGATAACTCGGGAGGATCTATGTACAAGTTTCTTGCACCTGCAAGTTAGAGAGATACACAGATCTTTCAAGAGAAAAACTTCAGAGACTCATTAATGCGGAGAGAGAAAAATCACATAGCAAATTGTCATTGGTTATGCAGTGCATACACACATAGGGTTGTATTGTTGATCAACGAAGAGCCAAACAAACAGAAATTTGAAGACCTATGACCCACTAAAGGTTTATAAGAGAATGAGAAATGGTAATAAACGTGACTTAATTACTAAAACTGCCAAAAGTGTGAAAACGTTATTAGGAAAATAACTAATACAAAAGAGAAGTAATCTATGAAAATTATTATAAATCTTCTTCATCGTGGAGCCAACAATAGTTGACATACGATATTCAAGATCCATCGATTAAATTAAACTGCCTCAGTTATTGTCTCTAGTATATTATGAGGAGTTGTATTTAATTGGTGAATGTGTGGCACGTGTCACACTTATTAACTTTTTCCTTGCATTATGCATAATGATTGGCCAATAATAGCCTTCGAACAATATTCTTTTATATAATAATTTATATCTACATTGAGCTTCAGCTTATTTTTCATATAGTTCATCCATAGCAGATGTTGTTTCATTTATGCAAAAGCATCTTAGTATAAGCCTCTTTAGATTTTTTTATACAACATGTTAAATCTCGTTGACTTTCTATTTATTTCGTGTGCCTTCATTTACTTACGGGTAGCACTCATTTAATCAAAAACATATTCTTTCTCTTCTTTTTCTTCTATTGTCATTATTCCTTCATATACGAAGGTCGAAAATCAATGATTTGACAATATGACATTATAGTATTATTCATGATACTGAAAATGTGCAAAACTCTTCAGTTTTTGTTGTTGTTGCTATATATTATAAATTATTTTTAAACTAAATTTTTAATTTTTAATTTTTTGTTATTTAGAACTTCAAATTATAAAATGTATCATCTAAATATTTTAAAGACATACACATTTGTACTAGTAATATTTTATTTTAATTATTTATTAATTTTTTTATAACTACTAAAGACAGCACCAAAATTAATAATTAATTTAATCCTTCAATTTACTTACCTTATATATCTCTAGCTTGAGAGTTGCATTTAGATATTAAAATATTTTATGACATATAATTTATTTCAAAATTCAAAATTCAAAAATTATCCGATATTTTGTTTATATCTTTATAACTATATATTACAAAAACAACCCAAAAAAACTTCCGGAACAAAATGTAAAAAATCCTAACGTGCATGAAATAAAGAAAAAATTTAGACTAACGTTAAACTAAATTTAAAACACCTAAAACCTATAGTATAGTAAATATGAGTTCAAATCGAATATTATTTTCAAACAAATAAATTCAACTAATCTCTTTTTTCATCTTATTTATAAAATTTACTTTTAATGAAAAGAAAAATTATAATATATATTATGTTGGAAGAGAACGTCTCAAAGAAATTACCAAAACAAATTATATATATATATATATAACTAAAAATGTTTATAAGAACCTTATAAAGTAATTACCAAAACAACACGAAACAAATAACCGATAATAAAAATGATGTGATTAAACAAGTAACATAGCAAAACAAATAAAAAATGGTTTTTTAAAATTGAAGTAAAATATAGTTTTAACTTATAAATTTTATCAAAATTTATATATATATTAAAGATATCTAATCAAATCGAATTTATTAAAAATTTATTAAAAATAATATATATATATATATTGTAGAAATTGTATCAAAATATTTTTAATTGAATTTTTGTATTTAAATCTTTTAATTGATTTTTTTAGTTTTCTAATTTATATAAAATAAATTGATTATTTTTCAATTCAATTTGTTTAATTTTTATAACTATTAAAACTCCAAATACCAACTTTTAATAATATAAATGAATAATTATTCATTTATTCGATTTGCTTATCATACATATTTTCGTTCGAAAACTACATTTTGAAATAACTTTAAATGTATATGTGTTTATTTCAAAATTCAAAAAAATTGATATTTTATTTCAATATCAATAATATATGTCACAGTTGGGATAAAATTATGATAATGATATTACAAAAAAAAATAGAAATGTAAGTATATATCAATGTATTAAGCAAGTGAACGGAAAGAAAGTAAATCATAAACATGTTTGGTAGGTAAAATAAAACTTTTTAACACTTGTTTTCCATTCTTATATCTTAATACAGTAAAAATATAAAATAGATATAGTTATATCTATTTTATACAGTAAAAATACATCTTAATACTATACTAAAATTATATTATATATTATGAAATACAAATAATCAGCAATAAATATCGCATAAAAGTTAATAACAATAATAATATTAAAACTTAATAAAAATAATAATAAGATGCCAATTATAAAAATATATTTTAAAATAATTGAATTTTTAAAAAAGAATTTGTCTCACATATAAAATGTCATTTTAGATTTCCATGTAGCATTAAAATATATATATATGAACTTTGACTTATAATATATATACCAAACCACTATTTATTATATTCACCAATTATATTTGTTGAATATTTTTTAAATAATTATTTTCATTAATAGCCGTTAGATGAGTTTTATATTAGAAGGGAATGAGTAGTATAAAAAGATTGGTCACCTCTACAAAATGAGAGATATCAGAACCCAAATATACATACATATATCACCACAACATCTGGAAGCTGCCCAAACATGAGTCCAAACACTTCTAGATATTTTTTTCTGATTTCGCTTTTGATCTTTCAAAACATAGTCACAGGTGAATCTAGAATATGTTTTCCGTATAATGAAGCACATGTCCACATCCAAAATAATTTAGATTCTAAAGAAAACCTGTTATTACATTGCAAATCAAAAGATAACGATCTTGGTGAGCATATCATCCCTTACCAAAGTGAATGGGCATTTGAATTTTGTCCAAACTATATACCGCATAATACACTATTCTTCTGCGGCTTCACTTTCGGCGGAAAGTTGCATTATTTCAACATTTACGATGAAAAAATAGATTTTGACATTTGTGAGAGCGAGTGTTTGTGGGATGTGAAATCAAACGGTCCATGTAGAAGAGACGGAGACAAGCAATGTTACCCGTGGAACCAATCTTAATATGTTTGTTTGTTTTTGTTTTCATTATGAGAAATTTTTTTAATTTAATAAATTCAAACAATGTATTTGTTTTGATCATACATCATTATAATTGTCTTAAAATAAACTTCGGTTGTGTAATTTTAATTTTATATTTTTGGAAGATGAAGAAACAAAAAAGATAACATATTATCAATTTTGTGATGAGAAAATTAGACCAGATAATTATGTTAGGTAAAAATTAGGGATATGAGGAAATTTCATACATTAGAGCAATCTCAAGTGAAAATAAATAATAATAATAATAATAAATAGACAACATTATAATATAAAAGTATGAGGGGTATAATCTTAAGCTAAAGAATGATGGAAGTTGTGTGAGGAGTGGTTTGAATACGTAAAGCAACAATGGTGGTGATCTTAAGCTAGAAGAAGAAGATATTGAAACAATCGACAAACTAAACCTAAGTGTATCAGTTGTTTATTGTTTTAAAGAGTTTTTGGGCTTTTCAATGTCAATTTGGGTATAGTGAATCCACTGGGTAACAATCTATATACTTAGTAAATAAATTAAAATCAAATAAATTGTAAAGATAGTATAGTTACATACATGTGACTAATAACAAGTCATGTTATTCGTCCCAAAATCCAATTCTCCTATATAATATTCACACTTGTAATTTAACGATTGATGAGAGAATAATATAATGATTACTTAAAACAAATATCGTTTTTTCTTCTTTGTTGCGTTCTCCCTTGGTATAAGAGCACAAACATGGCTAACTTCACATTTCCGTCCCTGATTTCTGACACGGCTCCTAGTTATCCTGAATTTGACCAACCTATCACAAATCACTCAAATAGACAACAACTTCATCATGATGAAGCTAGAAATAACACATTTTATACTCTTAAGAGCCATTAATATCTCAATCATCAAAGGGCAATCACATCTTTGGCTATATTATAAGTGATATACCTTGTCCCCCCAAGGTTATCTTTGACTCTGCTGGAAAAATGGTTCATAGTTCTGCTGGAAAAATGGCTAATGATCGACTATCCTAACAGCTCAATTTCTAGACAAAACGTATTTTAAAGGATTATGCGATGCCTTAACGAGGCTTTTTGGCTCATTAACTAGAGTAAAAATCACTTATCTTAAAAGTGAATTTCAACGAAACACAAAGGAATGGAAAACTATGGAGGAATGCTTAGCCAAAATAAAATCTATTGCTTATAACTTAGTTTTACAAGGTTGTACTATCATTATTGAGGACTTAGACTTACAAGTCATTGATGGCTTAGATTCAGATGATACTCATATAGTTCTGAGTCTAGCAGACAAGGAGATTATCAATTGAGTTAATCTACAAACTTCTCCAATGACTTTTAAAAGTAGGTTGGAACAACGATTTAGCCTACAAACTGATATGGTTAACCTCACTTTTCTAGCTACCAACAACAACTTAAACATAAGACATCACAGATCACAAAATGGCAAGAATATATTGACTACACAAGAGGCTAAAGTGCATATCCTAGAAGATAGGGTTCTGGCTGTAGATTTGGGAATCAGATTAACTATAAAGAAAGATACAACTACACTTATATGAGACGTGGAGGTAGATACTTTCCCAATAGACCAAATTTCTAGATTTGTGGTAAGTTTGGTCATACATCAATAACCTGTTATTACATGGGTGATCCAAATTCTATGGGTTATATATTTAGAGAATAACAACAACAATCTCACACAATTCAGTTAGATTTCAGTACTTTTCTAGTGAATCAAGATTCAAACAATGATGCAAAATAGTATGCGAATTCTGGAGCAATACACCATGTCACTCACAATTGACGCTTGATAAGTGAGAGGGATGCTTATGGAGGTAAGATCTTTGTCGAGTTTAGAAATGGTCAGATCTATTTAATTGAAAAAGATGGTAATTCTAGCATTCCTATAGTTGATAACAAATACTTCACTCTTAAAAACATACTACATGTTCCAACCATTTCTAAAAAAATAACTTCTATTTCTTAATTTACCTCAACCAACTTTGTTTCTGTTGAATGTTTTAAGGATTTCTATTTTGTTAAGGATTTGGACATGGGGAGGACTTTGTTAATAGGAAGATCCAAAGGACGACTCTATTGCATTGAGAAACTAGCTAAGTTTCAAGATTCTAGTCTTAATATTCTTGTTTCCGAGTCAGTTTTAGGAAATATGAAGTCTGTATCAAAGATAGAGGGTTTGGTGGTGAGATTAGATAATCTTTCCTTTCATTTTTTATCAAAACTTCGAAGGCAGTGTAATGTTGTGGTTAATATTAATGAAAAATCTACTTTATGTCACTGTTGTCAGCTTGGAAAATCTCATAAACCATCCTATCATATCTCTAATTCTCATGCAATAAATATTTTAGATCTTATATACAGATATGTTTAGGGGCCTTTGCTATTGTCAAGTTGAATCTCATGCAAGACATGGTAAAGGGAGAGAAAGTGAAGGTGGAAAATATTGCAAATGAGGAAGACCATTTGGATGCTCTGACCAACGTATTACTTGTTTTGAAGTTCAGAAATTGTCTGAGACTTTTGCAAATCTGGGGTGCACGTAAAATAGTCTTTAAATATTAGTTGCTCAGCAGGTGCAATAAATTTCACAAGTTACTATAAGCTTATGTGAAGAATTGTTAGGTGCAGGCTAAACGTATCTTAGAAACATATATAATATTAAATACTATATGTTGCTAGTGATAGACATATAAATACTTGTAAGAGCATGAACTATTTGTATCTCTCTGATGGTACAAGTTAAGCCGAAAGTTAGGTGCAAAGATGTTCGTTGGAACCTAATAGTAAGCTCCACAGAATATAATAACAATGTTTATGCTGAAACTGCAGTGAAGACTAATCATTTGCGGAGCTGAATGTGCAACATATTTTTGTTAAATGGACTTCTGAATTTACTTAATTTTTTCTAGAAGAAATTATGACACTAAGGCATCTGAATTAGTTTGAAAGCTTAGTCATTGATCAAAGAGCAATTGATGTGAGAAAATGGGTTATTTTTATGAATATCAGCACTACCATGTGTCATTTGTGCTTGTTTGTTTGACCATTAAGGTGTTAATATGAGCATGAAGAACATTATGAAAATATTTGGTTATCTATAAACACTAAGAACTAAAAATTACTAGAATTCTTAGTTGAAAGCATTTGGTTATTGAGAGGTAAAATATAAACATTTGGAGATAATCTAAGATTCATAGTTCCTAATGTAAGTTAAGAGTACTTCATAACAAAACATGAGTAGTTTAGTGTTTAGTATTTGAAATTGTCTTCTTATAACCTTATTTATATATATATATATATATATATATATATAATATGTGGTTGTTGCTTGTGGATGTAGGATTGCTTCACAATCTGAACCAAGTTAAATTTGTCTTGTGTGTGCTTGGTTTGACATTCTTGTTCTTATATATTTATTTGTTGTTTTGGATTTATAACTAAGATTTGAGTATGAGCCAAAGTTGTATAATTCCATAATTCTTGTTGCAAGATCTACTTTAAAAACAAATGGGTTTCAACAAAAAATAAATTGAGATTTGACTAACGTTGTCCTTGGTTCGGTTGTTGTTGAAACTTGATATTGTTGATCATTCTCAAGTGAGTTTCTTTAAGTAGGAGTTTAACCCCTAACATGAATCTAGAATCTTTATATATATATATATATATATATATATATATATATATATATATATATATATATATACTAACTAAATAATTAGTTTAATTAATAAAAAATTAAATATTTTCGTTATGTTTATTTTTAAATTTAAAAGATAATTGAAATATTATTTAAATACAAAATGAAAATAAGCTCAAAATTGATTAAAAAGATAAAAACGATCATCAAATAAAAGAAATTATTGAACACAAATTAAAATCTTTAATTGATTTTATTTATTTGAATTAAATGCTAAAGGTCGATCTTTTGTGCTAAATAAAATAAAACTCATTTAATTATAAATAAAGAATAATATAGTTTAACATAATAGACTATGATAGATATTGAAAAACAAATACCTTATGTCGCGTATGCATGCATCTTGGATTTCTTCACCTTTGTAATAAAAAAGAAAAGAAGAAGACTTCTACCTGAGATATAAAATTTATTTTATCTATAATTCTTTTTCTTCTTTATCTTGCTCTATAATCCTGTAGTAGCTGTTTTTTTATTTTCTAGAGTTTTTAAACTTCTATATAATTTTACCATAGCGATTAATATACGGTTTTATTATTTTAATTAAATTATTTATATTTTAGTATTGTTACTGCGCATAATGCTATAAATTACATAATGATCTAAATTATTTACGAGTTGAATTTACTTATTAAAAAGGTTAAGATTGAGAGATAAAGTTTATTGTTATTTACGTAATAATATCATAATTGAATGGTAAAGATACTTAAAATCTAGACGAGGTTTTTAGTACTTCATGATACAATTGTTAGTGATAGGAAAATCTAAACGTAAACATAATTATAAAAAAATATTTTATTTGATGATATTAAGAGAAATTAACAAATATATAAAAATATTTATTATATTAAATTTTAAAAACGTTATATTATTGTAAAATTTTTGCATGTTCAAAAAACTTTATCTTGGAATTGTTTGAATACTGATTTAAAAACAATTATATTAGAATTGTTTTTTGGTGAAATAAAGCTTTAAATTAATTGAAATAAGGTTCATACAAGAAAACTAGGGCATACCCTGAGTAAATACAATCACATAAATTGAGAGGGACTAAATGGAATAACATAAGGTCAGATCAAGTAGAAAATAGAAGATCAGACTAGCAAAGTAGAAGTGTACTCGTCCTACAAAATGGTCGTTCGTGTTAGCTGCCAAACATCTTCAATAGATATACTCAAGCTGCACTCGCCGACACAGGACCTACAATAAATAAAAAATATTAGAAAGATATTATACCGGCCAGCTAGTCTTGGTACATTGGAATCTATACCGTAGATCTGATAAGATACGGTAAGAAACCGAGGAGATTGTGGTCGGAGGGAAACCAAATACTCTTGAGTCCCTCTTCTTCTTCCAGACGTGGTAAATTACCGCGACAAAGCAAGCATGCCAAAGTCTATGGTTACCAGATTGAGACCACGTGGATGCTTCAAAAATCCAAGACTGCCAACTATTACTCGAAAAAGGGAAACCTAGTTTATTACTAGCGTAAGTCCAGATACTCTAGGTGAAACTGCACTCAAAGAGGATATGAGAGATAATTTCAGGTTCAGAGTGGCATAGGGCACAATTAGTTGAGATATTGTAACCCCAACTGATAAGCTTGTCTTTGGTGGCAAGCTTGCCTAACATAGCAAGCCAAAAAATAAAGTAATGACGAGAAATATTGAATTTATTCCAGACTAACCCAACCCAACCCACTTTAGGGTTAGGCTGACGAATGGAAATGTAAGTGTCTCTGATTTTAAAGGAGTTGCATCCAGCCTTCGCCTTCCAGTAAGGGGTGTCGATAAATTCAAGATTGGGAGGCGGAAGGGAGAGGATTTGGTTGTGGATCTCCAATAGATTAGCACGGCTCCGAGATCTCGCGGATCCAATGTTGGAAGGCCAATTCCAGAGACTGTTACTAATGATGTCCGAAACTTTTAGGTTCTTCCCAAGCCCGGAGTCCGAAATAGTGTTGTCATCATAGTGTGATGCAAGGGAAGAGGAAAGGAGCCAATGATCAATATTGGAATTGTTTACATATTGATTTACACAAAAAAATATTTTATTCTCGAATTGTTTGTATATTAATGTCTATTATGGATTTAGACCCTCTAATATTTGATCTTCAAATCACTAATTAATATGATTAAATATTACCTAAAATTTGGTTTAATACTTATAATAATAAAATAATTATTTCTATTAAGTTCGACAATCTGATTTTATATATCAAATGTTGAAAAATTTGACGTCAAAGTTGTATCAGTACAATTTAAAAAAAAACATTTGTAAGTGTATGGTCTCGTCATCAAGTAATAGTAGACTACAAAATCTTCAAGTGTACGGTCTTATCATCAAGTACCAGTAAGTTGGTATCTTAATACCTAAATTATCGAACCCAATGGACCAGATTTAATTCTTCTAAATAATAAACAAATATATCTCGATCTAGTCAATCGATTAAATATAAAAACTACACCAAATATAGGTTAAAGATACATAAGGACGATTAATTTTTTTTAAAATATATAATTACAAGTATTTCACCATTGAATACAATGGATTCACTCTAAATAATTAATTACATATGATAAGTGGTATAAAAATTGTAAGATAATTTTTCATAAATTTGTCTCCCTTATATAGAAAAATGTGTAACAATTTACATTTATTACAATGTATTGATTGTTATCATAAGCATAAATTATTATAATGGTCTTATAAATATTCGTGTGTACTTATTGTAATCAAACGTAACGGTTGGAGCTCAATCATGATGTTTTGACGAGTTTTCCATGGTAGTCGAGGGTATCATCGGTAGAGGGTCATCGGTCATGAGACGTCAACTAGAGAGACATCGGCAAGAAGTATCGACCAACTTTATTGGTTCATGCCATTGGTTACATAGTATTGTTCTTTTTGTTAGGATCCGGGTAAGGTGGTAAAATCCACCCTTATCAGTAGCCCCCATAGTCCTTGCAAAAGAATTGATGAATGAATTTCTTAGCGAGGGTCGCATGCCTTTACTTGTGGGCTTTGTCGAATGTTGGGTCTTATACTTGATGTTGGAAGTCTGCTTTCAGAGTATACAAAATGGTATTGCAGCCTTCTTGGCCAGTTTGGTCATACATCAATAACCTGTTATTACATGGGTGATCCAAATGCTATGGGTTATATATTTAGAGAATAACAACAACAATCTCACACAATTCAGTTAGATTTCAGTACTTTTCTAGTGAATCAAGATTCAAACAATGATGCAAAATAGTATGCGAATTCTGGAGCAATACACCATGTCACTCACAATTGACGCTTGATAAGTGAGAGGGATGCTTATGGAGGTAAGATCTTTGTCGAGTTTAGAAATGGTCAGATCTATTTAATTGAAAAAGATGGTAATTCTAGCATTCCTATAGTTGATAACAAATACTTCACTCTTAAAAACATACTACATGTTCCAACCATTTCTAAAAAATTAATTTTTATATCTTAATTTACCTCAACCAACTTTGTTTATGTTGAATGTTTTAAGGATTTCTATTTTGTTAAGGATTTGGACACGTGGATGACTTTGTTAATAGGAAGATCTAAAGAACGACTCTATTGCATTGAGAATCTAGCTAAGTTTCAAGATTCTAGTCTTAATATTCTTGTTTCTGAGTCACTTTTAGGAAATATGAAGTCTGTATCAAAGATAGAGGGTTGGCAAATGAGATTAGATAATCCCTCCTTTCAAGTTTTATAAAAAATTTGAAGGTAGTGTAATGTTGTGGTTGATATTAATGAAAAATGTATTTTATATCACTGTTGTCAGCTTGGAAAATCTCATAAACAATCGTATCATATTTTTAATTCTCATAAAATAAATATTTTAGATCTTATACACAGATATCTTTAGGGGCCTTCTCTATTGTCAAGTTTCACCTCATGCAAGACATGGTGGAGGGAGAGGAAGTGAAGGTGGAAAATATTGCAAATGAGAAAGACCATTTGGATGCTCTGACCAACGTATTACTTGTTCTGAAGTTCACAAACGGTATGAGACTTTTGCAAATCTGGGGTGCACGTAAACTAGTTTTTAAATATTGGTTGCACAGCATGTGCAATAAATGTCGCAAGTTACTATAATTTTATGTGAAGAATTGTTAGGTGGAGGCTAAAAGTATCTCAGAAACATATATAATGTTAAATACTATATGCTGCTAGTGATAGACATATGAATACTTCTAAAAGCTTGAACTGTATGAATCTCTCTGATGGAACAAGTTGAGCCGAAACTTAGGTGTAAAGATGTTCGTCGGAACCTAATAGTGAGCTCCACCGAATATAATAACAAGGTTTATGCAGACCCCTCATATGGTTTCCACGGTACAGTCGTAATGAGTTGAGCCTACACTATCATAGAGCTCTTCATTAAAACTTAATCCTCAATTCCAAGACAACAAATAAGATAATGTGTCAGTCATTACTGATATAAAGTTTATCCTAACATATTACTACTAACTCATATCTTAAAACTACGGGTTGTGGTTTTGTTCGTTGGTAATTTATTGATAACTTCTTTATTACTAAGTGATGGTGACACACACCCGAGCCAAGATGTACTTACTAAGTGAAGGTAGTAGATGCACTATGTATCCTTAGCCTTTTAACTGATAGTGTTGGCTAACTGACACCTCTTTTATTACTAAGTGAATGTGGTAGACGGTCAACCTTTAATTAGCTCTCTTGGCAGATAGTGATTTTTTTCATATCATTTATTTTTATTAAAATGTATGCATCTACCTATTTTTTAAAAATACTCAACCCCGACAAGATGGTATTATCATCCTTCAAAATATTTATATAGAGGCACCATAATGTCTAATCCCCAATGGTCAAAGGCAAAACCTATGTGTTAGGTTGAAACTGGCACCTAGCCATGAAAATCCTAATGCATCGAAAAACATGTGGCTACTATATTTTTATTTGGTATATCAAAGATCTCCTTCAAAAAATAGAGCGTGTAATTGTGAGATTACAACTTTTAGATGAATGTTATTTCCTCTTCAACTACATCCCTCTTCAGAATCCCCACAAAAAGTGGAAAATATTCTAGAATCCAAGAAAAACTTACTAGCTGAGCCTAAGAGATAAAGGTATCTCAAGACGACCAAAACATATATCAAACATATAACAATTGAAAGAACTATAATAATATCTCAAACACCTTATTTGTTAATTGGTTAACCAAATTTGATTATTTTGTTACTTAAGTTATCTAAGAGTTCTTTTTTAGCCTTACGTATTTCTTGTTGTCATTGTAGAGTTAGGATGTTACCTCCATAGCAAGAAGTTTAACAAAGATAAGGTTTTGGCCGATTTCAGGAGTGTGCGGCTGACCACAAGAAAATAAGCTTTGTAGCTAATTTGAAACCGATGGTGAGTGTTTCAAGGTTTGAATATTTTGTTTTGGCTTAATGTTTTGGTAATAAAAAGCATAAGTAACAAAATAAATGAGTTGTTTACATTACTATCAGGGGATTCCTTGGCGTTATAAAAAGGTACCTAAATCATACATGGTCCATAGGGTATACCTAGCAAATTATATAAAAAACAAACAACCTGGTAGCATGATACTGCAAAAGTTACATAAGGAAAAAAAGATAAACGGATTTAAGCAACATGATAACCATCAAAAGCGAGATATGCAGGACTTACTGGTCGAGGATCATGTTGTCATCAGGCTTGTTGTTAGCTTCAGATCTAGTAGGAGGTTTTTATGAATGATAAAGTGGGTGAGTTAATGTCAAATACATCAGAATCAGAGTAATAGGAACTATTGTTTTTACTTAACGATTCACATAATTGGTTATTGGTGGCTGGTAAAGACTTTCTTCATCGAGGGCCATCAGGAACATTTTATAGTTAGTATTAACTTTCTGGGAGATATATAGAGCATCACGGTGTTCTTTGTCATTAGTGGACTCTACGACAGTAAGAGCAATAACTTTTCTATGGATAGGTAACAGTGATGGGTTTATTTCCTTGCCTGCGAGGAACGGATGTCGGGGTAGTGGTGTAGTTTTCGAATATGTGGCCAAATGTGTCATACTTGGTACAAATGAGGGACAATGTCTTGTACAAGGTAAGACACACGTTTTTTACCTCAAAAATAACCTGAAAACACATAGCCCATTTCGTTTTGTCCCCGTTAATAACACTTGCAACTTACTATTCTGGAACTATATATGTTCAACACTTTCAACGCATATTCATGATCTATTCTCTTGGAGAGTGACAATACTAGCCTACAACTGTGTAGCATAAAATCAGTGACAATAGGGGGAGACGTTACATGTATAATTGGTACAATAATGTCGGTGAGAGGGTTGTTTCCAAAGAGATCTGAAGATTGAATGATAGTAACAATCATGTTGGAAGCAAGAGTGGAAGCTCTTACAAGATAGGCTCTGGGTCTCAATGATTTAGTGTAACCATGTCAACCTCGAGAGCGTAAAATGATCGGAAACCTTCTGTTGTTGTGACATGGGTAAAAAAAGGGAATGAATTTATAGTGTTTGAACCAAATGAGATGAAATGGATAAAACTAGTCTATGGCAGCACATATGAATTGACTGAAAATGTAGTAGTTGTATTGTTTAGATAAGAGAGAGTTTGTAATTGAGGAATGTTTATGCTATTTGTTTTTGGGTTAAGAATGGACTGAAGCAACACTGTTAGAATGTTAACTCGGTAAGTCTTATGGTTTTGACCAGTCCCAAGTGGCTAGACATTAAAAAGATCATTGAAATAATCATTAACAACTGATGGGTCCCAAATTAGATTTAAAAAAGGGATGACATGCGAGTTATAATTGGTAAGGATGACCAATGGGCTTTTGGAAGATGGATCGACTAGAGGTAAAACAATTTAGGTGCTGGTTTGGAAGATCAGTTTCGTCTTTAGTGAAGCTTTAAGATTATTGGGTTTATTTGGTTTTGTTCAAGGGGATAGATTTACTAATTGGGAATATATCTTGAGGTATGGTGGTACCATGTGGTAAGGAGAACGTATAAACATGAGGGTTACCAATATAACCAAATGGAGGGGAAGACTTTGATAATGATTCATGTGGAGAACATTTGATAAACTAACGGGAATTGGGATTGATGTATGAGATACTGTGGTGGATGGTGGTGAAATGGAGAGGGGTATGTTTTCGCAATTGTGAGGACCAAGGGCGAAAATTCTGCTTGGGAAAGACTAGGTTTGCTTGAAATGAAGTAGCGGCACAACTAAACTTAGTTGTATGCATCCACGTATCAAGGTTGGGATGGAGTCCCTCTTTTAGGAGACGTTTTGCAACAACAAGTCTACAAGCAGAGTCTTGTGTTGGGGAACCATCCGAGAAAACATTTGACTGGTGCTACTTTGCAAAGGGTGACATGCAGAGGCTCAAGCTTTTTGTCATCATAGGACAAGACCTGTCAAAAGTAGTTAACAGTACTGGTAGAGAGAAAAGGTGTTACAACTTGAATGAGTTCGTTGATGCGTAAGTTCATCATATTGGATGGGCCAGGTTAGTTGTTTTTTCTCCGAAGGTTTTTCCAGTTTTTATTTTTATTTTTATGATAGTATGTTGTGTGGACTAGTAAGTTATCTAGAATAAAAGTAAGTAATTTTGGAAAGTATAATCAATGGAGTTTACTTTAGTTGTCTTATTTTGGATTAAGATAAGATAATTATAGTTTGTGTGTTTATCGGTCTGATTGTCATACATTTTACAATAGTTAGGAACTAGTAATAACTCTGTTTTGTGACAAATATAGTATGCTTGATTGTTTTACAATGAGAACAATTGTTCTCGGTATAGGTGATATCTTGATAACTCGGGAGGATCTATGTACAAGTTTCTTGCACCTGCAAGTTAGAGAGATACACAGATCTTTCAAGAAAAAAACTTCAGAGACTCATTAATGCGGAGAGAGAAAAATTACATAGCAAATTGTCATTGGTTATGCAGTGCATACACACATAGGGTTGTATTGTTGATCCACGAAGAGCCAAACAAACAGAAATTTGAAGACCTATGACCCACTAAAGGCTTATAAGAGAATGAGAAATGGTAATAAACGTGACTTAATTACTAAAACTGCCAAAATAGTGAAAAAGTTATTAGGAAAATAACTAATACAAAAGAGAAGTAATCTATGAAAATTATTATAAATCTTCTTCATCGTGGAGCCAACAATAGTTGACATACGATATTCAAGATCCATCGATTAAATTAAACTGCCTCAGTTATTGTCTCTAGTATATTATGAGGAGTTGTATTCAATTGGTGAATGTGTGGCACGTGTCACACTTATTAACTTTTTCCTTGCATTATGCATAATGATTGGCCAATAATAGCCTTCGAACAATATTCTTTTTATATAATGATTTATATCTACATTGAGCTTCAGCTTATTTTTCATATAGTTCATCCATGACAGATGTTGTTTCATTTATGCAAAAGAATCTTAGTATAAGCCTCTTTAGATTTTTTTATACAACATGTTAAATCTCGTTGACTTTCTATTTATTTCGTGTGCCTTCATTTACTTACGGGTAGCACTCATTTAATCAAAAACATATTCTTTCTCTTCTTTTTCTTCTATTGTCATTATTCCGTCATATACGAAGGTCGAAAATCAATGATTTGACAATATGACATTATAGTATTATTCATGATACTGAAAATGTGCAAAACTCTTCAGTTTTTGTTGTTGTTGCTATATATTATAAATTATTTTTAAACTAAATTTTTAATTTTTAATTTTTTGTTATTTAGAACTTCAAATTATAAAATGTATCATCTAAATATTTTAAAGACATACACATTTGTACTAGTAATATTTTATTTTAATTATTTATTAAATTTTTTTATAACTATTAAAAACAGCACCAAAATTAATAATTAATTTAATCCTTCAATTTACTTACCTTATATATCTCTAGCTTGAGAGTTGCATTTAGATATTAAAATATTTTATGACATATATTGTATTTCAAAATTCAAAATTCAAAAATTATCCGATATTTTGTTTATATCTTTATAACTATATATTACAAAAACAACCCAAAAAACTTCCCGAACAAAATATAAAAAATCCTAACGTGCATGAAATAAAGAAAAAGTTTAGACTAATGTTAAACTAAATTTAAAACACCTAAAACCTATAGTATAGTAAATATTAGTTCAAATCGAATTTTATTTTCAAACAAATAAATTCAACTAATCTCTTTTTTCATCTTATTTATAAAATTTACTTTTAATGAAAAGAAAAATTATAATATATATTATGTTAGAAGAGAACGTCTCAAAGAAATTACCAAAACAAATTTTATATATATATATATATATAACTAAAAATGTTTATAATATATAGTATGGTGCAATAAAAAACCTTATAAAGTAATTACCAAAACAACACGAAACAAATAACCGATAATAAAAATGATGTGATTAAACAAGTAACATAGCAAAACAAATAAAAAATGGTTTTTTAAAATTGAAGTAAAATATAGTTTTAACTTATAAATTTTATCAAAATTTATATATATATATATATATATATTAAAGATATCTAATCAAATCGAATTTATTAAAAATTTATTAAAAATAATATATATATATATATATATTGTAGAAATTGTATCAAAATATTTTTATTTGAATTTTTTGCATTTAAATCTTTTAATTGATTTTTTTAGTTTTCTAATTTATATAAAATAAATTGATTATTTTTCAATTCAATTTGTTTAATTTTTATAACTATTAAAACTCCAAATACCAACTTTTAATAATATAAATGAATAATTATTCATTTATTCGATTTGCTTACCATACATATTTTAGTTCGAAAACTACATTTTGAAATAACTTTAAATGTATATGTGTTTATTTCGAAATTCAAAAAAATTGATATTTTATTTCAATATCAATAATATATGTCACAGTTGTGATAAAATTATGATAATGATATTACAAAAAAAATAGAAATGTAAGTATATATCAATGTATTAAGCAAGTGAACGGAAAGAAAGTAAATCATAAACAGGTTTGGTAGGTAAAATAAAACTTTTTAACACTTGTTTTCCATTCTTATATCTTAATACAGTAAAAATATAAAATAGATATAGTTATATCTATTTTATACAGTAAAAATACATCTTAATACTATACTAAAATTATATTATATATTATGAAATACAAATAATCAGCAATAAATATCGCATAAAAGTTAATAACAATAATAATATTAAAACTTAATAAAAATAATAATAAGATGCCAATTATAAAAATATATTTTAAAATAATTGAATTTTTTAAAAAGAATTTGTCTCACATATAAAATGTCATTTTAGATTTCCATGTAGCATTAAAATATATATATATATGAACTTTGACTTATAATATATATACCACTATTTATTATATTCACCAATTATATTTGTTGAATATTTTTTAAATAATTATTTTCATTAATAGCCGTTAGATGAGTTTTATATTAGAAGGGAATGAGTAGTATAAAAAGATAGTTCACCTCTACAAAATGAGAGATATCAGAACCCAAATATACATACATATATCACCACAACATCTGGAAGCTGCCCAAACATGAGTCCAAACACTTCTAGATATTTTTTTCTGATTTCGCTTTTGATCTTTCAAAACATAGTCACAGGTGAATCTAGAATATGTTTTCCGTATAATGAAGCACATGTCCACATCCAAAATAATTTAGATTCTAAAGAAAACCTGTTATTACATTGCAAATCAAAAGATAACGATCTTGGTGAGCATATCATCCCTTACCAAAGTGAATGGGCATTTGAATTTTGTCCAAACTATATACCGCATAATACACTATTCTTCTGCGGCTTCACTTTCGGCGGAAAGTTGCATTATTTCAACATTTACGATGAAAAAATAGATTTTGACATTTGTGAGAGCGAGTGTTTGTGGGATGTGAAATCAAACGGTCCATGTAGAAGAGACGGAGACAAGCAATGTTACCCGTGGAACCAATCTTAATATGTTTGTTTGTTTTTGTTTTCATTATGAGAAATTTTTTTAATTTAATAAATTCAAACAATGTATTTGTTTTGATCATACATCATTATAATTGTCTTAAAATAAACTTCGGTTGTGTAATTTTAATTTTATATTTGTGGAAGATGAAGAAACAAAAAGGATAACATATTATCAATTTTGTGATAAGAAAATTAGACCAGATAAGTATGTTAGGTAAAAATTAGGGATATGAGGAAATTTCATACATTAGAGCAATCTCAAGTGAAAATAAATAATCATAATAATAATAAATAGACAACATTATAATATAAAAGTATGAGGGGTATAATCTTAAGCTAAAGAATGATAGAAGTTGTGTGAGGAGTGGTTTGAATACGTAAAGCAACAATGGTCGTGATCTTAAGCTAGAAGAAGAAGATATTGAAACAATCGACAAACTAAACCTAAGTGTATCAGTTGTTTATTGTTTTAAAGAGTTTTTGGGCTTTTCAATGTCAATTTGGGTCTAGTGAATCCACTGGGTAACAATCTATATACTTAGTAAATAAATTAAAATCAAATAAATTGTAAAGATAGTATAGTTACATACATGTGACTAATAACAAGTCATGTTATTCGTCCCAAAATCTAATTCTCCTATATAATATTCACACTTGTAATTTAACGATTGATGAGAGAATAATATAATGATTACTTAAAACAAATATCGTTTTTTCTTCTTTGTTGCGTTCTCCCTTGGTATAAGAGCACAAACATGGCTAACTTCACATTTCCGTCCCTGATTTCTGACACGGCTCCTAGTTATCCGGAATTTGACCAACCTATCACAAATCACTCAAATAGACAACAACTTCATCATGATGAAGCTAGAAATAACACATTTTATACTCTTAAGAGCCATTAATATCTCAATCATCAAAGGGCAATCACATCTTTGGCTATATTATAAGTGATATACCTTGTCCCCCCAAGGTTATCTTTGACTCTGCTGGAAAAATGGTTCATAGTTCTGCTGGAAAAATGGTTAATGATCGACTATCCTAACAGCTCAATTTCTAGACAAAACGTATTTTAAAGGATTATGCGATGCCTTAACGAGGCTTTTTGGCTCATTAACTAGAGTAAAAATCACTTATCTTAAAAGTGAATTTCAACGAAACACAAAGGAATGGAAAACTATGGAGGAATGCTTAGCCAAAATAAAATCTATTGCTTATAACTTAGTTTTACAAGGTTGTACTATCATTATTGAGGACTTAGTCTTACAAGTCATTGATGGCTTAGATTCAGATGATACTCATATAGTTCTGAGTCTAGCAGACAAGGATATTATCAATTGAGTTGATCTACAAACTTCTCCAATGACTTTTGAAAGTAGGTTGGAACAACGATTTAGCCTACAAACTGATATGGTTAACCTCACTTTTCTAGCTACCAACAACAACTTAAACATAAGACATCACAGATCACAAAATGGTAAGAATATATTGACTACACAAGAGGCTAAAGTGAATATCCTAGAAGATAGGGTTCTGGCTGTAGATTTGGGAATCAGATTAACTATAAAGAAAGATACAACTACACTTATATGAGACGTGGAGGTAGATACTTTCCCAATAGACCAAATTTCTAGATTTGTGGTAAGTTTGGTCATACATCAATAACCTGTTATTACATGGGTGATCCAAATTCTATGGGTTATATATTTAGAGAATAACAACAACAATCTCACACAATTCAGTTAGATTTCAGTACTTTTCTAGTGAATCAAGATTCAAACAATGATGCAAAATAGTATGCGAATTCTGGAGCAATACACCATGTCACTCACAATTGACGCTTGATAAGTGAGAGGGATGCTTATGGAGGTAAGATCTTTGTCGAGTTTAGAAATGGTCAGATCTATTTAATTGAAAAAGATGGTAATTCTAGCATTCCTATAGTTGATAACAAATACTTCACTCTTAAAAACATACTACATGTTCCAACCATTTCTAAAAAAATAACTTCTATTTCTTAATTTACCTCAACCAACTTTGTTTCTGTTGAATGTTTTAAGGATTTCTATTTTGTTAAGGATTTGGACATGGGGAGGACTTTGTTAATAGGAAGATCCAAAGGACGACTCTATTGCATTGAGAAACTAGCTAAGTTTCAAGATTCTAGTCTTAATATTCTTGTTTTCGAGTCAGTTTTAGGAAATATGAAGTCTGTATCAAAGATAGAGGGTTTGGTGGTGAGATTAGATAATCTTTCCTTTCATTTTTTTATCAAAACTTCGAAGGCAGTGTAATGTTGTGGTTAATATTAATGAAAAATCTACTTTATGTCACTGTTGTCAGCTTGGAAAATCTCATAAACCATCCTATCATATCTCTAATTCTCATGCAATAAATATTTTAGATCTTATACACAGATATGTTTAGGGGCCTTTGCTATTGTCAAGTTGAATCTCATGCAAGACATGGTAAAGGGAGAGAAAGTGAAGGTGGAAAATATTGCAAATGAGGAAGACCATTTGGATGCTCTGACCAACGTATTACTTGTTTTGAAGTTCAGAAATTGTCTGAGACTTTTGCAAATCTGGGGTGCACGTAAAATAGTCTTTAAATATTAGTTGCACATCGGGTGCAATAAATTTCACAAGTTACTATAAGCTTATGTGAAGAATTGTTAGGTGCAGGCTAAACGTATCTTAGAAACATATATAATGTTAAATATTATATGTTGCTAGTGATAGACATATGAATACTTGTAAGAGCATGAACTATTTGAATCTCTCTGATGGTACAAGTTAAGCCGAAACTTAGGTGCAAAGATGTTCGTTGGAACCTAATAGTAAGCTCCACAGAATATAATAACAATGTTTATGCTGAAACTGAAGTGAAGACTAATCATTTGCGGAGCTGAATGTGCAACATATTTTTGTTAAATGGACTTCTGAATTTACTTAATTTTTTCTAGAAGAAATTAAGACACTAAGGCATCTGAATTAGTTTGAAAGCTTAGTCATTGATCAAAGAGCAATTGATGTGAGAAAATGGGTTATTTTTATGAATATCAGCACTACCATGTGTCATTTGTGCTTGTTTGTTTGACCATTAAGGTGTTAATATGAGCATGAAGAACATTATGAAAATATTTGGTTATCTATAAACACTAAGAACTAAAAATTACTAGAATTCTTAGTTGAAAGCATTTGGTTATTGAGATGTAAAATATAAACATTTGGAGATAATCTGAGATTCATAGTTCCTAATGTAAGTTAAGAGTACTTCATAACAAAACATGAGTAGTTAAGTGTTTAGTATTTGAAATTGTCTTCTTATAACCTTATATATATATATATATATATATTTATATATATAATATGTGGTTGTTGCTTGTGGATGTAGGATTACTTCACAATCTGAACCAAGTTAAATTTGTCTTGTGTGTGCTTGGTTTGACATTCTTGTTCTTATATATTTATTTGTTGTTTTGGATTTATAACTAAGATTTGAGTATGAGCCAAAGTTGTATAATTCCATAATTCTTGTTGCAAGATCTACTTTAAAAACAAATGGGTTTCAACAGAAAAGAAATTGAGATTTGACTAACGTTGTCCTTGGTTCGGTTGTTGTTGAAACTTGATATTGTTGATTATTCTGAAGTGAGTTTCTTTAAGTAGGAGTTTAACCCCTAACATGAATCTAGAATCTTTATATATATATATATATATATATATATATATATATATACTAACTAAATAATTAGTTTAATTAATAAAAAATTAAATATTTTCGTTATTTTTATTTTTAAATTTAAAAGATAATTGAAATATTATTTAAATACAAAATGAAAATAAGCTCAAAATTGATTAAAAAGATAAAAAAATCATCAAATAAAAGAAATTATTGAACAAAAATTAAAATATTTAATTGATTTTATTTATTTGAATTAAATGCTAAAGATAGATCTTTTGTGCTAAATAAAATAAAACTCATTTAGTTATAAATGAAGAATAATATAGTTTAACATAATAGACTAGGATAGATATTGAAAAACAAATACCTTATGTCGCGTATGCATGCATCTTGGATTTCTTCACCTTTGTAATGAAAAAGAAAAGAAGAAGACTTCTACCTGAGATATAAAATTTATTTTATCTATAATTCTTTTTCTTCTTTATCTTGCTCTATAATCCTGTAATTATAGCCATGATTAGTAGTAGCTGTTTTTTTATTTTCTAGAGTTTTTAAACTCCTATATAATTTTACCATAGCGATTAATATACGATTTTATTATTTTAATTAAATTATTTATATTTTAGTATTGTTACTGCGCATAATGCTATAAATTACATAATGATCTAAATTATTTACGAGTTGAATTTACTTATTAAAAAGGTTAAGATTGAGAGATAAAGTTTATTGTTATTTACGTAATAATATCATAATTGAATGGTAAAGATACTTAAATTCTAGACGAGGTTTTTAGTACTTCATGATACAATTGTTAGTGATAGGAAAATCTAAACGTAAACATAATTATAAAAAAATATTTTATTTGATGATATTAAGAGAACTTAACAAATATATAAAAATATTTATTATATTAAATTTTAAAAACGTTATATTACTGTAAAAAATTTGCATGTTCAAAAAACTTTATCTTGGAATTGTTTGAATACTGATTTAAAAAAAATTATATTAGAATTGTTTTTTTTTGGTGAAATAAAGCTTTAAATTAATTGAAATAAGGTTCATACAAGAAAACTAGGGCATACCCTGAGTAAATACAATCACATAATTTGAGAGGGACTAAATGGAATAACATAAGGTCAGATCAAGTAGAAAATAAAAGATCAGACTAGCAAAGTAGAAGTGTACTGGTCCTACAAAATGGTCATCCGTGTTAGCTGCCAAACATCTTCAATAGATCTACTCAAGCTGCACTCACCGGGACAGGACCTACAATAAATAAAAAATATTAGAAAGATATTATACCGGCCAGCTAGTCTTGGTACCTTGGAATCTATACCGTAGATCTGATAAGATACGGTAAGAAACCGAGGTGATTGTGGTCGGAGGGAAACCAAATACTCTTGAGTCCCTCTCCTTCCAGACGTGGTAAATTACCGCGACAAAGCAAGCATGCCAAATTCAATGGTTACCAGATTGAGACCACGTGGATGCTTCAAAAATCCAAGACTGCCAACTATTACTCGAAAAAGGGAAACCTAGTTTATTACTAGCGTAAGTCCAGATACTCTAGGTGAAACTGCACTCAAAGAGGATATGAGAGATAATTTCAGGTTCAGAGTGGCATAGGGCACAATTAGTTGGGATATTGTAACCCCAACTGATAAGCTTGTCTTTGGTGGCAAGCTTGCCTAAAATAGCAAGCCAAAAAATAAAGTAATGACGAGAAATATTGAATTTATTCCAGACTAACCCAACCCAACCCACTTTAGGGTTAGGTTGACGAATGGAAATGTAAGTGTCTCTGATTTTAAAGGAGTTGCATCCAGCCTTCTCCTTCCAGTAAGGGGTGTCGATAAATTCAAGATTGGGAGGCGGAAGGGAGATGATTTGGTTGTGGATCTCCAATAGATTAGCACGGCTCCGAGATCTCGCGGATCCAATGTTGGAAGGCCAATTCCAGAGACTGTTACTAATGATGTCCGAAACTTTTAGGTTCTTCCCAAGCCCGGAGTCCGAAATAGTGTTGTCGTCATAGTGTGATGCAAGGGAAGAGGAAAGGAGCCAAGGATCAATATTGGAATTATTTACATATTGATTTACACAAAAAAAAAATTATTCTCGAATTGTTTGTATATTAATGTCTATTATGGATTTAGACCCTCTAATATTTGATCTTCAAATCACTAATTAATATGATTAAATATTACCTAAAATTTGGTTCAATACTTATAATAATAAAATAATTATTTCTATTAAGTTCGACAATCTGATTTTATATATCAAATGTTGAACAATTTGACGTCAAAGTTGTATCAGTACAATTTAAAAAAAACATCTGTAAGTGTATGGTCTCGTCATCAAGTAATAGTAGACTACAAAATCTTCAAGTGTACGGTCTTATCATCAAGTACCAGTAAGTTGGTATCTTAATACCTAAATTATCGAACCCAATGGACCAGATTTAATTCTTCTAAATAATAAACAAATATATCTCGATCTAGTCAATCGATTAAATATAAAAACTACACCAAATATAGGTTAAAGATACATAAGGACGATTAACTTTTTTTTAAATATATAATTACAAGTATTTCACCATTGAATACAATGGATTCACTCTAAATAATTAATTACATATGATAAGTGGTATAAAAATTGTAAGATAATTTTTCATAAATTTATCTCCCTTATATAGAAAAATGTGTAACAATTTACATTTATTACAATGTATTGATTGTTATCATAAGCATAAATTATTATAATGGTCTTATAAATATTCGTGTGTAGTTATTGTAATCAAACGTAACGGTTGGAGCTCAATCATGATATTTTGACGAGTTTTCCATGGTAGTCGAGGGTATCATCGGTAGAGGGTCATCGGTCATGAGACGTCAACTAGAGAGACATCGGCAAGAAGTATCGACCAACTTTATTGGTTCAGGCCATTGGTTACATAGTATTGTTCTTTTTGTTAGGATCCGGGTAAGGTGGTAAAATCCACCCTTATCAGTAGCCCCCATAGTCCTTGCAAAAGAATTGATGAATGAATTTCTTAGCGAGGGTTGCATGCCTTTACTTGTGGGCTTTGTCGAATGTTGGGTCTTATACTTGATGTTGGAAGTCTGCTTTCAGAGTATACAAAATGGTATTGCAGCCTTCTTGGCCAGACTATAAAAGTCTTTAAATATTTTGGTAGATTGGTTTTTCTCTAGCCAAACAATCCTTAGAGCTATCTCTAAATCTAATTTGTGTTAATTATATTGCGACCCACATTAAAAAAACTTATAACGGGCAAAAAACTCTTTTTAGGATAAAACAATTCTATTTTTCAAGAGTGAAAGAGTAATGGATGAGGTAAGAGGCGGCTAGAGTTTCTTGACATTTCTTCTTATTAATGTTTTTACTTGAAATTTTGACTGAAAATAAGATTTCTTCATGCTACTGACATGTATTGTGCAATATCCCCCTAGTTTATATTAAGAATGAGGGAAAGACTATTTAGGCTTGATTTTGCAGATTTTCGAACACCCAGATGTTATGACTTGAGTATCATTTTTAGTCTTTATTGAAGAATGAGATAAGGACCAAATATAACACGCGTCGTATTATAATTTTGTATGACTCGAAGTAATCCCTAAATTATTTATTTAAGTACGCGAGAAATATTAAGGGCAAAAAAGATAAATTATGAGACTTAGGCGATGGATGCACATATTTTAAGTTTTATTTTTTTGCGGAATATTAGTTATTATTGAGTGGTTGTGTTAAATTTAAAATAAATAATGCGACAGGTATGATTTGAATGTTCGAGAAAATAGAAAGAACGTAGTACAATTTTAGAGTGTTTGCTTAAAGTTGTAGCATCCATAATATATGGCGCAAAAAGGTAGTAATGTTTTCCTATATATAACTCTTTGTCTCTTGATCTCTCTTAATAGTGATCGTTGATGGGGATGTATCTTAGTCATTTATTCTACAAAGACATAAGGGGTTGGATGAAATACAATCTAGGGTTAAATATCGCTACATTTTCTATATATTTGTATGTTTTTTCCTTGTTCATTGAATACACCGTGCTTGACTAGACCAAAAGTTACTATCTTCAAGATTTATTTTTTCTCTCAAAAAAGTTGAGCTTCATCCCTCTTCTTGTGTTAAAAACCCTATTCTCTTATTGTTTGTTTGATTGACCATGATTAAAAGTATAACTAAGGTTGTCTTCGTTTCTCCGATCGATGTGTATGATTCTAGGATCCACGTCGGAGCGAGAAGGCTGCTCGAATGAAGGAGATTTATTCTCCAGAGGCAAGTGTCGATCCTAACTTTTCGGTCTTCACGGACGTCGCTCTTGAGGTAAGCAAGATTAACGGTGATGAGGTTGTCTTTTTCCAATACAATCTATACTATAAAGTGTGATTTCCCTTGTGCCCAAATCTATTGTAGTTTTTTAAGGCCACAGGGTCCGATGTAAATTATTCCCAATGCCTGAAGGGTGGTGATGGTCGACATTATTTTGGGGAAAGATCGGTTTCGTCAATTTGATATCAATGATTGTTTGGTAGCAAACTAACTCTTTAGAAGAAGAGTTTATTTTTTCCAGATGGATTCATATGTAAAATTAATGATCGACTATCCTAACTTCAAAAACACTTAGAGAGACGAGTTTGTTAACATATACGACTCTTTCAACATGGAGATCAAAAGGTAAAATAATTTTTATAATGATGTTTTGAGTGTGTTGTAACTTGTAAGTTGTCATATCTTTTTATATGTGCTTGTACTTGTATTTACAGCTCCTTAGTTGGTTTAGCAAGATAATGTCTAGGGGTGAAGCTAAGTTACATCTTGCTATTAATGAGGGAAAAGATTTTCACAGAAGCTACAAGAAGCTTCTGGCACTCAAGTTGCTCATTGATAGCAGTTTATGGCCGTTAGGTACCTTCCTTCTATAAGAAGAATGTGAGATTAAGGCTTCACAGTAAACCTCAGATATTGGAAAAGAAGATCTTAATATTCTCGATCAACGACATGAACGAGAGAGGCGCCAAGAGAAAAAGGAGCGACATGATGGATAATCATGCTAGGGATTCAGTCAGACCCGAGAAGAAGTAAAAATTTGATGAGTCACGATGAAGAGTGAAGAGGGAAAAAGATGATGTGTGGCCCTCTGAATAGCTTAGAGAATGCTACTATTATGTTGACTCAAAGGTTGCACGATAGAGAAACTCATCTTCGCAAGAGTAAAACTAGGGTTAAGATCACTTGGTGCGAAGTTGGTAGGTTCGCTAAAATTTGATGCAAATATTTCACTAAAATTATGGTTTTTCTCGTTGAAGAGGGGTAATGAGCCTCTTGGGGAAGGATCGGAAGGCTGATCCAAAGCCAGCAATGAGGGATATATATACTCAGTTAGACACTTTGTTTAAAGCTAATTTTGATTTTGAGAAGAAAACATTAGATTTTGGGATGTCGGCCAATGGTTCTTGATGACGCGGCGGAAACAGAAGAAGAAGCAACAATAGATGAAACCCTAATTCAAGGGTAACATGATGCAACCCTAATCTAAGGGTAACAAAGAGTGAAATTTTCACTTATAAAAATATATTATTCTCCAGACTTCCAATAACTTAAGGCATAAGAGGCTTTATATAATAGCTTCTCAAAACCCTAAATTAGAATACAAGGAAATAAAATAAATATTCTAAAATAAAATAAAATCAAATCAAATCAAATCAAATCAAATCTTAATATAATTAGATTTGATTTAAATACATAAGATATTTGAATAAAATAAAATAAAATAAAAAGGCTTTTGTTTGGACTTTCTGGGCTACATCATCCTCTCCTGGTTGACAAGAATTCGTCCTCGAATTCACAGCACCATCACCATCAAGAATCCAAAATATTTATTTTATTTTATTCAATAGTAACATTGGGAATTATAATTGTTGACCTTATCGGAATACGATAAATTCTTTTCGAGTGTTCCTTATTCAAAGTAACATTGAAGCCATCAAGTTGAAGGAAAAAAAATAGTTTCAAAAACCTTTTCATAGCCTGAAGACAACATCCCCATGTCCAGTTGATGAAAAAATGGTTTTAAAAACCTCTTCATAGCCTGAGACAGCATCTCGATAAGAAATTTTTACCTTGATTCGACGATTGGTAGCCAATTTAAACTCCTTCAGTAACCGGTCAATACGATCGTCATTGAAACGGTTGGTATGGCCCCTCATACTCAAACGATCTTCCCGATCTTCATGACCATGTGTGATGTTCTCTTCTTTAAACCTTGAATCAGATGAAATCAGGATTCAGAAACATGCTTGACCCGTAGCAGGAACTTCGGCTCTGATACCAAACTGATGACGCGGCGGAAACAGAAGAAGAAGCAACAATAGATGAAACCCTAATTCAAGGGTAACATGATGCAACCCTAATCTAAGGGTAACAAAGAGTGAAATTTTCACTTATAAAAATATATTATTCTCCAGACTTCCAATAACTTAAGGCATAAGAGGCTTTATATAATAGCTTCTCAAAACCATAAATTAGAATACAAGGAAATAAAATAAATATTCTAAAATAAAATAAAATAAAATCAAATCAAATCAAATCAAATCTTAATATAATTAGATTTGATTTAAATACATAAGATATTTGAATAAAATAAAATAAAATAAAAAGGCTTTTGTTTGGACTTTCTGGGCTACATCAGTTCTTAGGTGAATAAACAAAAGTTTGATGTTCATGCTACCTCTTTCAACCACTTCTTTTGCCTAACAAATATTTTTATCGCGTGTGTCCACTTTGATGCTCCATCCACTGAAGTTTCGAAAGAACCAGAAGTGCACAATCTAAAAGAAAATTCTATGGAGGAGCCTATTATGGTTGATGACATGACGAAAGATCGAGATATTATTATTTTGGTTGAACCACGGATAAAAAAGGAGGAGCTGGGGTTTGGGCCAGAGGATAAACTTAAAATTGAACATTTGTTTAGTGTCTTTTGGGAAGTGGTTGCAAGCAAGGATGTTCCAGTTAATTAATATGTCAGGGTGGTTGTTGTAAGACAAATAAATCTTGAATGAAGGTATGTTATACTTGTATTTTATTTGTTAATGATGCCTTTGTATCTTAATGTATGGCATCTCGTGTGTTGTTAGATGTTATTAAATATCTTTATGTTTCTCAATAAAACCCTTATGATCAGATTGTATATCCTCGGATCTTAGATTTGTTGATACGTAGAGCTTATTCTACATACGAAGGTGACTCGGTAGTAAGGGACAAGTTTCATAAGGTAAAGAAGGTGGGGTGGAATTTGTGTGAGAGTTTGATAGAAATGACTACCATCGAGGCCAGGTTTTATAATAAGGAGCAGTCACTGATGAAGCATGTAAAATAAATGCTCAAAGATGAATAAAGAGCGCATCAAACACTAAAAGAGCAAAAGAACCTTCGCGTCCAGGTGAGCGAGTGTGAGGCCAAGTTAAATATGGCTGACTCATCGCTAGTTGTAGAGCAATAGCTCAGACCATCGATGTGATGGAACTAGAAAGCAACCTAGATGGTCTTGATATAGAGAAAATCTATATAAGAAAGAAAACCATGGACCTCATTTAGTCATCAAATGATGAGCTTGTTGTTGAAATGGACAAGTTTGATGTTAAAAGGCTTGCTTGTGGTGGGACCCTTATTAAGTTTTCTACTATATTGTGTGCTTCCGTGGATCTAATCATGCTTATGGCTGAAAGTGCATTGTTTAATGATATATAGTTGCAATATCCGGATTTGGATTTATCACTAGATTGGGCCAGACTTCCAATTAAACTGAGAGCTTCATTGTTTGCGTCTTCGATTACTAATATGAAAAGGACTTTAGAACACTCTCACATCTCAAAGGGACGAGGAGGATGCCAAAATTGAAGAATAAAATTTTGTGCCTTTGTTATTGTCTTTGTTATTTCCATAACGTGTTCATTTTTTTTTATTTTCGAACTTATTTATTTAAGTCTCCTGTATTAGCAGTTTGGCATTTTGTTTCATAGTTGAACGAGGTCCCTATTTTAGGAAATTGTATTAGTTTTTGTTGTTGCTTTAATCAATTCCTCATTTTCTTTTGTATTGCTTTATTTTTTATTTTTGTTGTTATGGCGAATGTATGGAGTTATGATTATTCATACATTACCCATGGTGAATGCTTTCCTTATTTGTGATGGGTTATGTGAGTCTAATATAGTGATCACCATTAAAGACAAAGAGCCCTACGGGCGTGGTCCCCTGTTGGTTTGTATTCCAAGTACTCAACTGGTATTTTTGTTTTGTTTTACGAGAAGGAGCATGTGGTATTCTTCGGATTGAATGGGGGAATTCATGACTTCCTCTTTGAGAGTCGTTGCCATCTCAAGCCACGTGATGTTAAAAGTTGTGTGTGGCATAATCTTATCTTTTTTATGATACATCATGGAATGTCGTGCCATGAAAATATGTTGTAGCAGTGCAGTGTTGTGGAATAATATATATTGTTTTATCCTTATTCATTTTGCTGGGTACTGAGAGTTTTCAAATTTAGCCATTATTTGTTGTAACAAAATGGTTGTTGAGTGTTTCAAACTTATCCCTTGTTCGTTGTTACGAATATCAAGTGTTGAGTGTTTCAAACTTAGTTCGTGGTTGTTATGAATAACGAATATTGATTATTTTGAAACTTAGCACGTGGTTTTTATTAAAGAAGGTACTGAGTGATGTCATACTTAGCCTGTGGTTGTTATGAAAAATGGTGATGAGTGATTTCAGGCTTAGCCTTTGGTTCGTGCATGTTGTAATTCTCTCTAAATGATGAAATAACACCTATATACTTCATGCAGATATGAACTTTTAAATTCCGTTTGTAGGCATGCAATATTTTAATGCAATGGCAAAAAATATAGTAGAAATGTGATTTTATTAATAATAATGGTGCCTTTTTAAATCGTACCCCCGACGCTGGGCAGGCAAGAGTACAAAAAAATGCTTATAGATAAAATAGTTTAATAATAAAGAAACACTTACATTATATGGTATAATTTTAGGTGCTCCACATTCTATGGATTTAAAAGTTGGTTCCCTTCGTTGTCGAGGAGCTGATACGTTACCGACTTGATTTTGGATTCGATCATATATGGCCCTTCCCAGTTTGGGGCAAGCTTGTCTAAGTTATTTTTTTTAATGTGTAAAAATATTATTCGTAGTACTTCATCTCCAAACTTGAAGATTTACAATCGTTCTATAGAGTTGTACAATATCCACTTTGGCTTGCATGGCTGCGTCGTTTGTATCCACTTTGGCTTGCATGGCTCCAAACTCGAACCGTGGAAGGGTCTTCATTCGTTTTTTTTCTACAATATCCACTTTGGCTTGCATGGCTGCGTCGTTTGTATCGGTATTATAGTTTGATATTGGGTATGAATGCTCGGTTATCTTGGACGGGATGACCTCTTCTATGTCATATTCTTATTAGAAATGTGTTCGGTCTTTTGGTCGCACTAGAATTGTCTTATAAGACCAAAGTATGTATGGGATAAGATTTGACCAGTTATAAGTCGCTCATACAAGTATTTGTTTTTATTCCCTCTAGTATTATTCTATTAGTGATTTCAACTTGGTCGTTGGCCCGCGAATGGAAAGATTGGTCGTCGCCCAGACATAATGCAATGTGATTAAAATTCTCGAAGATCGAACATAATGAACCAACATCCATGCGCAATGTGAATGATCTGCTTTATAATATCACTAGTGTGACCTAGTTTTGAGTGCTCGTGGCTCATCAAACGGTATGACTTGATTGGAGTGTATCAAGACAGTGGTACTTGATTGTAGTCGCTAAGAAACAAGACAGTATGGTGATATGAGTGAGAAAATAGATATGTTGTAAAGCTCTATGGATCAGGTGAGGGAGCAACCTGATTAGAGTGAGCGAATGGAAGTCAATTGAGATGCGGCTAAAGTGGTATTTTGTTCGAGATTAGAATTTGTTAGGGTGGCGACTAAAGTCTCATATCCCACATCGATTAAACATGAAAATACCAGTGGTATATAGATAATAACAACTCTATCTCAACTAGAAGTGAGGCGTTTTGGAACATGAACTCTTTTTCGTCACCCTCAGATTAGATTGAAGGCAAAATAGATGAAAAATGTATAGTAACATAAAATATGTTGTTTGTTTTTGGAGTCGACAAGCAGATGGTCTATCATAAGTCATGTTCTTTTGATTTTCTTTATAATTATACTTGTTTTGGTCATTAAATAGAAATTAAATAAATGTTTTTTACCTTGTAAAAAGTAAAAAATTATAAATATCATAGTAATACGAATAGGACACGAAAATTATTATTGTCTCGAGAGATCTATGAAACATCATTTTATAAAATAAATGGTTAAAAAAATGTAGTTGAACTGAGATCCAACCAAATAATACCAAATCAGATTTACCAATAATAAGAAGAAATCTAAGGAAAGCACGAATATAGTAGAATTGACCAACAATTACACAACCAAACAGAAAGAAAATAAATTTCATCGATCTTCTTCTACTACTATTTTCTTCATCTCCTTCTTTTCTCCTTCCCTCTCGCAGATCTGCAATTTTCGGGATAAGCAAGCCCTCGTCAGTATAAAAAAAAAAAGCCTTAAACAAACCTGCTTTTCTCTCCTCCTTATGGCAGCTAAACACAGACGGTTGTTCATGGAAAGGTGTAGAATGCTCCTCCGCACTCAACCACTGCGTTACCTCCCTCACAATCTCCTCTGCCCAGTTCCCACCCCAAATCGGCGATCTCATTTCCCTCCACTCCTTAGAACTCAGCTTTCCAATCTCTATGGTCCCATACCTGCGGCAATTACCAAACAGAGATGTGTTCTTGTATGAAAACTGGTAATAACAACCCCAAAATGTTAAAATAAAATTGGACTTTCGTGATTATGCCATGGTGGTCGCAGGTACAATACGAGCCTCTTTTGCAAAGCTAGAAATTGGACTTTCATGATTACACTTAATATTTATGAAGTATGAAGTACATAGGATATATATTAAATGATAAAAGATATTTATTTTGTCCAATTCATTAACTTAACAATTGTATTAGCATCCTGATGCAGACAGTCCAGTGAATTGACAGTTTGGAGCTCCGATGTCAGATTTTGACCCACATCACCTTGTTTCGAAGGAAATGACGTCACAAACGCAAGTCACAAGCTTTGCTTGTGAGCTATGGGCTTTTTTAGGCATTCGGGCTCATCTATCCTCTTTTTTCGCAATTTTAATACTTTAGGCTATTTCTCTAATTTTCATATTTTTAGTTTTAGGGTTTTGCTTGAACTCTATATAAACCTATCTTCTATTCATTGTTAGGCGAATTGTTTTTTATTAATATAAAAAAAATAGGGTTTTATTCCCTTATGGCTTCTACTGCGTTTCACTCTCCATCATAGTGGAATCAGACACAGGCAATCCTGCGAGATGGTGCGAGGAAGAACCAGCCGTCGCGGTGGCGCTAGAGTGACTAGAGATACAAGTGATGTACATGATCGTGAAGTTGCTGACCTACGCCATCAGGTAGCCGATCTTACCCGTCAGATGGCTGATCTGAACGCCAGGCGACAAGGCACGGAGGTTGAGGGTATGGATAACCCTTTTGGGAGGGGATCGACCAGAATACTTCTCACAACCTCCGTTGGGAGCTTGGATTCAAGATAGACATCCCGGACTTTGATGGCAGCCTTAAGGCAGAGGCACTTATCGATTGGTTATCCCAGATTGAAAAAGTCCTGGACTTTAAGGAAGTTCCTGAGGAGATAAGGGTCGCATTAGTCACCATTCACCTACGCGGTAGGGCACAGGCTTGGTGGCAGCAGGTGAAGAAGAACCGCGCGCGTGAAGGCAAGTATAAAGTCTGCAGCTGGGAGAAATTCAAAAGAAAAACCCGCAAGGCTTTCCTTCCTTACAACTTCGAGCGCGAACTCTACCAGCGACTCTAGCATCTTGGTCATCGATTCCTTATGCAGACGACTCTTCTGATGGGGAGACCGGTTCTGATTCGAGGACGAATCTTCTCTTCCCCGACGGGAATGATGCAGACAGTCCGGTGAATTGACAGTTTGGAGCTCCGATGTCAGATTTTGACCCACAGCACCTTGTTTCGAAGGAAACAACGTCACAAACGCAAATCACAAGCTTTGCTTGTGAGCTATGGGCTTTTTTAGGCATTCGGGCTCATCTATCCTCTTTTTTCGCAATTTTAATACTTTAGGCTATTTCTCTAATTTTCATATTTTTAGTTTTAGGGTTTTGCTTGAACTCTATATAAACCTATCTTCTATTCATTGTTAGGCGAATTGTTTTTGATTAATATAAAAAAAATTAGGGTTTTATTCCCTTATGGCTTCTACTGCGTTTCACTCTCCATCACATCCTCCATTGGGATCATCAAAAACACATTATATTTATGATGTATATTCAAATTTGTACTCATACATACAGATAGGGGTGGCAAATGGTTCTGGAAACGCAGTTCAAAGCTGACAATCTGTTTATGAACTGGCGGTTTAACTGCGAAACTGGCCCATTAGGACTGCAAACTGGCAGAACCGCAAACCAGCAGGACCGCAATCCGCCAGGACGGCAACCCGCCAGGACTGCGAAACCGCGGTTTATTGGTAAACATTATAAATATTTTATTTATTTTATAACCAAAATGTTATATTTAAAAAATATTGAGATATTGCATATTATTATAGAATTATTATTACATTTTGGTTAATATTAATTTGTTTTGGTTATTAATATTTTAAGTGTTACAATTATTATATAGTCCAAAATTTTAAATATTACTTATGTTATTATCACATTTTGAATATTATTATTATGTTTTTAGATCTAATATTAGTAGTGTTGATTTTAATATTACAAACAAAAACTATATCTTATCATGTTAAAATATTACAAATTCTATGGTTATAATTTTAATATTACATTTTGAATTTTATTATTGTGATTTGGTTTTAAATATTACAAGTGTTTGTTATTATTTTTTAAACCAAAATCATATTTTATCATGCAAAAATATTACAAGTTATATTGTTATAATTTTAATATTATAGTTTGAATTTTATTATTGTGATTTGGTTTTAAATATTACAAGTGTTTGTTATTATTTTTTAAACCAAAATGATATTTTATCATGCAAAAATATTACAAGTTATATTGTTATAATTTTAATATTAATTTTAAATTTTATTATTGTGATTTGGTTTTAAATATTACAAGTGTTATTTACTATTTTTAAGTTATATTGTTATAATTTTAATATGACATTTTGAATTTTATTATTGTGATTAGGTTTTAAATATTACAAGTGTTATTTATTATTTTTAAGTTATATTGTTATAATTTTAATATTACATTTTGAATTTTATTATTGTGATTTGGTATTAAATATTACAAGTGTTATTTATTATTTTTAAGTTATATTGTTATAATTTTAATATGACATTTTGAATATTATTATTGTGATTTGGTTTTAAATATTACAAATGTTATTTATTATTTTTTAAACCAAAATCATATTTTATCATGGTAAAAGATTACAAGTTATATTGTTATAATTTTAATATTAAATTTTGAATTTTATTATTGTAATTTTAATAATGACAATAAAATTATTATTACATTTTGGTCGGTATTAATTTGTTTTGGTTATCACAAACATCATTCATTACAAGTGAAAATTAGCGGATTGGTGAGTATTAGTAAGTGTACGATTTATAGGCATTTTAAAACTTAAAACAACGTTTTTTTAAATATGCAATAAAATTCTAATCGAAACTAATTAATATCGCAAATAATAAAAACTAAATTTAGACTAATATCAACTAATACAACTAATAACAAGCAATAACAACTAACAACAACTAATAAAATTAGAATTAAAAGAACTAATTTAAATTACTATAACAATTAAATAACTTGATAAATTATATGAAGCTCTTAATTGAGCTATTATAATGTTATCCCAAAGTTATTTAAGTGTTTTTATCAAATAGAAACAATTTGCGAAAAAAAAAATCAAACAATTCCGAAAGTAGGACTACAATATGTAAAATAAGAAATTTGAGTTTTCTAGAATATTTAGAACAAGTAGAGAGATTTAGAGAGAGGAGTATATGAATTTATGAGTTTAGATTTGGGGTCTCCTCTATTTATAGAGGAGACCCAAAAAGAAAAATTAAAAAAAAAAACGAAAAAAAAATTTCCGGACCATCCGGACAGATCTCCGGATGGTCCGGAGGTAATCTCCGGACGCCCGGACCGGAAATTCGGGCCATCCGGAGATCTGTCCGGATGGCCCGGACTTTTGATTTTTTTTATTTTTTATTTTTTATTTTTTTTTAGAAATTTTTATAGAAATGTCATTTTTTAACAACTATGTTTCAAGAAGTGTTTGTTTTGTTTCTTTTTTTTATTAAATGTTATTTAAATCACTTTCACTTTCAATTTTTATTTTGTTATTTACAAGTAATTTAAGTTTATGCATATAATTATACAATTCTAAAATTTTTAAATTTAAACTTCTAATATTGAATAGTTCGAAAATACAATAAACTATATAATTCATCTAACCATAAACACTTCAAGCTTGAAAGAATCTAAAGAATCGCCTAATAATTTAAAATCAGAATACAATTATATGTCTAATAGGTATATATTATTTAATATGTACATAATATTAAATATAACATCTTAAATATCTACTATGTTCAAACAATATACAAATCATTTTACAATTACATTGTTTACGATATCTTGTTTAAGACAATCAAATTTTTATTTTTATATTTTTACAATTATTGAAAGCTGTAATCAAAATACAAGTAGATGCATATATTTTATTTAATATCTACATAATATTAAATAAAATATCTTAAATACATAAATATAAATATATAATCAAACGTATCAAAATCAAATTACAATTATTTTTTTAGAATGTAATTGATTGATTATAAAATTTCGATTAAAATGATAACATATTTAAATTAAAATACATGAAATAGCATAATTAACTCATGTATATGGTACATATCTCAATTATTGAAATTAGATTCAATTAACACTTACAAATTAATTTTAAATAACATTATAAAATATTCTGATAAACGGTTCTTAAATGGTTTGGCTAGTGGTTTGAACTGATAAACGGTTCTTAAATGGTTTGTCTGGTGGTTTGAACTGGCGGTTTAACTGCGAAACTGGCTCATTAGGACTGCAAACCCGCAGGACCGCAGACCGGCCGGACCGCATAAGGAGCAAACTGGCAGGACCGCAACCCGCCAGGACCGCAACCCGTGGTTCTGATTTAAACGGTTCCGATGGTTCGCGGTTCAGACCGTTTGCCACCCCTACGTACCAGAAAGATTCATGTTATACTTTTATCTAAAAGTTTGATTGGGTTTTAATAGATCATGAAAAATAAGGAGAAAGGTAAAAAGCACGTTTATGCTTTCATGTTTCAACTTAGTCCCCTTCTTTCAACTCTGCATAAAACCTATCTCCTTCTTTTTATTAATTTGTATATTTAGTCTTCGTACATGTGAAGCCCGGAAGAGTGATATGTAGCATCAAGTTTTGTTGCAAAACCTATGCTCTAGTTGTTGCTTTACGACGCCTAAAAAATCTTTTATATTAGAAGTGTTTATCAAGATTGCTTCCTAAGTAATAATATTAATTTCAGTTGTAGTTATAAATCTATAATTTTTTTAGTTTTAAAATTTAATTCATTCTCTTTTAGTTAAATTTTATAACTATTAAAAACCGCACCAAAATTAATAATTAATAATTAAGTTACTCATTTAATTTACTTAACATTATATATATATATATCTTGTTTAAGAGTTGCATTTTAAATATTCTATAACATATTTTATCTCACAATTCAAAAAGTATATGATGTTTTGTTTATATTTTTATAAAAATATATTAAAAAACTATAAAAAAAAAAGGAGAAGCTCCCAAAAAAAATATTAAAAACTCTGACACGTATAAATAAAAGGAATCAGACCAACGCCAAATTAAATTTCAAAGATCTAAAACCTAGATGTATGGTAAATATTGGATTCAAATCGAATTTTATTTTCAAACAAAAAATTTAAGCTCGTTTACCTTTTCATCATATTAATAAAATTTGTTTTTAATGAACAAAAAGTTATGATATATATTGTGTTGAGATGGGAACTCTCAAAGAAATTACCAAACAAAATTTTATATATATATATATATATATGAAAGTAAAACAACACATATTTATAATATAATATAATATATTATGTTCTACTTATAGTATATATACCAAACCACTATTTATTATACTCTACCAACTATATTTATTTAGTTTTAAATACAACTATACTTATTTAGTTTTAAATATTTTTTAGATAATTATTATTTTTATTAATAGCCGCCAAGATGATTTTTGTATTAGAAGGAAATGAGTAGTATAAAAGATTGTTTATTTCTACAAAATGAGAGATATCAAAAATCAAATATACATACATATATCACCGCAATATTTGGGAGTTGTACAAACATGAGTCCAAACACTTCTAGATATTGTTTTCTGATTTCACTTTTAATCTTTCAAAAGATAGTCGTAGGTGAATATAGATTATGTTTTTTGAATACCGAAGCACACTTCCACATCCAAAATAGTTTAGATTCTAAAGACAACATGTTATTAACATTGCAAATCAAAAGAACTCGATCTTGGTGAGCATATCATTCCTTACCAAAGCGAATGAGTATTTAAGTTTTGTCCAAACTATATACCTCATAATACACTATACTTCTGTGGCTTCACTTCCGGTGCAAAGTTGCATTATTTCAACATCTATGATGAAAAAATAGATTGTGACATTTGTGACGACGAGTGCTTGTGGGAGGTGAAACCAAACGGTCCATGTAAAAAAGACGTAGACAAGCAATGTTACCCATGGAACCAATCTTAATATTTTTGTTTGATATTTTTTTCATTTTGAGAATTTTTTTAATTTAATAAATTCAAACAATGTATTGTTTTAATCTTGCATCATTATAATTATCTTAAAACAAACTTCGGTTGTGTAGTTTTAATTTTATATTCATGGTAGATGAAGAAATAACAAAGATAACATATCGTCAATTTTTTTATGAGAAAATTAGACAAAATAATTATATTAGGTAAGAATTAGGGATATGAGGAAATTTCATATATTAGAGCAATTTCAAGTGAAAATAAATAATAAATAGACAATGTTATAATATAAAAGTATGAGGGATATATTCTTAAGCTAAAGAATGATGGAAGATGCGTGAGGAGTGGTTTGAATAAGTAAAACAACAATGGTGGTGATCTTAAGCTAGAAGAAGAAGACATTGAGACAATCGACAAACTAAACCTAAGTGTATGAGTTGCTCATTGTTTTAAAGAGTTTTGGGTTTTCTCAATGTTAATCTGGGTCTAGTGAATCGAATGGATGACAAATCTATATACTTAGTTAGTAAATTAAAATCAAATAAATTGTAACTATAATATAGTTACATGCACGTGACTAATAATAAGTCATGTTATTCGTCACAAAATTTGATTCTTCTACATAATATTCACACTTGTAATTCAATAATTGATAACAAAATAATATAATGATTACTTTAACAAATATCGTTGCTTCTTCTTTGTTGCGTTCTCTCTATTAATATCAGAGCACAACCATATCTAATGTCAATTTTCCATCCTTGAGTTCTGACACGGCTCCTTCTAGTTATCTTCAACCTGACATGAATTTGACCAACATATCTCAAATCACTCAAATAGGAAATAACTTTAGGATAATGAATCTAGACATAACAAAATGTGTACTCTTGTAAGTTATGATTGTCTCAATCATCAAGGGAAATCACATCTTTGGCTATATCACAGGTGATATGCCTTGCCCCCCTAAGGTTATCTTTGACTTTGTAGGAAAAATAGTTCACAATTCTCCTTATGAAGACTAGTACTCTATAGACCAACTCATACTTATATGGTTATTCACCACCATATCCACTGAAATAACAGCTTAATTTCTAGACCAAAAGTCTTTTAAGGGATTATTTGATGTCTTAACAAGGTTTTTTAGCACATAAACTAGAGTCAAAATCACTTAACTTAAAAGTGAATTTCAAAAAAACACAAAGGAATGATAAATATGGAGGAATATTTAGCCAAGATAAAATCTATTGCTGAAAACTTAGTGGGACGACGTTGTAGTGTCACTATTAAGAACTTAGTCTTACAAGTCATTGATGGCTTAGAATCAGACGATACTCATATAGTTCTAGGTCTAGCAGACAAAGATATTATCAATTGGGTTAATCTACAAACTTTTGTAATGAATTTTGTAAGTAGGTTGGATCAACTATTTAGCCTACAAGCTGATATGGTTAATTTTACTTTGATAACTACCAATCACAAAAAGAAAAGAATATATTGACAACATAAGAGGCTAAAGTTCATATCCTAGAGGCTAGGGTTGTAGTTGTAGATATGGGAATCAGAGTAACTACAAAGGAAGGTACAATAAAACTTACATGAGACGTGGAGGTAGATAGTCTCCGGATAGACCAAATTTGTAGATCTGTGGCAAGTTTGGTCATACATCAATAACCTGTTATTACATCGGTGATCCAAATACTAAGGGTTAAAATCTGGAGAGCAACAACAACCTCACACAATTCAGTCATATTTTAGTGTTTTTCTAGTGAATCAGGATTCCAACAATGATGCAAAATAGTATGTGAATTCTAGAGCAATACACCACGTCACTCACAACCCAAGCTTCATAAGTGAGAGGGCTAATTATGGAGGTAAAGTCTCTGTCAAGTTTCGAAAGGGTCAGAACTGTTAAATTGAATAAGTTGGTAATTGTAGCATTCATATAGTTGATAACAAACACTTAACTCTTAAAAACATACGAGATGTTCCAACCATTTCTAAAAATTTACTTTATATTTATTAATTTACTTAAACCAATTTTGTTTATGTTTAATGTTTTAAGGATATCTATTTTGTTAAGGATTTGGACACATGTAGGACTTTGTTAGCAAGAAGATCTAAAGAACTACTCTATTGAACTGAGAAGTTAGTTAAGTTTCAAGATTCAAGTCTTAATATTCTTGTTTATAAGAGTGTCTAAAACCTCCTTAGTTATTAAGTGAGGGTGGCAAATGGTTTACCCTTCTTTTTCCTTCTAAACAAGAGTGTCTGTTGTCAATACCTTTTTTATTACTAAGTAAGAATGACAGACGACCAACCACTTCTAAGTCGTTTGAACAAGGTTGACACCTTGTTTATTACTAATTGAGGGTGGTACGCATTCGGCCCCTTCCTTAGTTTTTATTCTTGATAATGGTTTTGCACCTATTTATTTATAAAATTAGTCAACCCCAACAAGAAGATATTGATGTCGATAATAAATTTTATGAGAGGTCTCATAATGTCCAACTCTCAACTGTCAAAGGGAAAACCCCTTATATAGTTTCTAAAGGTACAGTCGTACGATTAATAATATTTACAAATCATTTATATGTGTCGTATTTTTTTACCTTATTTTGATGTATCAACTATAATCTTTGGTAAATAGTATATAGTCAATAAAATAATTTTTAATAAAGTCTTAGGGTCATAATGAGTTGAGCCTATACTATCATAGAGTTCTTCATAAAAAATAATCCTCAATTCCAAGACAACAAATAAGATAATGTGTGAGTCATTACTGATATAAAGTTCATCCTAACAACATATTTCTATTAACTCAGATCTTCAAACTACGGGTTGTGGTTTTGTTTGTTAGTAATTTGTTGATACCTTGTTTATTACTAAGTGAGGGTGGCATACACCCGAGCCAAGATGTACTTACTAAGTGAAGGTAGAAGATGGAATTCATATCCTTTTATTTTTAACCGATAGTGTTGGCTAACTGACACCCTTTTTATTACTAAGTGAATGTGGTAGACGGTCAACCTTTAATTAGCTTTCTAAGTGAGGTTTTTTTTGAAAAACTCTTTTATTAATAAGTAAAGTTGCCAGATAGTCAACTTTTTCATACCATTTATTTTTACTAAAACGTATGCATCTATCCATTTTAAAAAATACTCAAGCCCGACAAGATGGTATTATTGTCCTTCGAAATGTTTATATAGAGGCACTATAATGGCTAATCCCCAATGTTCAAAGGCAAGACCTATGTGTGAGGTTGAAACTGGCACCTAGCTATGAAAATCCCAATGCATCGAAAACCATGTGGGTACTATATTTTTATTTGGTGTATCAAAGATCTCCTTCACTAATAGAGCATTTAATTGTGAGATTGCAACTTTTATATGAATATTGTTTCCCCTTCTACTATATCCCTCTTCAAGTTCCACACAAGATAGTGGACAATATTCTAGAACCTGAGAAAAACTTACTAGCTGAGCCTGAGAGATAAAAGTAGCTCAAGATGGCCAAAACATATATCAAACATACATCAGTTAAAAGAACTATAGTAAGGTCCCCAACACCTTATTTTTTAATTCGTTAACCTATTTTGATTATTTTGTTACTTAAGTTATCTAAGAGTTCTTTTTTAGCCTTATATCTTTTTTGTTGTCATTGTAGATTTAGGATGTTGCCTCCATAGTAAGAAGTTCAAAAAGGATGAGGTTTTGGCTGATTTCAGGAGTGTGCAGCTGACCATAGGAAAATAAGCTTTATAAATAATTTAAAACCGATGGCCAGTTTTTCAGGGTTTGAATATTTTGTTTTGGCTTAAACTTTTGGTAATAAAAAACATAAATAACAAAATATGTGAGTTGTTTACATCACCCATCGGGGATTCCCCGACGTTACAAAAATGTACCTAAATCATATATGGTCCATAAGGTATACCTAGCAAAGTATATAAAAACAAACAACCTGGTAATATGATACTGCAAAAGATTCATAAGGAAAACAAGATAAACGGATTTAAGCAACATGATAACCATCACAAGCGAGATACGAAGGACTTACTGGTCGAGGATCATATTGTCATCAGGCTTAATGTTGGCTTCCGATCTAGTATGAGGTTGTTATGAATGTGAAACTGGGTGAGTTAATGTCAAATACATCAGAATCAGAGTCATGAGAACTATTTTTGTTGACTTGAGGATTCACATAATTGGTTCTTGGTGGCTGTTAAACATTTTCTTCATCGAGGGCCATCGGGAACGTTTTATAGTTAATATTAACTTTATGGAATATTTCTAGAGCAGCACAATGTTCTTTATCATTGGTGGACTCTATGACAGTAAGAGCAATAACTTTTCTATGGATGTTAACATTGATGAGGTCATTTCCTTGCCTGCGAGGAACAAATGTCGACTATGTGGCCTGAAAACACATAGCCCATTCCCCTTTGTCCTCATTGATAACACTTGTAGTTTACTATTCTGGAACTATATATGTTCAACACTTTGAGTGCATATTCATGATCTATTCTCTTGGAGAGTGACAATACTAGCCCATAACTGTGTAGAAAAAAATGAACGAGAATAGGGGTGAAGTTACATGTATAATTGGTACAATAATGTTGGTGAGAGGGTGATTTCCAAAGAGATTTGAAGGAAGAATGATAGTAACAGTCATGCTAGAAGCAAGAGTGGAAGCTCTTACAAGATAGGCTCTAGGTCTCGATGATATGACCTAAGATATAGTGTAACCATGTCAACCTCGAGAGCGTAAAGTGATCGGAAACCTTCTGATGTCGCGACCTGGGTAAACAAAAGGCAATGAATCTATAGTGTTTGGACCAAATGAGATTATAGGGATAAAACTAGTATATGGCGGCACATTTGAATTGACTGAAAATGTAATACCTGTATTGTTTAGATGAGAGCGAGTTTGTAATTGAGGAATGTTTATGCTATTTGTTTTTAGGTTAATAAGGGACTGAAGCAACACTGCTAGATGTTAAGTCGGTGAGTTTTATGGTTTGGACCAGTCCAAAGTGGCTGCACATTAAAAACATCATTGAAACAATCATTAACAACTGATGGGTTGCAAACTGAATTTAAAAGGGGGTTGTCATGCAGATTATAATTGGTAAGGATGACCAATGGGCTTTTGGAAGATGGATTGACTAGAGGTAAAACAGTTTAGGTGCTGGTTTGGAAGATCAATTTTGTCTTTAGTGAAGGTTTAGGATTATTGGTTTTGTTCAAGAGGATAGATTCACTAATTGGGAAGAGATCTTGAGGTATGATGGTATCATGTAGTAAGGAGGACATATAAACATGAGGGTTACCAATAGAACCGGATGGGGGGAAGACTTTGACGATGATGCATGTGGAGAACATTTGATAAACCAACGAGAGAATAGGGATTGATGTATGAGATATGGTGGTGGATGGTGGTTAAATCGAGATGCGTATGTGTTCACAATTATGCTTGGTAAAGACTAGGTTTGCATGCATGGCGATAGTGAACCCGACTCTTCGGAGGTTGATAAAAATACCCCAAACCCTAAACTTAGATGTATGCATCAACATATCAAGGTTGGGATGGAGTCTCTCTTCTAGGAGACGTTTTGCAACAACAATTCTACAAACAGATTCTTGTATTGGGGAACCATACGCGAAAACATTTGAGTGGTGCTACTTTGCAAAGGGTGACATGCAGGGCCTCGAGATTTTTGTCACCATAGGACGAGACTTGTCAAAATTAGTTAGCAGTACTGTTAGGGATAAAAGGTGTTACCACTTGAATGAGTTCATTGATGTGTAAGTTCATCAAATTAGATGAGCCAGGTTAGTTGTTCTTTCTCCGAGGGTTTTTTTTCCAGTTGTTTTTTATTTTTATTATACTATGTTGTGTAGGTTATATCTTGATAACTGGGGATGATATATGTACAAGTTTCTTGCACCTGCAAGTTAGAGAGATACGCAGAACTTTCAAGAAGAAAATTTTAGACACTCATTAATGCGGAGAGAGAAATTTTACATAGCAAATTTCCATTGGTTATGCAGTGCATACACACGGAGGGCTGTATTGTTGATCCTGGAAGAGCCAAACAAGAGGCTTCAAGAACAAATATTTGAAGACTTATGACCCGTTAGAGGCTTATAAGAGAATGAGAAATGGTAATAGACAAGACTTTATTACTGAAACTGCCAAAGAGGGCAAAAACCATCAGGAAAACAACTAATACAAAAGAATGTTCATTAAAGATAAGAAGCAAATTTATACAATTTTATCATTATCTTATAGCCATAATTCTAAAATATGAAGTTTTGTTGTAGCATATGTTTTTAATAATTTTTTTTTAAACCAATGGAGTTTTTGAAGATTTAGTTATCCTAGCAATTGGGATTAGTGATTTTAGATATATGGGGAGTCTCTCTCTAGAAATTTAGTATAAAAGTTTCTCTCATGTTTTGGCTTAATATCGTTTGTTGCCACTAAACTAACAGTTGTTTCTCTTTTATAGCATTTTTTTCCAATTTCTTTTTCTCAGCATCAGTTATCCTTTCATTCTTCTCACAAGATTTATTAAACGTTCTCACAAATATGGTTAAAATTTGTATCGCTACAACCCGGAGGTACAAATAATTAGCAAAAAGGAATATTATTCGATAATATAAAAAATAATAAACCAGAAGATCAATATCAATTAGTATATAAGACTCAGGGCTCTGTTTTGGTACTTTTAGAGCAAAAATAAATTAGACATCTTGATGAATTGCAGTGTTATACATAACTTAGATTACAAATAAATTTGTATCTCTTTCAAATATCCTAAACTAAGGGATTTTCTCTTAAGTGGTGGGTAAGGGAACCTTGCACAAATGGATACATAGTTGGATCTTCCCTCATAGTTCTAAAGAGTTCTTAGAGATTTTAAATGTCTAAGAAATGTCCGTAAGAGAATATTTAGAAAAATATATAAAAAGTAGATAGAAAAGTGATAAAAGGAATAATAAAACAATGATTGATCCCCCTTCCCAATAACGGCTGTTGCTTTATATAGTACAAATGGACGGTCTATAAATTACATGATTACCCCCTCCTATGGACATTTCACCCCCCTAATTTACTAATCTTAACCATAATTATTATTTGTTACACAAAGCACCCTCAATATTACATATTTTTTAGGTTTCTTACACAATATTTTCATTAAGCCAAATTAGCTCATTTATTTACCCACTTTAGCTTATTTTTCCCAATATTTCTTCCATTTATCAGTAGCCCTCAGTCCTTGTGAAGATATTTGAGCAAGGAATAATCTATGGAGATGGATTGTTCTTCCTTATGTATTTCCTCGGATTCATGACTTCACTGGTTGCATTGATGACTTCATATATGTGCACCGTGTTTTTATGCCACATATTTGAGTGGTTTCTAACATGTAACATATACATCACATCCAATCCATATGTCAAAACAATTTTTGAGTGATGACGCATGTATCTTTTCTGATCCACGTGTCAGTTACTTTCTGAAACAAATATGTATGCCTTCTAAAATGACTTATGAGCGAAAAGGTGTGTAAAAAAACTCATATACTTCTCAACACGCATGTACTTCAAATTATAGGTGGAAATGTTATATTCCAAAAAACGTTTTATCTTTCATAGGCACATGTCACCTAAGTAAAACCCTTTATCTTCTTGGGCTTTCGCAACCATTGGAAGCCCACAGTTCCCTCTATAAATAATTTAACTCATCATTTTCAAACTTACTCATTTTCATCATTTCTAGAGAGATAGAGAGAAAAACATCTAGTTAGAGAGAGAAACAATTTTATTGCTTCCTTAAACATTTTCTTCCATCTTCCATGCCTAAAAAACATGATCAACTTGAAAGATATAAGATATGAGAGTGGTTTAACATAGGTAAAAAATCCTAAGAGAGAAAAGTTGTTGGCTTAGATGATGAGCCCAAATCGTTGCAGGCTTTCAAAATCTTCTATTACGGTTAGTGGCGTCTGATCCTCCTACCACTTAGCCCCCGATCAGAATTTGTCTGACGCTCGACAAAAGTGACCTCAACCTTTAAAATGAAACAAATCGTGCTTCAACGTTCATTCCAATGGCCGATAAACACCAATTAACTAAAAAACCAAAAGATGATCGTTCGAAGAGGCAATGATCTCTGAACGCCCTCTCAAAAAGGTATATGAAAATTAAAACTAAACTACTGGACATCTGTGAATACTCCACAAGGCACCCTTCAAACCACTCCCGAAAGTCACTCCTTGAAAGTTTTCATAAACGATTCCAGAAGTAACCCCTTAACCGAAGGCGACAACAAAACATATTCCTTCGACAAGACCGTGAAAAGTGTCACCTTTCGAACCCATTAATAAAGTGAGAGAAATGTATTTAGTTGATGAACTTGATAATGATAAAAAAGAAGATATAGTTGTTGTGGATCTTCAACCTATTATATTTATCGTTGACCCAACTTCCCAGGTCGGACCTTTCGAGCAGACTCAAACGCCAGCACCCCAGACGAGGGTATGCATCTTCTAGCGTTGCACATAATTAAGTACAAATACTTTTAACAGCACGATGAAGTCAAGCTTAGAGATAGATAGGAAGTTCCAAACTTCATTCATATCAAATTCCTTGAGCCGAGCAGCCAGACATGTCTTTCAATATTTGACCTCCTCATATTTTTGTACTTGAAATAATTAGTTCTAGGTACCACGAATCCAACAAACTCCCCACAATGAAGGACCGATGGAAAATTCCAAATAACGTCAAGTTTCGAATCACGCTGAAAGGAGAAACCCATTTTTCCGTAAAGTCCGTAATTCTTCAGGCCTATTTTTTATTGTGGCTTTTTGCTCTCTTTCCATCCTCGTAGCGGGAGCTCTTTATTGCACTCGACCTCTATCACTGTGATGTCCTTCATATGTTTTTATAGCTGTTGGGAATTCCACTCACATTGCACCAACTGATTTTCAACTGGACAATTTACCACAACACGAACTATCACGATTATTATATCTCGGTTTGGTAAGAAATTTGCGAGAATCTGACGAATAATGAAGAAACTAATTTACCTTTGTACGAGGTTGCACAACTTAGATTCCCATAAGTTCAACTAACCGGGGTTGTGTTAGAAACTTGTGTAGCATCAAAGGTAAATAACCTGTACGAGTACCCCGATATCAATTTGTGGTGTTTCCTTCTCTTTTTCCTGACTAATCATGGTTGTGCTTCCATTCATTTTGAGAAGTAATCTATGAAAATTATTATAAATATTCTTCATCGTGGAGCCAGCAGTAGTGGACATATGATATTCAAGCTTTGTCGATCAAATTATACTACCTCAGTTATTATCTCTAGTATATTAGGAGGACTTGTATTTAATTGGTGAATTTGTGGCACGTGTCACACTTATTAACTTTTTTCCTTGCATTCTTCATAATGATTGGCCAATAATAGTCTTCGAACAATATTATTTGATATAATGATTTATATCTGCATTGAGCTCTACCTTATTTTTCATATAGCTCTTGCATGATAAAGGTTGTTTCATTTGTGCAAAATCACCTTAATATAGGCCTGGTTAGACCTCTTTTATACTACGTGGTCGACGTGAATCTTGTTGATTTTTTTTTAATTTTGTGGGCTTTCATTTACTTTCGGGTAACACTCATTCTATCAAAAACAAATTCTTCCTCTTCTTTTTTTCTATTGTCATTATCCCTTCGAATAAGAAGGTCGAATTTGTTTTTGACAATATGACATTTTATTATAATATTATTCATGATACTGAAAATGTGCAAAATGAAAATGCGAGTGCTTCATGTTTTGATTTTCAAAACGTGTTCAAATAGAACAACCAACCGTTGTTCGACTCAGAACCCAAATATACATACATATATCACCACAACATTTGGAAGCTATCCAAACATGAGTCCAAACACTTCTAGATATTTTTTTTCTGATTTCGCTTTTGATCTTTCAAAACATAGTCGGAGGTGAATCTAGAATATGTTTTACGTATGATGAAACACACGTCCACATCCAAAATAATTTAGATTCTAAAGAAAACCTGTTATTACATTGCAAATCAAAAGATGACGATGTTGGTGAGCGTATCATCCCTTACCAAAGGGAATGGGCATTTGAATTTTGTCCAAACTAGATACCGCATAATACACTATTCTTCTGCGGCTTCACTTTCGGCAGAAATTTGCATTATTTCGACATTTATAATGAAAAAATAGATTTTAACATTTGTGATGGCGTGTGTTTGTGAGAGGTGAAACCAAACGGTCCATGTAGAAGAGACGGAGACAAGCAATGTTACTCGTGGAACCAATCTTAATATGTTTGTTTGTTTTTGTTTTCATTATAAGATTTTTTTTTGAATTTAAATAAATTCAGGCAATGTATTTGTTTTGATCTTACATCATTATAATTATCTTAAAATAAACTTCGATTGTGTAGTTTTAATTTCATATTTGTGGCAGATGAAGAAATAAAAAAGATAACATATTATCAATTTCGTGATGAGAAAATAAGACCATATAATTATGTTAGGTAAGAATTAGGGATATGAGGAACTTTTATATATTAGAGCAATCTCAAGTGAAAATAAATAATAATAATAATAATAATAAATAGACAACATTATAATATAAAAGTATGGGGGATAAAATCTTAAGCTAAAAATGATGGAAATTGTGTGAGGAGTGGTTTGAATAAGTAAAACAACAATGGTGGTGATCTTAAGCTAGAAGAAGAAGACATTAAAACAATCGACAAACTAAACCTAAGTGTATGAGTTGCTCATTGTTTTAAAGAGTTTTGGGGCTTTTCAACGTCAATCTGGACTAGTGAATCCACTGGGTAACAATCTATATACTAAGTTAGTAAATTAAAAATCAAATAAATTGTAAAGATAGTATAGTTACATACATGTGACTAATAACAAGTCATGCTATTTGTCACAAAATCCGATTCTCCTGTATAATATTCACACTTGTAATTTAATGATTGATGGGAAAATAATATAATGATTACTTAAAACAAATATCGTTTTTTTTCTTCTTTGTTGCGTTCTCCCTTGGTATCAGAGCACAAACATGGCTAACGTCACTTTTTTGTCCCTGATTTCTGACACGGCTCCTTCTAGTTGTCTTCAATCTGGCCTGAATTTGACCAACATACCACAAATCACTCAAATAGACAATAACTTCAGCATAATGAAGCTAGATATAACACATTTTATACTCTTAAGAGCCATTACTATCCCAATCATCAAGGGCAACCACATCTTTTACTATATCACAGGTGATATACATTGTCCCCCAAGTTTATCTTTGACTCTGCTGGAAAAATGGTTCATAATTATGCTTATAAAAAATGGTACTCGAGAGACCAACTCTTACTTGGATGATTATTCACCACCGTATCCACTGAAATAACAGCTCAATTTCTAGACAAAAAGTATTTTAAAGGATTATGTGATGCCTTAACAAGGCTTTTTCGCTTATAAACTAGATCCAAAATCACTTATCTTTAAAGTGAATTTCAACGAAACACAAAGGAATGAAAAACTATAGAGGAATACTTAGCCAAGATAAAATCTATTTTTTATAACTTAGTGGTACAAGGTTGTACTATCATTATTAAGGACTTAGTCTTACAAGTCATTGATGGCTTAGATTCAGACGATACTCATATAGTTCTGAGTCTAGCAGACAATGACATTATTAATTGATTTGATCTACAAACTTCTCCAATGACTTTTGAAAGTAGGTTGGATCAACTATTTAGCCTTCAAACTGATATGGTTAAACTCACTTTGATAACCACCAACAACAACTTAAATAGAAGAGATCACAAATCACAAAATGACAAGAATATATTAACTATACAAGAGGATAAAGTTCATATCCTAGAATCTAGGGTTGTGGCTGTAGATATGGGAATCAGAGTAACTATAGAGAAAGTTACAATAACACTTATATGAGACGTGGAGGTAGATACTCTCCAAATAAACCAAATTTCTAGATTTGTGGTAAGTTTGGTCATACATCAATAACTTGTTATTACATGGGTGATCCAAATGCTATGTGTTAAATATTTAGAGAATAACAGCAACCTCACACAATTCAGTCAGTACTTTTCTAGTGAATGAAGATTCAAACAATGATGCAAAATAGTATACGAATTCTAGAGCAATACACCATGTCACTCACAATTGAAGCTTGATAAGTGAGAGGGATGCTTATGGAGGTAAGATCTTTGTCGAGTTTAGGAATGGTCAGATCTATTTAATTGAAAAAGTATGTAATTCTAGCATTCCTATAGTTGATAACAGTTACTTAACTCTTTAAAACATGCTATATGGTACAACCATTTCTAAAAAATTAATTTCTATTTCTTACTTTACCTCAACCAACTTTGTTTATGTTGAATGTTTTAAAGATTTCTATTTTGTTAAGGATTTGGATACGGGGAGGACTTTGTTCATAGAAAGATCTAAATGACGACTCTATTGCATTGAGAAGCTAGCTAAGTTTCAAGATTCTAGTCTTAATATTCTTGTTTCCGAGTCTGTTTTAGGAAATATGAAGTTTGTATCAAAGATAGAAGGTTGGCGAATGAGATTAGATAATCCTTCCTTTCAATTTTTATCAAAAAATCGAAGGCAGTGTAATGTTGTGGTTGATATTAATGAAAAATATATATTATGTCACTGTTGTCAGCTTGGAAAATCTTATACACAGACATATTTACGGGCCTTCTCTATTGTCAAGTTGCACCTCCTGCAAGACATGGTGAAGGGAGAGAAAGTGAAGGTGGTAAATATTACAAATGAGAAAGACTATTTGGATGCTCTGACCAACGTATTACTTATTTTGAAGATCAGAAACTGTGTGAGACTTTTTCAAATATGGGGTGCACGTAAACTAGTCTTTAAATATTAGTTGCACAGCAGGTGCAACAAATGCCGCAAGTTACTATAAGCTTATGTGAAGAATTTTTAGGTGTAGGCTAAAAGTATCTCAGAAATATATATAATGTTAAATACTATATATTGCTAGTGATAGACATATGAATACTTGTAAAAGCATGAACTGTTTGAATCTGATTGATGGTACAATTTGAGCCGAAACTTAGGTGCAAAGATGTTTGTCGGAACCTAATAGTGAGCTCCACTGAATATAATAACAATGTTTACGCTGAAACCGAAGGTGCAGACTGATCATTTGTGGAGCTGAAGGTGCGACATATTTTTGTTAAAAGGACTTCTGAATTTACTTAATTTTTTCTAGAAGAAACTAAGACACTAAGGGATCTGAATTAGTTTGAAATCTTATCCATTGATCAAAGAGCAATTGATGTGAGAAAATGGGTTGTTTTTATGAATATCAGCACTACCTTGTATCATTTGTGCTTGTTTGTTTGACCATTGAGGTGCTAATATGAGCATGAAGAAAATTATGAAAATATGTGGTTATTTATAAACGAGAACTAAAATTTACTAGAATTCTTAGTTGAAAGCATTTGGTTCTTGAGAGGTAAAATATAAACACTTGGAGATACTATGAGATTCATAATTCTTATTGTAAGTTATGAGTACTTTGTAAAAAAATATGAATAGTTGAGTGTTTAATATTTGAAATTGTCTTCTTGTAACATTTTATATATATAATATGTGTTTGTTGCTTGTGGATGTAGGATTGCTTCGCAATCTGAACCGAGTTAAATTTGTTTTGTGTGTGCTTGGTTTGACATTCTTGTTCTTATATATTTCTTTGTTGTTTTGGATTTATAACTAAGATTTGAGTCTGATTCGAAGTTGTATAACTCCATAATTCTTGTTGCAAGATCTACTATACAAACAAATGGGTTTCAACTGAATAGAGATTGAGATTTGACTAACGTTATCCTTGGTTCGGCTGTTGTTGAAACTTGATATTGTTGATTATTCCGAAGTGGATTTCTTTAAGTAGGATTTTAACCCCTAATATAAATCTAGAATGATTATATATATATATATATATACGAACTAAATAAATAGTTTAATTAATAAAAAGAATAAATATTTTCGTTATGTTTATTTTTAGATTTAAAAGATAATTGAAATATTATTTAAATAAAAAATGAAAATAAGCTCAAAATTGATTAAAAAATAAAAAAAGATCATCAAATAAAAGAAATTGTTGAAAAAAAAATTAAAATATTTAATTGATTTTATTTATTTGAATAAAATTCTAATGGTCAATCTTTTATGCTAAATAAGATAAAATTCGTTTAGTTATAAATAAAGAAACTATAGCTTAACATGATAGACTAGGATATATATTGAAAAACAAATACCTTATGTCGCGTATGCATAAATCTTAAATTTCTTCACCCTTTGTAATAAAAAAAAACTTCTACGTGACATATAAAATTTATTTTATTTATAATTTTTATTCTCTTTTATCTTGCTATAATCTTGTAATTGTAGCCATGATTAGTAGTAGCTGGTCTTTTATTTTCTACAGTTTTTAAACTCCTATATAATTTTACCAGTGCGATTAATATATGTTTTTATTATTTTAATTAAATTATATATTTTTTAGTACTGTTATTTCACGTAATGCTGTAAATTACATAAAGATCTAAATTATTTACGAGTTGAATTTACTTAGTAAAAATCTAGGTTAAGATTGAGAGATAAACTTTATTGTTATCTAAGTAATAATATCCTAATTGAATGGTAAATATACTTAAAATCTAGACTATGTTTTTAGTACTTCATAATACAATTGTTAGTGATAGGAAAATCTAAACATAAACATAATTATAAAAAGATATTTTATTTGATGATAACAAGAAAAATTAATGAACTTAGCAAATATATAAAAATATTTATTAAATTAAATTGTAAAAACCTTATAATACTATAAATTTTTGCATGTTCAAAAAACTTTATCTTGGAATTGTTTGAATATTGGTTTTAAAAAAATTATATTGGAATTGTTTGCATATTTATTTACACAAAAATTGTTTTTATTCTGGAATTGTTTGAATATTTATGTCTATTATGGATTTAGACCCTCTAATATTTGATCTTGAGATCACTAATTAATATGATTAAATATTACCTAAAATTTGGTTCAATACTTAGAATAATAAAATAATTATTTCTATTAAGTTCGATAATCTATCAAATGTTGAAAAATTTGACGTTGAAGTTGTATCATTACAAATTTTTTAAAAATAATCTGTAAGTGCATGATCTTCTCATCAAATAATAGTAGACTACAAAATGTTCAAGTGTACGGTCTTGTTATCAAGTACCAGTAAGTTGGTACCTTAATACCTAAATTATCAAACCCAATGGACCAAATTTAATTCTTCTAAGTAATAAACAAATATATCTTGATCTAGTTAATCGATTAAATGTAAAAAAAACACCAAATATAGGTTGAAGATACATAAAGACGATCAAATATATTTAATATATAATTAAAACTATTTCACCATTGAATACAAAAGATTCACTCTAAGTAATTAATTATATACGCATCATGGTATAAAAATTGTAAGATGGTTTTATTCATAAATTTTGTTTCCCTTATATAGAAGAAGGTGTAACAATTTACATTTATTACAACGTATTGATTTTTATCATAAGCATAAAAGATTATAACAATCTAATAAATTTATTTGCATGTACTTATTGTAATCAAATGTAACGTTTGGAGCTCATTCATGATGTTTTGACTGGTTTTCCATGGTAGTCGAGTGTATCATCGGTCAGGGGGGTCATCGGTCATGAGACATCAACTAGAGATACATCGGCAAGAAGTATCGACCAAGTTTATTGGTTCAGACCATTGGTTACATCGTATAGTTGTTTTTGTTAGGATTCGGGCAATGTGGTAAAATCCACCCTTATCAATAGCCCCCATAGTCCTTGCAAAAGAACTGATGGATGAATTTCTTAGCGAGGGTCGCATGCCTTTACTTGTGGGCTTTGTCGAATGTCGGGTCTTATACTTGATGTTGGAAGTCTACTTTCAAAGTATACCAAATGGTATTGCAGCCTTCTTGGCCAGACTATAAAAGTCTTTAAATATTTTGATAGATTGGTTTTTCTCTAGCCAAACTATCCGTAGAGCTATCTCTAAATTTAATTTGTGTTAACTATATTCTGGCCCACATTAAAAAAAACTTATAACAGGCAAAAACCTCTTTTTATGATAAAAAATTATATTTTTTCCAAGAGTGAAAGAGTAATGGGTGAGGTAGCAGGCTGCTAGAGTTTTTGGATATTTCTTTTTATTGATGTTTTACTTGAAATCGTGACTGAAAAGAAGATTTCTTCATGTTACTGACACGTATTGTGCAATATCCCCCTAGTCTATATTGAAGAATGATGGGCAGACTATTTAGGCTTGATTTTGTAGATTTTCGAACACTCGGATGTTATGACTTGAGTATCATTTTTAGTCTTTATTGAAGAATGAGATAAGGACCGAATATAATACCCATCGTATTATAATATTGTATGACTTGAAGAATCCTCAAATCTTTATTTAAGTACGTGGGGAATATTATGGGGAAAAAAGATAAATAAGGGGACTTAGGCGATGGATGCACATATTTTACGTTTTATTTTTTTGCGGGATGTTCGTTATTATTGAGTGGTTGTGTTAAATTTAAAATAAATAATGCGACGGGTTTGATTTAGATGTTCGAGAAAATAGAAAGATCATAGTGTAGTTTTAGAGTGTTTGCATAAAGTTGTAACATCCATATGATATATGGCGCAAAAGGTAGTAATGTCTTCCTATATACGACTCTTTGGCGCAAAAGGTAGTAATGTCTTCCTATATACGACTCTTTGTCTCTTGATCTCTCTTAATAGTGATCGTTGATGCGGATGTATCTTAGTCATTGATTCTGCAAAAACATAAGGGTTTGGATGAAATACAATCTAGGGTCAAATATCGCTACATTTCCTATATATTTGTATGTTTTGTCCTTGTTTATCGAATACAACGTGCTTGAGTAGAACAAAATTTACTATCTTCAACATTTGTTTTTTCTCTAAAAAACTTTCATCTTTATCCCTCTTCTTGTATTAAAAACCCTATTCTCTTATTGTTTGTTTGATTGACCATGATTAAAAGTAGAACCAAGGTTGTCTTCGTTTTTCTTATCGATGTATGTGATTCTAGGATCCACGTCGGAGCGAGAAGGCTGCTCGAATGAAGGATATTTATTCTCCAGAGGTAAGTGTCGATCCTAACTTTTCAGTCTTCACGGACGTCGCTCTTGAAGTAAGCCATATTAACTGTGATGAGGTCGTCTTTTCACATACAATATATACTATAAAGTGTGATTTCCCTTGTGCCCAAATTTATTGTAGTTTTTTAAGGCCACAAGGTTTTGTCCAATGTAAATTATTCCCAATTCCTGAAGAGTGGTGATGCTCGGTGTTGTTTTATGGAAAGATCGGTTTCATCAATTTGATATCAATGAGTTTTTGGTCGCAAACGGACTCTTCAGAAGGGAATGAGTAGTATAAAAGATTGTTCATTTCTACAAAATGAGAGATATCAAAAATCAAATATACATACATATATCACCACGAAATTTGGGAGCTGTCCAAACATGAGTCCAAACTCTTCTAGATATTGTTTTATACATTTCACTTTTTATTTTTCAAAAGATAGTTGTAGGTGAATCTAGAATATGTTTTCTGAATACTGAAGCACACGTCGACATCCAAAATAGTTTAGATTCTAAAGAAAACCTGTTATTAAGATTGCAAATTAAAAGAACTGAATATTGGTGAGCATATCATCCCTTACCAAAGCGAATGGGCATTTGGGTTTTGTCCAAACTATATACTTCATAATACACTATGCTTCTGCGGCTTCACTTTCGGTTGAAATTTGCATTACTTCAACATCTATGATGAAAAAATAGATTATGAAATTTGTGACAATGAGTGCTTGTGAGAGGTGAAACCAAACGGTCCATGTAGAAGAGACATAGACAAGCAATGTTACCCATGGAACCAATCTTAATATTTTTGTTTGTTATTGTTTTCATTTTGAGAATTTTTTTAATTTAATAAATTCAAACAATGTATTTGTTTTAATCTTGCATCATTATAATTATCTTAAAACAAACTTCAGTTGTGTAGTTTTAGTTTTATATTCATGACAGATGAAGAAATAACAAAGATAACATATCGTCAATTTTTTGATGAGAAAATTAGACCAAATAATTATGTTAGGTAAGAATTAGGGATATGAGGAAATTTCATATATTAGAGCAATTTCAAGTGAAAAATAAATAATAAATAGACAACATTATAATATAAAAGTATGAGGGATATATTCTTAAGCTAAAGAATGATGGAATATGTGTGAGGAGTGGTTTGAATAAGTAAAACAACAATGGTGGTGATCTTAAGCTAGAAGAAGAAAACATTGAGACAATCCACAAACTAAACCTAAGTGTATGAGTTGCTTATTGTTTTAAAGAGTTTTGGGTTTTCTCAATGTTAATCTGGGTCTAGTTAATACACCAGATGACAAATCTATATACTTAGTTAGTAAATTAAAATCAAATACATTGTAAAGATAATATAGTTACATACACGTGACTAATAATAAGTCATGTTATTCGTCACAAAATTTGATTCTTCTACATAATATTCACACTTGTAATTCAATGATTGATAACAAAATAATATAATGATTACTTTAACAAATATCATTTCTTCTTCTTTGTTGCGTTCTCTCCATTGCTATCAGAGCACAATCATATCTAACGTAAATTTTCCATCTCTGAGTTCTGACACGGCTCCTTCTAGTTATCTTCAACCTGACCTGAATTTGACCAACATATCTCAAATCACTCAAATAGGCAACAACTTTAGGATAATGAAGCTAGACATAACAAAATGTGTACTCTTGTAAGTTATGATTGTCCCAATCATCAAGAGAAATCACATCTTTGGCTATATCACGGGTGATATGCCTTGCCCCCCCTAAGGATATCTTTGACTTTGTTGGAAAAATGGTTCACAATTCTCCTTATGAAGACTGGTACTCTATAGACCAACTCTTACTTGGATGGTTATTCACCACCATATCCACTGGAATAGCAGTTTAATTTCTAGACCAAAAGTCTTTTAAGGGATTATTTGATGTCTTAACAAGGTTTTTTAGCTCATAAACTAGAGTCAAAACCACTTAACTTAAAAGTGAATTTCAACAAAACACAAATGAATGATAAATATGGAGGAATACTTAGCCAAGATAAAATCCATTGCTGAAAACTTAGTGGTACGACGTTGTAGTGTCACTATTAAGAACTTAGTCTTACAAATCATTGATGTCTTAGAATTAGACGATACCCATATAGTTCTAGGTCTAGCAGACAAGGACATTATCAATTGGGTTGATCTACAAACTTCTGCAATGAATTTTGATAGGTTGGAACAACTATTTATCCTACAAGATGATATGGTTAATTTCACTTAGATAACTACTAATCACAAAAAGGCAAGAATATATTGACAACATAAGAGGTTAAAGTTCATATCCTAGAGGCTAGGGTTGTGGTTGTAGATATGGGAATCAGAGTAACTGAAAAGGAAGGTACAATAAAACTTACATGAGAGGTGGAGGTAGATAGTCTCCAGATATACCAAATTTGTAGATCTGTGGCAAGTTTGGTCATACATCAATAACATGTTATTACATCGGTGATCCAAATACTAAGGGTTAAAATCTGGAGAGCAACAACAACCTCACACAATTCAATCAGATTTTAGTGTTTTTCTAGTGAATTAGGATTCTAACAATGATGCAAAATAGTATGTGAATTCTAGAGCAATACACCACGTCACTCACAACCCAAGCTTCATAATGTAAGAGGGTCAATTATGAAGGTAAAGTCTCTGTCAAGTTTGGAAAGGTTTGGAACTGTTTAATTGAAAAAGTTGGTAATTATAGCATTCCTATAGTTGATAACAAACACTTAACTCTTAAAAACATATGAGATGTTCCAACCATTTCTAAAAATTGAATTTATATTTCTTAATTTACCTCAACCAATTTTGTTTATGTTTAATGCTTTAAGGATATCTGTTTTGTTAAGGATTTGGACACACTGAGGACTTTATTAACAAGAAGATCTAAAGAACTACTTTTGAACCGAGAAGTTAGTTAAGTTTCAAGATTCAAGTCTTAATATTCTTGTTTAGAAGAGTGTCTAACACCTCCTTAGTTATTAAGTGATGGTGGAAAATGGTTTACCCTTCTTTTTCCTTCTAAATAAGATAATGGACAATATTCTACTACATCCCTCTTCAGAATCCACACAAGATAGTGTACAATATTCTAGAACCCAAGAAAAAGTTACTAGCTGAGCCTGAGAGATAAAAGTAGCTCAAGATGGCCAAAACATATATCAAACATACAGTACTTAAAAGAACTATAATAAGGTCCCAAACACCTTATCTTTTAATTAGTTAACCTATTTTGATTATTTTGTAACTTAAGTTATCTAAGAGTTCTTTTTTAGCCTTATATCTTATTTATTGTCATTGTAGAGTTAGGATGTTGCCTCGATAGTAAGAAGTTTAAAAAAGATGAGGTTTTGGATGATTTCAAGAGTGTGCGGCTGACCATAGGAAAATAAGCTTTGTAAATAATTTAAAACCGAAGGTCAGTTTTTCAGGGTTTGAATATTTTATTTTGGCTTAATATTTTAGTAATAAAAAGCATAAATAACAAATTAAATGAGTTGTTTACATCACCCATCGGGGGATTCCCCGATGTTACTAAAATGTACCTAAATCATATATGGTCCATAGGGTATACCTAGCAAAGTATATAAAAAACAAACAACCTGATAATATGATACTGTAAAAGATTCATAAGGAAAACAAGGTACACGGATTTAAGCAACATGATAACCATCACAAGCAAGATACGAAGGACTTACTGTTCGAGGATCATGTTGTCATCAAGCTTGATGTTGGCTTCCGATCTAGTATGAGGTTGTTATGAATGAGAAACTGGGTGAGTTAATGTCAATTACATCAGAATTAGAGTCATGAGAACTATTTTTGTTGACTTGAGGATTCAGATAATTGGTTCTTGGTGGCTGGTAAACATTTTCTTCATCGAGGGCCATCGAGAACATTTTATAGTTAGTATTAACTTTATGGAATATATCTAGAGCAGCACAATGTTCTTTATCATTGGTGGACTCTACGACAGTAACATCAATAACTTTTCTATGGATGTTAACATTGATGAGGTCATTTCCTTGCCTACGACGAACAGATGTCGGGGTAGCGATGCAGTTGTCGACTATGTGGCCTGAAAACACATAGCCCATTCCGCTTTGTCCCCATTGATAACACTTGTAGCTTACTATTCTGGAACTATATATGTTCAACACTTTGAGTGCATATTCATGATCTATGCTATTGGAGAGTGACAATACTAGCCCACAACTGTGTAGCAAAAAATGAGTGAGAATAGGGGGCGACATTACATGTATAATTGGTACAATAATGATGGTGAGAGGGTTGTTTCCAAAGAGATTTGAATGAAGAATGATAGTAACAGTCATGCTGGAAGCAAGAGTGGAAGCTCTTACAAGATAGACTCTAGGTCTCGATGATATGACCTAAGATATAATGTAACCATGTCAACCTCGAGAGCGTAAAGTGATCGGAAACCTTCTGTTGTCGCGACCAGGGTAAACAAAAGGCAATGAATCTAGAGTGTTTGGACCAAATGAGATTATAGGGATAAAACTAGTATATGGCGGCACATTTGAATTGACTGAAAATGTAGTAGTTGTATTGTTTAGATGAGAGCGAGTTTGTAATTGAGGAATGTTTATGATATTTGTTTTTGGGTTAATAAAACACTGTTAAATGTTAAGTCGGTGAGTTTTATGGTTTGGACCAGTCCCAAGTGGCTGCACATTAAAAACATCATTGAAACAATCATTAACAACTGATGGGTTGCAAACTGAATTTAAGAGGGGGTTGTCATGCAGATTATAATTGGTAAGGATGACCAATGGGCTTTTGGAAGATGGATTGACTAGAGGTAAAACAGTTTAGGTGCTGGTTTGGAAGATCAATTTTGTCTTTAGTGAAGGTTTAGGATTATTGGTTTTGTTCAAGAGGATAGATTCACTAATTGGGAAGAGATCTTGAGGTATGATGGTATCATGTAGTAAGGAGGACGTATAAACACGAGGGTTACCAATAGAACCAGATGGGGGGAAGACATTGACAATGATGCATGTGGAGAACATTTGATAAACCAACGAGAGAATAAGGATTGATGTATGATATATGGTTGTGGATGGTGGTTAAATCGAGATGCGTATGTCTTCGCAATTATGCTTGGTAAAGACTAGGTTTGCATGCATGGCGATAGTGAACCCGAGTTTTCGGAGGTTGATAAAAATACCCCAAACCCTAAACTTAGATGTATGCATCAACATATCAAGGTTGGGATGGAGTCTCACTTCTAGGAGACGTTTTGCAACAACAATTCTACAAACAGATTCTTGTGTTGGGGAACCATACGCAAAAACATTTGAGTTGTGCTACTTTACAAAGGGTGACATGCAGGGCCTCGAGATTTCGGTCACTATAGGACGAGACCTGTCAAAAGTAGTTAGCAGTACTGTTAGGGAGAAAAGGTGTTACCACTTGAATGAGTTCATTGATGTGTAAGTTCATCACATTAGATGAGCCAGGTTACTTGTTCTTTCTCCGAGGGTTTTTTTTCCAGTTGTTTTTTATTTTTATTATATTATGTTGTGTGGACTAGTAAGTTATCTTGAAGAAAGGTAATTATTTTTGGAAAGTATAATCAATGGAGTTTAGTTTGGTTGTCTTATTTTGGATTAAGATAATGTAATTATAGTTTGTGTGTTTATCGTTCTGATTGTCAAACATTCTACAATAGTTAGGCGATAGTAATAACTCTGTTTTATAACAAATATAGTATGCTTGATTGGTTTACAATGAGAAAAATTGTTCTCGTATAGGTTATATCTTGATAACTGGGGATGATCTATATACAAGTTTCTTGCACCTGCAAGTTAGAGAGATACGCAAATCTTTCAAGCCAAAAATTTCAGAGACTAATTAATTCGAAGAGAGAAAATTTACATAGCAAATTGTCATTGGTTATGCAGTGCATACACACGGAGGGGTGTATTGTTGATCATGGAAGAGCCAAACAAGAGGCTTCAAGAACAAATATTTGAAGACTTATGACACGTTAGAGGCTTATAAGAGAATGAGAAATGGTAATAGACAAGACTTTATTACTGAAACTGTCAAAGAGGACAAAAACCATCAAGAAAACAACTAATACAAAAGAGTGTTCATAAAAGATAAGAAGCAAATTTATACAATTTTATCATTATCTTATAGCCATAATTCTGAAATATGAAGTTTTGTTGTAGCATGTGTTTTTAATAAAAAAAACTTTAAACCAATAGAGTTTTTAAATATTTAGTGATCCTAGCAATTGGGATTAGTGATTTTAGATGTATGGGGAGTCTCTCTCTAGAAATTTAGTATAAACGTTTCTCTCATGTTTTGGCTTAATATCGTTCGTTGCCAATAAACTAACAGCTGTTTCTCTTTTATAGCATTTTTCTCCAATTTTTTTTTCTCAGTATGAGTTATCCTTTCATTTTTTTTCACAAGATTTATTAAATGTTCTCACAAATACGGTTAAAATTTGTATCGCTACAACCTGGAGGTACAAATAATTAGCAAAAAGGAATATTATTCGATAATATAAAAAATAATAAAGATCAATATATATTAGTATATAAGACTCAGGGCTCTGTTTTGGTACTTTTAGAGAAAAAATGAAATAACATCTTGATGAATTGCAGTTTTATACATAACTTAGATTACAAATAAATTTGTATCTCCTTCAAATATCCTAAACTAATGGATTTTCTCTTAAGTGGTGGGTAAGGGAACCTTGCACAATGGATACATAGTTGGATCTTCCCTCATAGTTCTAAAGAGTTCTTAGAGATGTTAAATGTCTAAGAAATGTCCGTAAGAGAATATTTAGATGAGATATAAAAAAGTAGATAGAAAAAGTGATAAAAGGAATAATAAAACAATGATTGATCCCCTTTCCCAATAACGGGTGTTGCTTTATATAGCACAAGTGGACAGTCTATAAATTACATGATTACCCCCTCCTATGGATATTTCACCCCCCTAATTTACTAATCTTAACCATAATTATTATTTGTTAGACAAAGCACCCTCAATATTACATATTTTTTAGTTTTCTTACACAATATTTTTATAAAACCCAATTAGCTCATTTATTTACCTAATATTTCTTCCATTTATCAGTAGCCCTCAGTCCTTGTGAAGATATTTGATCAAGGACTAATCTATGGAGAGGGATTTTTCTTCCTTATGTATCTCCTCAGATTCATGACTTCACTGGTTGCATTGATGACTTCATATATGTGCACCGTGTTTTTATGCCACATATTAGAGTGGTTTCTAACATGTAACATATACATCACATCCAATCCATGTGTCAAAATAATTTTTGAGTGATGACACATGCATCGTTTCTGATCCACGTGTTTTCTGGCACAAATATGTATGCCTTCTAAAATGACTTATGAGTGGAACGGTGTGTCAAAAAACTCATACACTTCTCAACACGCGTGTACTTCAAATTATAGGTGGAAATGTTATATTCCAATATACTTTTCATCTTTCATAGGCACATGTCACGTAAGTAAAACCCTTTATCTTATTGAGCTTTCGCAACCATTTGAAGCCCATACTTCCCCCTTTAAATAATTTAACTTATCAATTTCAAAGTTACTCATTTTCATCATTTCTAGAGAGATAGAGAGAAAAACATCTAGTTAGAGAGAGAAACAATTTTATTACTTCCCTAAACATTTTCTTCCATCTCTCATGCCCAAAAAACATTATTAACTTGAAAGATAAAAGATATGAGAGTGGTTTAACATAGGTAAAAAATCCTAAAAGAGAAACGTTGTTGGCTTAGATGATGAGCCCAAATCGTTGCAGGCTTTCAAAACCTTCTATTACGTCTGATGTAGAAACACTCCGCAGAAGGGACTTGAAACACCAACGCTTCATCTGATCCTCCTACCACTCATCCCCCGATCAGAATTATTTGACGCTCGACAAAAGTGACCTCAACCTTTAATATGAAACAAATCGTGCTTCAACGTTCATTCCAATGGGCGATAGACACCAATTAACTAAAAAACCAAAAGATGATCATTCAAAGAGGAAAAGATCTCTGAACGCCCTCTCAAAAAGGTGTGTCAAAATTAAAAATAAATCTACTACTTCTACATTTGTGAATACTCCCAAAGGCACCCTTCAAACCACTCCCAAAATTCACTCCTTGAAAGTTTTCGCAAACGATTCCAGAAGTAACCCCTTAACCGAAGGCGACAACAAAACCTACTCCTTTGACTAGACCGTGAAAAATGTCACCTTTCGAACCCATTAATGAAGTGAGAGAAAGGTATTTAGTTGATGAACTTGATGATGATAAAAAAGAAGATATAGTTGTTGTGGATCTTCAACCTATTATATTTATCGCTGACCCATCTTCCCAGGTCGGACCTTTCGAGCAGACTCAAACGCCAGCACCCCAGACGACTAAGTCAAAAAGAAAATATATAATATCGAATCTTCCTTGAACATCGAAGTTATTTTAGGAAATAATTTAAGGAAGGGAGAGGATATACTAGCATTGCATATAATTAAGTACAAATACTTTTAACAGCATGATGAAGTCAAGCTTAGAGACCGATACGAAGTTCCAAACTTCATTCATATCCAATTCCTTGAGCCGAGCATGGAGTCTTATTTTTTAATATTTGACCTCGTCATATTTTTGTACTTGAGAGAATTGGTTCTAGGTACCACGAATCCAATAAACTCCCCACACTGAAAGACCGATGGAAAATCCCAGATAACGTCAAGTTTTGAATCATGGTGAAAGGAGAAACCCATTTTCCGCAAAGTCCGCAATTCTTTAGGCCTATTTTTTTCATGTGGCTTTTTGCTCTCTTTCCATCCTCGTAGTTGGAGCTCTTTAATGAACTCGACCTTTATCACTATGATGTCCTTCATATGTTTTTATAGCTATTGGGAATTCCACTCACATTGCACCAACTGATTTTCAACTAGACCATTTACCACAACACGAACTATCACGGTTATTACATCTTGGTTTGGTAAGAAATCTGCGAGAATCTGACCAATAATGAAGAAACTAATTTATCTTTGTACGAGGTTGCACAACTTAGATTCCCATAAGTTCAACTAACCGGGGTTGTGTTAGAAACTTGTGTAGCATCAAAGGTAAGTAACCTGTACTAGTACCCCGATATCAATTTGTGGTGTTTCCTTCTCTTTTTCCTGACTAATCATGGTTGTGCTTCCACTCATTTTGAGAAGTAATCTATGAAAATTATTATAAATATTCTTCATCGTGGAGCCAGCAGTGGTGGACATATGATATTCAAGCTTTGTCGATTAAATTATATTGCCTTAGTTATAATCTCTAGTATATTACGGGGACTTGTATTTAATTGGTGAATTTGTGGCACGTGTCACACTTATTAACTTTTTTCCTTGCATTCTTCATAATGATTGGCCATAATAGTCTTCGAACAATATTATTTTGTATAATGATTTATATCTGCACTGAATTCTACCTTATTTTTCATATAGTTCTTCCATGATAAAGGTTGTTTCATTTGTGCAAAATCACCTTAATATAGGCCTGGTTAGACCTCTTTTATACTACGTGGCCGACGTGAATCTTGTTGACTTTTTTTGAATTTTACGTGCTTTCATTTACTTTTGGGTAACACTCATTCTATCAAAAACAAATTCTTTCTCTTCTTTTTTTCTATTGTCATTATCCTTTCGAATATGAAGGTTGAATTTTTTTTTGACAATATGACATTTTATTATAATATTATTCATCATACTGAAAATGTGCAAAATGAAAATGCGATTGCTTAACGTGTTCAAATTGAACAACCAACCATTGTTGCTATATATTATAAATTATTTTTAAGCTAAATTTTTAATTTTTTGTTATATAAAACTTCAAATTATAAAAAATATCATCTAAATATTTTAATGACATACACATTTTTACTAACAATATTTTATTTTAACTTTTTATTCAATTTTTTTAGTTTCAAAATTAACATCAATTTTTTAGTTAATTTTATAACTATTAAAGACTACACTATAATTAATAATTAATTTAATCGTTCAATTTATTTACTTTATATATCTCTTGCTTTGGAGTTGCATTTAAATATTAAAATATTTTTTGACATATATTTTATTTCAAAATTCAAAAATTATCCGATATTTTGTTTATATTTTTATAAATATATAGTACAAAAAAGCGAGAAAAAAGAAAAAAAGAGAAGCTCCAAGAACAAAGTATAAAAAATCCTGACGTGCATGAAATAAAGAAAAAATTTAGACTAACGTTAAACTAAATTTCAAACACCTAAAACCTATAGTATAATAAATATTGGGTTCAAATCGAATTTTATTTTCAAATAAACAAATTTAGCTAATCTCTTTTTTCATCTTATTAATAAAATTTATACATATATATTATTAAAGATATCTAATCAAATTTGATTTATTAAAAATTTATTAAAATAAAATCATATATATATATATATATATATATATATTGTAGAAATTGTATCTAAATATTTTTAATTGAATTTTTGCATTTAACTTTTTTATTTGAAATGTTTAGTTTTCTAATTTATACAAAATAAAATTGATTCTTTTTCAATTCAATTTGTTTAATTTTTATAACTATTAAAACTCCAAATACCAACTTTTAATAATATAAATGAATAATCTATTTGCTTATAATATATATTTTAGTTTGAAAATTACATTTTGAGATAATTTTAAATGTATATGTATTTATTTCAAAATTTTAAAAAATGACATTTTATTTTAGTATTTATAATATATACAATTGGGATAATATTATGATAATGATATTAAAAAAAATTAAATAAATAGAAATATAAGTATATATCAATGAATAAGAAAGTAAATCACCAACAGGTTGGTTTCGTTAGGTAAACTTATATTGATTTTTAACACTTGTTATCCATTCTTATTCCATTTTATACAGTAAAAATATATCTTGATATTATACTAAAATTATATATATATTATGGAATACAAATAATAAGCAATAAATAAATCGGATAAAAGTTAATAACAATAATAGTAATAAAATTGAATATAAAAAATAATAAGATGCCAATTTTATACGTATTCTTTAAATTAATTGAGTTTAAAAAAATATTCACATATCAAATGTACTTTTAGATTTCCATATAGCATTAAAAATATATATATATATTAACTTTGACTTATAATATATATATATATATATATATATATATATATATATATATAGAACCACTATTTATTATATTCCCCAACTATATTTGTTGAATATTTTTTAAATAATTATTTTTATTAATTGTTTTATATTAGAAGGGAATTAGTAGTATAAAAAGATTGTTCACCTCCACAATGAGAGATATCAGAACCCAAATATACATACATATATCACCACAACATTTGGAAGCTACCCAAACATGAGTCCAAACACTTTTAGATATTTTTTTCTGATTTCGCTTTTGATCTTTCAAAACATAGTCGGAGGTGAATCTAGAATATGTTTTCCGTATGATGAAACACACGTCCACATCCAAAATAATTTAGATTCTAAAGAAAACCTGTTATTACATTGCAAATCAAAAGATGACGATCTTGGTGAGCGTATCATCCCTTACCAAAGGGAATGGGCATTTGAATTTTGTCCACACTGGATACCGCATAATACACTATTCTTCTGCGGCTTCACTTTCGGCGGAAAGTTGCATTATTTCGACATTTACAATGAGAAAGTAGATTTTTACATGTGTGATGGCGTGTGTTTGTGGGAGGTGAAACCAAACGGTCCAATAATTATGTGATGAGAAAATAAGACCATATAATTATGTTTGGTAAGAATTAGGGATATGAGGAACTTTTATATATTAGAGCAATCTCAAGTGAAAATAAATAATAATAATAATAATAATAAATAGACAACATTATAATATAAAAGTATGGTGGATAAAATCTTAAGCTAAAGAATGATGGAAGTTCTGTGAGGAGTGGTTTGAATAAGTAAAACAACAATGGTAGTGATCTTAAGCTAGAAGAAGAAGACATTGAAACAATCGACAAATATATGACCTAAGATATAGTGTAACCATGTCAACCTCAAGAGCGTAAAGTGATCGGAAACCTTCTGTTGTCGCGACCTTGGTGAACAAAAGGCAATGAATCTAGAGTGTTTGGACCAAATGATATTATATGGAGAAACTAGTATATGGCGGCACATTTGAATTGACTGAAAATGTACTAGTTGTATTGTTTAGATAAGAGCGAGTTTGTAATTGAGGAATGTTTATGCTATTTGTTTTTTGGTTAATAAGGGACTGAAGCAACACTGTTAGATGTTAAATCGGTGAGTTTTATGGTTTGGACCAGTCCTAAGTGGCGGCACATTAAAAACATCATTGAAACAATCATTAACAATTGACGGGTTGCAAACTGAATTTAAGAGGGGATGTCATGCAGATTATAATTGGTAAGGATGACCAATGCGCTTTTGGAAGATGGGTCGACTAGAGGTAAAACAGTTTAGGTGCTTGTTTGGGAGATCAATTTATTCTTTAGTGAAGGTTTAGGATTACTGGGTTTGTGGTTTCGTTCAAGGGGATAGATTCACTAATTGGGAAGAGATCTTGAGGTATGATGGTTTCATGTAGTAAGGAGTATGTATAAACATGAGGGTTACCAATAGAACCGGATGAGGGAAGACTTTGACGATGATGCATGTGGATAACGTTTGATAAACCAACGAGAGAATAAGGATTGATGTATGAGATATGGTGGTGGATGGTGGTTAAATCGAGATGCGTATGTCTTCGCAATTATGCTTGGTAAAGACTAGGTGTGCATGCATGGCGATAGTGAACCCGACTCTTCGGAGGTTGATAAAAATACCCCAAACCCTAAACTTAGATATATGCATCAACATATCAAGGTTGGGATGGAGTCTCTCTTCTAGGAGACGTTTTGCAACAACAATTCTACAAACACATTCTTGTGTTGGGGAACCATACGCGAAAACATTTGAGTTGTGCTACTTTGCAAAGGGTGACATGCAGGGCCTCGAGATTTAGGTCACCATAAGACGAGACCTGTCAAAAGTAGTTAGCATTACTGTTAGGGAGAAAAGGTGTTACCACTTGAATGAGTTCATTGATGTGTAAGTTCATCACATTGGATGAGCCAGGTTAGTTGTTCTTTTTCCGAGGGTTTTTTTTTTCCAGTTGTTTTTTATTTTTATTATATTATGTTGTATGGACTAGTAAGTTATCTTGAAGAAAGGTAAGTAATTTTGGAAAGTATAATCAATGGAGTTTACTTTGGTTGTCTTATTTTGGATTAAGATAATGTAATTATAGCTTGTGTGTTTATCGTTCTGATTGTCAAACATTTTACAATAGTTAGGCGCTAGTAATAACTGTGTTTTCTAACAAAGATAGTACGCTTGATTGGTTTACAATGAGAACAATTGTTCTCGTATAGGTTATATCTTGATAACTGGGGATGATCTATGTACAAGTTTCTTGCACCTGCAAGTTAGAGAGATACGCAGATCTTTCAAGAAGAAAGTTCAGAGAGTCATTAATGCGGAGAGAGAAAATTTACATAGCAAATTTTCATTGGTTATGCAGTGCATACACACGGAGGGTTGTACTGTTGATCCCGGAAGAGCCAAACAAGAGGCTTCAAGAACAAATATTTGAAGACTTATGACCCGTTATAAGAGAATGAGAAATGGTAATAGGCAAAACTTTATTACTGAAACTGCCAAAGAGCGCAAAAACCATCAGGAAAACAACTAATACAAAAGAGTGTTCACTAAAGATAAGAAGCAAATTTGTACAATTTTATCATTATCTTATAGCCATAAGTCTAAAATATGAAGTTTTGTTGTACCATATGTTTTTAATAAAAAAAAATTAAACCAATGGAGTTGTTAAAGATTGAGTGATCCTAAAAATTGGGATTAGTGATTTTAGATATATGGGGAGTCTCTCTCTAGAAATTTAGTATAAACGTTTCTCTCATGTTTTGGCTTAATATCGTTCGTTGCCACTAAAGTAACAGTTGTTTCTCTTTTATAGCATTTTTCTCCAATTTCTTTTTCTCAGCATTAGTTATCCTTTCATTCTTTTCACAAGATTTATTAAAAGGAATATTATTCGATAATATAAAAAATAATAAACCAGAAGATCAATATAAATTAGTAGAGCAAAAATAAAATAGACATCTTGATGAATTGCAGTGTTATACATAGCTTAGATTACAAATAAATTTGTATCTCCTTCAAATATCCTAAACAAATGGATTTTCTCTTAAGTGGTGGGTATGGGAACCTTGCACAAATGGATACATAGTTGGATCTTCCCTCATAGTTCTAAAGAATTCTTAGAGATGTCAAATGTTTAAGAAATGTCCGTGAGAGAATATTTAGAAAGAGATATAAAAAAAGTAGATAGGAAAAGTGATAAAAGAAATAATAAAACAATGATTGATACCCTTTCCCAATAACGGGTGTTTCTTTATATAGTACAAGTGGACGGTCTATAAATTACATGATTACCCCCTGCTATGGACATTTCACCCCCCTAATTTACTAATCTTAACGATAATTATTATTTGTTACAAAAAACACCCTCAATATTACATATTTTTTAGTTTTCTTACACAATATTTTTATTAAGCCAAATTAGCTCATTTATTTACCCACTTTAGCTTATTTTTCCTAATATTTCTTCCATTTATTAGTAGCCCTCAGTCCTTGCGAAGATATTTGAGCAAGGACTAATCTATGGAGATGGATTGTTCTTCCTTATGTATCTCCTCGGATTCATGACTTCACTGGTTGCATTAATGACTTCATATATGTGCACCGTGTTTTTATGCCACATATCAGAGTGGTTTCTAACATGTAACATATACATCACATCCAATCCATGTGTCAAAACAATTTTTGAGTGATGAAACATGCATCTTTTTTTTATCCACGTGTCAGTTACTTTCTGGCCCAAATATGTATGCCTTCCAAAATGACTTATGAGCGAAAAGGTGTGTCAAAAAATTCATATACTTCTCAACACGCATGTGCTTCAAATTATAGGTGGAAATGTTATATTCCAAAATACTTTTCATCTTTCATAGGCACTTGTCACCTAAGTAAACCCCTTTATCTTCTTGGGCTTTCGCAGCCATTTGAAGCCCACACTTCCCTCTTTATATAATTTAATTGGTCAATTTCAAAGTTACTCATTTTCATCATTTCTAGAGAGATAGAGAGAAAACATCTAGTTAGAGAGAGAAACAATTTTATTGCTTCCCTAAACATTTTCTTCCATCTTTCATGCCTAAAAACATGATCAACTTGAAAGATAAAAGATATGAGAGTGGTTTAACATAGGTAAAAAATCCTAAGAGAGAAATGTTGTTGGCTTAGATGATGAACCCAAATCGTTGCAGAAGGGACTTGATGTAGAAACACTCCGCAGAAGGGACTTGGAACACCAACGCTTCATCCGATCCTCCTACTACTCAGCCCCCGATCAGAATTGTCTGACGCTCGACAAAAGTGACCTCAACCTTTAATATGAAACAAATCGTGCTTCATCGTTCATTCCAATGGGTGATAAACACCAATTAACTAAAAAACCAAAAGATGATCGTTCGAAGAGGAAAAGAACTCTGAACTCCCTCTCAAAAAGGTATGTGAAAATTGAAACTAAATCTACTACTTCTACATCTGTGAATACTCCCCAAGGCACCCTTCAAACCACTTCCGAAAGTAACTCCTTGAAAGTTTTCACAAACGATTCCAGAAGTAACCCTTTAACCGAAAGCGACAATAAAACCTACTCCTTCGACAAGACCGTGAAAAGTGTCACCTTTCGAACCCATTAATGAAGTGAGAGAAAGGTATTTAGTTGATGAACTTGATGATGATAAAAAAGAAGATATAGTTTTTGTGGATCTTCAACCTATTATATTTATCGCTGACCCAACTTCCCAGGTCGGACCTTTCGAGCAGACTCAAACGCCAGCACCCCAGACGACTAAGTCAAACAATAAAAAATATAATATCAAATCGTCCTTGAACATAAAAGTTATTTTAGGAAATAATTTACGGAAGGGCGAGGGTATGCATCTTCTATCGTTGCACATAATTAAGTACAAATACTTTTACCAGCACGATGAAGTCGAGCTTAGAGACCGATAGGATGTTCCAAACTTCATTCATATCCAATTCATTGAGCCGAGTAGCGAGTCTTGTCTTTTAATATTTGACCCCCTCATATTTTTGTACATGAGAGAATTGGTTCTAGGTACCACAAATCCAATAAACTCCCCACAATGAAGGACCGATGGAAAATCCCAGATAACGTCAAGTTTCGAATCACGGTGAAAGGAGAAACCCATTTTTCCGCAAAGTCCGCAATTCTTTAGGCCTATTTTTTTTATGGTGGCTTTTTGCTCTCTTTACATCCTCGTAGTTGGAGCTCTTTAATGCACTCGGCCTTTATCACTGTGATGTCCTTCATATGTTTTAATAGCTGTTGGGAATTCCACTCACATTGCACCAACTGATTTTCAACTAGACCATTTACCACAACACGAACTATCACAGTTATTACATCTTGGTTTGGTAAGAAATCTGCGAGAATCTGACCAATAATGAAGAAACTAATTTATCTTTGTACGAGGTTGCACAACTTGAATTCCCATAAGTTCAACTAACCGGGGTTGTGTTAGAAACTTGTGTAGCATCAAAGGTAAGTAACCTGTACCAGTACCCCGATATCAATTTGTGGGTTTCCTTCTCTTTTTCCTGACTAATCATGGTTGTGCTTCCACTCATTTTAAGAAGTAATCTATGAAAATTATTATAAATATTCTTCATCGTGGAGCCATCAGTGGTGGACATATGATATTCAAGCTTTGTCGATTAAATTATACTGCCTCAGTTATAATCTCTAGTATATTACGGGGACTTGTATTTAATTGGTGAATTTGTGGCACGTGTCACACTTATTAACTTTCTTCCTTGCATTCTTCATAATGATTGGCCAATAATAGTCTTCGAACAATATTATTTTGTATAATGATTTATATCTGCATTGAACTCTACCTTATTTTTCATATAGTTCTTCCATGATAGAGGTTGTTTCATTTGTTCAAAAGCACCTTAATATAGGCCTGGTTAGACCTCTTTTATACTACGTGGCCGACGTGAATCTTGTTGACTTTTTTTAATTTTACGTGCTTTCATTTACTTTCGGGTAACACTCATTCTATCAAAAACAAATTCTTTCTCTTCTTTTTTTCTATTGTCATTATCCTTTCGAATATGAAGGTTGAATTTTTTTTTTACAATATGACATTTTATTATAATATTATTCATGATACTGAAAATGTGCAAAATAAAAATGCGAGTGCTTCAGGTTTTGATTTTCAAAACGTGTTCAAATTGAACAACCAACCGTTGTTGTTGCTATATATTATAAATTATTTCTAAACTAAATTTTTAATTTTTTGTTATTTAAAACTTCAAATTATAAAAAATATCATCTAAATATTTTAATGGCATACACATTTTTACTAACAATATTTTATTTTAACTTTTTATTCAATTTTTTTAGTTTCAAAATTAACATCAATTCTTTTTTAGTTAATTTTATAACTATTAAAGACCACAAGAATTAATAATTAATTTAATCATTGAATTTATTTACCTTATATATCTCTTGCTTGGGAGTTGCATTTAAATATTAAAATATTTTATGACATATATTTTATTTCAAAATTCAAAAATTATCCGATATTTTGTTTATATTTTTATAAATATATTGTAAAAAACGAGAAAAAAGAAAGAAAGAGAAGCTCCCATAACAAAGTATAAAAAATCCCAACGTGCATGAAATAAAGAAAAAGTTTAGATTAACGTTAAACTAAATTTCAAACACCTAAAACCTATAGTATAATAAATATTGGGTTCAAATCGAATTTTATTTTCAAAAAAACAAATTTAGCTAATATCTTTTTTCATCTTATTAATAAAATTTATACATATATATTATTAGAGATATCTAATCAAATCGGATTTATTAAAAATTTATTAAAATAAAATCATATATATATATATATATATATATATATAAATGAATTGTAGAAATTGTATCTAAATATTTTTAATTGAATTTTTGCATTTAAATTTTTTATTTGAATTTTTTAGTTTTTTAATTTATAGAAAATAAAATTGATTCTTTTTCAATTCAATTTGTTTAATTTCTATAACTATTAAAACTACAAATACCAACTTTTAATAATATAAATGATATATTTTAGTTCGAAAATTACATTTTGAAATAATTTTAAATGTATATGTATTTATTTCAAAATATTAAAAAATGACATCTTATTTTAGTATTTATAATATATACAATTGGGATAATATAATGATAATGATATTACCAAAAAAAATTAAATAAATAGAAATGTAAGTGTATATATAAATGAATAAGAAAATAAATCATCAACACTTTTATTGATTTTTAACACCTGTTATCCATTCTTATTCCATTTTATACAGTAAAAGTATATCTTAATACTATACTAAAATTATATTATATATTATGGAATACAAATAATAAGCAATAAATAAATCGGATAAAAGTTAATAACAATAATAGTAATAAAATTGAATATAAAAAAAGAATAAGATGCCAATTTTATAAATATTCTTTAAATTAATTGAGTTTAAAAAATATTCACATATCAAATGTCATTTTAGATTTCCATATAGCATTAAAAAATATTGACTTTGACTTATAATATATATATATAGAACCACTATTTATTATATTCTCCAACTATATTTGTTGAATATTTTTTAAATAATTATTTTCATTAATAGTTGTATATTAGAAGGGAATGAGTAGTATAAAAAGATTGTTCACCTCCACAATGGGAGATATCAGAACCCAAATATACATACACATATCACCACAACATTTGGAAGCTACCCAAACATGAGTCCAAACACTTTTAGATATGTTTTTTTAATTTCGCTTTTGATCTTTCAAAACATAGTCGGAGGTGAATCTAGAATATGTTTTCCGTATGATGAAACACACGTCCACATCCAAAATAATTTAGATTCCAAAGAAAACCTGTTATTACATTGCAAATCAAAAGATGACGATCTTGGTGAGCGTATCATCCCTTACCAAAGCGAATGGGCATTTGAATTTTGTCCACACTGGATACCGCATAATACACTATTCTTCTGCGGCTTCACTTTCGGCGGAAAGTTGCATTATTTTGACATTTACAATGAAAAGATAGATTTTTACATGTGTGATGGCGTGTGTTTGTGGGAGGTGAAACCAAACGGTCCATGTAGAAGAGACGGAGACAAGCAATGTTACTCGTGGAACCAATCTTAATATGTTTGTTTGTTTTTGTTTTCATTATGAGAATTTTTTTTTAATTTAATAAATTCAGGAAATGTATTTGTTTTGATCTTACATCATTATAATTATCTTAAAATAAACTTCGATTGTGTAGTTTTAATTTTATATTTGTGGCAGATGAAGAAATAAAAAAGATAACAAATTATCAATTTTGTGATGAGAAAACATGTGACTAATAACAAGTCATGTTATTTGTCACGAAATCTGATTCTCCTATATAATATTCACACTTGTAATTTTTATAACTATTAAAACTCCAAATACCAACTTTTAATAATATAAATGAATAATTGATTTTCTTATAATATATATTTTAGTTCGAAAATAACATTTTGAAATAATTTTAAATGTATATGTATTTATTTCAAAATTTTAAAAATTGACATTTTATTTTAGTATTTATAATATATACAATTGGGATAATATTATGATAATGATATTACAAAAAAAATTAAATAAATAGAAATGTAATTATATATCAATGAATAAGAAAGTAAATCATCAACATTTTTATTGATTTTTTTTTGGTTGAATAAAAGCATTAAATAAAATAAAATTTGTTCATACAAGTAACTAGGGCATACCCCGAGGAGATACAATCGATATAAGAAGGTCGATATATGCCACTATAGCATACATAGTAGAAAGAGTAAAGCAACCGAGATAAACAAGAGTACTGAAACGACTCAACAAAGGCCAACCTAGTTGACAGATGGAAACTCCAGGGGACCAAGAATGAAACCGAGGAGGGGAGGATCTTTGGCATTCATATCAGAAGGACGAAGCCTTTATTTATACGAATCAACCTTCCCGACTTGAATATTGATGAGTGATTGTCAAATAAGCAGCACAAAATTTGACTTCTCCCACAGCTTGGAGAAAAGATGAGAAACACAGAATTTGACTAGTCCCGCAGCATTTGAGCGGGAGGAGGATGATTGCAAAAAGTCATCGAACCAGAAAGGAAGATGGTTGCTACAAACAAAACAAAAACAAAATTAAGTTAGAAATATAAAGATTAGATTGGCCAGACTACCTTGGTACCAAGGAATCTGAACTGAAGGTCAGAAAGCATGTGATGAGATACCGCAGAGGCGGGGGAATGAGAGGATCTAAAAATTCTAGTATTCCTCTCACTCCAGATATGGTATACAATAGCACCAAAGCAGGCACGCCAGAGGTATCGTAAACTGGACGGAGGCCAGTTGGACGCCTCAAGGATCCAAGAGTCCCAATTGTTATTGTGGTTTAGAGAAAAACCAAGCTTGGAGCTTGCAAAAGCCCAGATGCTGTGGGTGTAACTACAATCATGGAGGATATGGGGAATGGTTTCTGAGGCTGAATTGCATAAGACACATATCGATGGGGTGTTTAGGCCCCAACTCAGAAGCTTATCCCGGGTGGAAAGTTTTTCTTTAATGGAAAGCCAAAGGATAAAAGAATGGCGGGGAATATTAAACTTATGCCATACTAACCCTGCCCATATGACACTAGGGATGGGCGTACGAATGGCATTGTAGGTATCCTTAATAGTAAAATTAAGGATACCTCTCCTAGCAGTCCAGAAGTGGATGTCGTTGTGAAGGATGTTGGGATGAGGGAGGGAGAGGATGAGATGGTTAATCTCACGGAAGTTACGAATGTTTCTAGCACTGTCAGACCTTAGATGAATCGGCCAGTTCCAGTAACCGTCTCGAATGATATCGGAGACCTTGAGGTTGCTTCCCAAACGAGAATCACGAATAATATTGGGCCCATAGTGGTTGACCAAAGAGGTTGACAACAACCAAGGGTCAAACCAGAAAGAGGTCTTCTCCCCATCACCAATCGCAACCCTGTACAAATTACTAGCAATAGGCCTAAGATTTAAAATTTTTCTCCACGTCCACGAGGAAGAAGAGTCAATATTTAAAGACCAGAAGTTTTTGTCTTTTATCTTCTCAGAGTAAATCCAGTCACACCATATTGAGTTGTCATGTTTACTAACAATAGACCACAAATGTTTGAGGACGGCCGCCTGATTCCAAACTTTTAGGTCTAGAATCCCAAGGCCGCCCTCTAACAATGGCAAGGTCACAGTAGACCATGCCACTTTAGCACCTGTAACCTTCATCTCGTGGCCAGACCAGAGAAAACGACGGAGAGACTGAGAGAGTTCTAAAAGAACTCTAGCAGGGAGAATAAAGATCGAAGACCAATAAACTTGGCCAGCAAAAAGGACAGATTTAATGAGTAGAAGTCTGCCTGCATAAGAGAGGTGTTTGGAAGTCCATGAGGAAATATGGGTAGTGATTTTATCAAGAAGAGGACGACAATCGTTACGAGAAAGTCGACCAGGGAGAAGGGGGACTCCTAGGTATTTAACCGGAAGACAACCAACCTTGAAACCAAGGATATTAATTAAATTTGATCTAAGAGAAAGGTTAACCCCAGAGAGAAAGATGTGGCTTTTTTCGGGGCTAACTTTAAGTCCTGAGAGATCAAAGAAATCATTAAGACCATCCTTGATAAGATTCAGGGAGTTAATGTCACCACGACAGAAAATCATTAAGTCGTCCGCAAAGCAAAGATTGACAATCTTAAGCTTATGACACTTCCAATGGAAACGGAAGTTTACATCATTACTTTTCTCCTTAAGAATATTAGAGAGAACTTGCATGACCAAGACAAATAGGAAAGGGGATAAAGGATCACCTTGTCTGAGACCTTTTCTACCATGGAAAATCCCATGAGGGTCGCCATTAATATTAACGGAATATGAAGGGGTGGCGATACATTGAATGATCCAACTGATCATCTGGACTGGAAAATTCATGGCCACCATGATGTCAAGGATAAGGTGCCACCGAACGTTATCAAAAGCTTTCATCAGGTCAATTTTTAGAGCGACCCTCGGACCCTTGCAGTTAGTCTGATAACCCCTAAGGAGTTCTTGGGAAAGAAGGATATTGTCTATAATACTACGACCAGCCACAAAAGCCGATTGAGATTTGTCAATCAGATAAGGGAATGAACCTTTGATCCTGTCAGCAAGGATCTTGGAAATAATTTTGTAGACCACGTTGCAACAAGCAATTGGCCTGAAATCTTCCGCTGAAGAGGGGGAATCCTTTTTAGGGATAAGAGAAATAATGGTGGCGTTCCAAGAAGGCTCAAGGCGACCCGAATTAAAGAACATTAAGATCCCATCACAAATATCTTTGCCTATTAGGTTCCAGGAATTTTTGAAAAAACCTGCATTGAAACCATCAGGCCCCGAGGATTTATCGCTATCGATACTAAATAGGGCACTTTTAATTTCTGCGCACGAAACAGGACGAACCATCATAGATCGGTCCTGAGGAGACACTTTAACAAAAATAAGAGATGAGACACGAGCGAGCCCAGGGTAACCCGGGAGAGACCTAGTGCCAAGAAGGTTAGAAAAATAGTTGACTAAGACGCTCGCCACCTCAACTGGGGAAGTGGCGAGATCTCCATTAACATTAGAGATAGAGACTATTTTATTTCTTAAAACACGATTTTTAATACTATTGTGAAAGAATTTTGTGTTGCGGTCCCCTAGCTTGAGCCAAGTCTCTCTAGATTTTTGTTTGTAGAAAGATTCCTCAGCACGACTAAGGGAGATATAGACAGAAGACGCATCAATCTCAGCGGAGACCAGAGAGGGATTCAGAGGGTCATTAGCCATAAGAGATTGAACAGAGAAAAGATGGTTTTGGGCATTACACACCCTAGAGCTAATATCACTATATTCTTTGCGATTAAGATCACGGAGGGTGAATTGAAGCCGAGCGAGTTTTTGGGAAACCAATCTCATACCGTGAGCAGAGATCGGAAGATTCCAAGAAGAAGAAACTAACTCGTTCTAAGATGGATGAGACTGCCACATATTAAAAAATTTAAAAGGTTTTTTAATACGTGGCCTAGGGGAGCCAAAACTAAGTTTTACAGTGGAGTGATCAGAAGAGCGGGCAGATCCAAAATGGGCAAAAGACATGGGAAAAGAATCATCCCAAGCACTATTAACAAGAACTCGATCAATTCTTGAAGCAATAGGGTTTAAGGGATTTTTATTAATCCATGAGAAATAGGAACCATATGATCGAAGGTCACTCAGTTCACAATGATAACAACAAAGATTGAATTCATCAATCTCACCCTGAGAAAACGAGCTAGTACGTTCATTGGGGTTACGAATAGCGTTGAAGTCACCGAGAGCGACCCAAGGATAATTGCAACAATAAGTCGAAATGTCCTCAAGGTCAGCCCACAGAGGGCGACGCTCGGGGCCATCATTGAAAGCATAGATTGCTGAAAGGTAGAAGGGGACAGGGTTATTAAGACTACAAGCTTTGCAGTGAATGAATTGAGAGGAAGAAGATAGAATAGATATGGAAAAGACACTAGGGTTCCATAAAACCCAAATCCTTCCTGACCTATGGGACGAGTGATTGGTGACATACTGCCAATAAGGGGCAATCTTTCTAATGATGGAGTCAACATTATTCAAACGTACTTTCGTTTCCACAAGAATCATAACAGTGATACTATTCTTGATAATAAAATCAATAACGTCTTTTTGACGAACTGGGTCGTTCAACCCTCGAACATTCCAGGAAGCAATAAACATTAAAAACTTACAGTGAGAGAGAGACAGGTCCAATAATGGACAGCGACTGTATTTTTAGGATGCGAAGACTCATTCTTTAAAATTCCAAGATAATAATGGTCAACCTTGCTGCATATATCTTTAGCCAACCATCTTAAAAAATACACTTGTTATCCATTCTTATTCAATTTTATACGGTAAAAATATATCGTAATACTATACTAAAATTATATTATATATTATGGAATACAAATAATAAGCAATAAATTAATCGAATAAAAGTTAATAACAATAATAGTAATAAAATTGAATATAAAAAATAATAAGATGCCAATTTTATAAATATTCTTTAAATTAATTGAGTTTAAAAAATATTCACATATCAAATGTGATTTTAGATTTCCATATAGCATTAAAAATATATATATTAACTTTGACTTATAATATATATATATATATATATATATAACCACTATTTATTATATTCTCCAACTATATTTGTTGAATATTTTTTAAATAATTATTTTCATTAATAGTTTTATATTAGAAGGGAATGAGTAGTATAAAAAGATTGTTCACCTCTACAATGAGAGATATCAGAACCCAAATATACATACATATATCACCACAACATTTGGAAGCTACCCAAACATGAGACCAAACACTTCTAGATATTTGTTTTCGATTTCGCTTTTGATCTTTAAAAATATAGTCGGAGGTGAATCTAGAATATGTTTTTCGTATGATGAAACACACGTCCACATCCAAAATAATTTAGATTCTAAAGAAAACCTGTTATTACATTGCAAATCAAAAGATGATGATCTTGGCGATCATCCCTTACCAAAAGGAATGGACATTTGAATTTTGTCCACACTGGATACCGCATAATATACTATTCTTCTGCGGCTTCACTTTCGGCGGAAAGTTGCATTATTTCGACATTTACAATGAAAAAGTAGATTTTAACATTTGTGATGGCGTGTGTTTGTGGGAGGTGAAACCAAACGGTCTATGTAGAAGAGACGGAGACAAGCAATGTTACTCGTGGAACCAATCTTAATATGTTTGTTTGTTTTTATTTTCATTATGTGAATTTTTTTAATTTAATAAATTCAGGCAATGTATTTGTTTTGATCTTACATCATTATAATTATCTTAAAATAAACTTCGATTGTGTAGTTTTAATTTTATATTTGTGGGAGATGAAGAAATAAAAAGAGAAAATAAGACTATATAATTATGTTAGGTAAGAATTAGGGATATGAGGAACTTTCATATATTAGAGCAATCTCAAGTGAAAATAAATAATAATAATAATAATAATAAATAAACAACATTATAATATAAAAGTATGAGGGATAAAATCTTAAGCTAAATAATGATGGAAGTTGTGTGAGGAGTGGTTTGAATAAGTAAAACAACAATGTTGGTGATCTTCAGCTAGAAGAAGAAGACATTGAAACAATCGACAAACTAAACCTAAGTGTATGATTTGCTCATTGTTTTAAGTGTATGAGTTACAAGATAGACTCTAGGTCTCGATGATATGACCTAAGATATAGTGTAACCATGTCAACCTCGAGAGCTTAAAGTGATCGGAAACCTTCTGTTGTCGCGACCTTGATAAACAAAAGGCAATGAATCTAGAGTGTTTGGACCAAATGAGATTATAGGTATAAGACTAGTATATGGCGGCACATTTGAATTGACTGAAAATGTAGTATTTGTATTGTTTAGATGAGAGCGAGTTTGTAATTGAGGAATGTTTATGCTATTTGTTTTTGGGTTAATAATGGACTGAAGCAACACTGTTAGATGTTAAGTCAGTGAGTTTGATGGTTTAGACCAGTCCCAAGTGGCTGCACATTAAAAACATCATTGAAACTATCATTAACAATTGACTGGTTGCAAACTGAATTTAAGAGGGGGTGTCATGCAGATTATAATTGGTAAGGATGACCAATGGGCTTTTGGAAGATGGATCGACTAGAGGTAAAACAGTTTAGGTGCTGGTTTGGAAGATCAATTTTGTCTTTAGTGAAGGTTTAGGATTAATGGGTTTGTTGGTTTCGTTCAAGGGGATAGATTCACTAATTGGGAAGAGATCTTGAGGTATGATGGTTTCATGTAGTAAGGAGTATGTATAAACATGAGGGTTACCAATAGAACCGGATGAGGGAAGACTTTGACGATGATGCATGTGGATAACGTTTGATAAACCAACGAGAGAATAAGGATTGATGTATGAGATATGGTGGTGGATGGTGGTTAAATCGAGATGCGTATTGGTATGAATTTAAGTTGTAGTGAGTGAATTAAGAACAGAGAATTTACAGTGAGAATTTCAAATGGTGAAAAGTACCTCTGAATATTTCATAGGTCAAAATAACTCTTTCAGCCTCTTTAAATAGGCAAGGTGAGTTAGTTAGAGAAACGGTTACATATTGTCATATTTACAATTTAACCCTTCGGTTTCGCCTAAAGCCTAATTTAATCCTATAATTACAGAATTTATCACTTTAGTCCCTAAAGAATATCCTTCCTTATCAGTAGCCCCCCTAGTTCTTATATATTTATATATAAGAACTATTAGCTCTTCGAATCCTACCTCGGATCAGCATCGTTTTTCCTCTTTATTATGATTAAATTCAATGAACTAGGACTCTCTTCGAATTGGTGAGTAGGTGCAAACGAATTCTCAACTGCCTCGAATTTAACTCCTCATCGAATTTGACTTCTTGTGGAACTGCTTTGCCTTTGGTTTCCAAACATTATTACTTCACACATAGTTTAATAACACTTCGAAATCTCTGAACCCTACTTGATGGACTGATTAGACTCCTAGTAATAGACCCATGACATCACTAACTTCTTTTTCGTTTCATATTCCACCCAATAACAACAGATCACTTGTTCCACACTTTCACATTCTCGACGTTACTCTTTACCCTATAAATACTCAGCTATTCATTCAATTAAAAGCTTTTTAGAGAATCCACCTTTGAAACATCTCCAGACTGTTCTTCATCTTCAACCTAATCATCTTCAACCTATTCATCTTCAACCTGTTCATCTTCAACCTGTTCATCTTCAACCTGTTCATCTTCAACCTGTTCATCTTCTCTTGTCTTACTAAGCAACCTCTCATACCAAAAACCATTGTATGAGAAGATACCCTAGATACAATAGATTTAAACCCAGAAGACCAGTAAGATCAAAGAAAAATCTTTTTCCTGGTTCCAGTAACCAAGTATTTGGGGCCTACGATTATCTTTGTATTTCTCGAAGAGCCAAAGAATACAAAGCTGCTGGGTTGATCTATAACGGTCCTCACTCTTCCTGCACCACTTTTAAATATGGCAACTTTAATCCAAACCTTGCTACTTCGCCTTCGCCTCTAACTTCTAACCCAGAAAGTAGCTCAACGACCTCTTCTCTCCAAAATCCATCCAAACTTTCACTACTAAGACCTCATCGGAAACCTAAAGTAGTTACTTTAGACAAACCACCTACTTATAACAAATCACAACTCAAATCACCTGTCCTTCAATTCGAAGAGACAAAAAATCCTCAAACCAAAACACTTCCTCCTCAATTCGAGGCTATTAGAGCTAAACGCTCCATAAAATCATCTTTCTTAGTAATGGGTGAAGAAATAAAAACCTCTTCCACTCCTCAACACTCTCCTCCTCCCCCACAAGAAATGGATGATACTACACCAGAGTGTAGTCAGCCAATTCCTGTGACTCAACAAGAAACACAAACTCGAAGTCACTCCGAGGAAGGTCATAAAAAGGATGATTCAGAAGCTACTGAATCTGATGCCGAGGAGGAATCCGAGGCTGAAGGCATAGCTCCTCCAAAGAAACCTCGAGGGAAAAAAGCTCTTATTACTCTTCCTGATAATGTTGCCTCCTTAGTTCAAGAAAATCTCAAGCCTCTTTCTGCCTGGTACATTCTTGCTTTGAAGAATGTATCTTACAGTTACTACCTCGAATCAGAGAAGGAGCAACTCAGAAAACTATGGGGGTTAACTGACAACATGATTCTTCGATTACCAGTTGAAGGAGAGACACCCTTAAACTGTCAAAAGGATGAGCTAGTAGTGTACCCTGAGCTCTTCAATTGGGGACTTCGGTTTCCCCTTGATCCGATGATAGTAAAGTTCTTCGAAATCCACCAACTGTGCCCAACCCAGGTTACTCCGAACTTGCTCTTCACTTTATTTTCAGCAATCATGGTATCAAGACTTGGAGGCATCCCCTTCGAAATTGAGGACTTCATTTCAGTAACCAAAATTTCAAATGGCCCAGTTCTGCCATTTTATTACCTAACCCTTGAAGACAACTTAAAAATCATTGACGACCTCCTCGAAGCTGACAAGATCTGGAAGCAAAGGTTCGTCTTCCTGTCAGGTGCCTGGGAAAATGGCAAAGATATTTCCGATGCCAACCCTTCTAAACTTACTCTCACCTGGAGAGACAACAGTAAGTGATGTTTTTCTTTATTTATGTGGTTGCTTTTGAATCAATTTATCTGGCTAACTATTTGTCTCTCTTCAGAAATTCCGAGGCGATTTAAAAGTCGTCGAAAAGAGGCTAAACTTATCTTCCAGAAAATGGCTGAGTGGGCTGAAAAGGCTTGGGGAAATGGCTTCCATTCAGCATTTGATCCTATTAACTTTGTTAATAGCCATCTTTGGCGAATATCATTGGGGGCTGACTTCCCTGAAGATCCGATGACGCCACCAAATCCTCTTCTAGCAGTTCAAAGGATACTTGCACCAGATGGGAAGTGCTATCTTCCACTTCGGAATCGAAGTGATAGCCATCTTCCTTTAAAGAAAAAAGGAAAGAAGAAACCCAGCACCAGCAAAACTAAACCTCCTACTACTTCGAAAAGAGTAAGGAAGAGAAAAACGTCTGCACCTTCGCTTCCCACCATATCCGAAGAAGACCAGCCTATCCTGAAAAGGACAAAGAAAAAAGACACTTCTCCAAAAAAGAAGGATAGAAAGTCTAACAAGCCCAATGAGAAGAATGAGGCTGATATATTAGAGGCTGTGCTAGCTTCCGAGGCACGAGGTAAAACTTTTGTCGAGGAAAATCCTGAAGGAGGTATAACCCTTGGAGATAAACAAATAGATGACTATCTAAACTTTGATGACTTCAACTCAAGTGGAGACTTCGTACTTTCTGGCTCTCAACCTGCCAACATTGTTCCACCAATCTCTACCGAGGCTGCTACAGCTTCTACATCTAACCCTTTTGCTCCTGTTCATCAGCCATTAGTCTTTCCTCACTCAGAGAAATCCGATGAGGTAATTTCGATTCTTCAACCTTTCCCAAATCTAATTACTGCAGTAACAAAATTATACAAAGAGGTGAGCAAATCTCAAAGCCAATTGGAGCGTCTTGCCCAAGAGTTAGTTAAAAGCAGAAAAGAAACAGAGTCTGAAAAGACTTCAAAAAATGAAGCACTCCAAAAATTCGAAGCTGAAAAAGAACAGCTTCTTAAAAAACACAAGGAGGAAGTCGAAGCACTTAAAACTACTCATCTGGGAGCTCTTGAAAATCTGAAAGCTGAACATTCTACTGCCATCTCCGATGCTACTGCACTTATTAAGGAAACAAAAGATAAACTGGAAAAAAGCCAAAATGAGATTACTACACTTCGAACAGGATTCGAAGAAGAAAAGAAGGCTGCAGTCAAACAGGCTGAAACTAAGGTTAGTTCTGTGATGCTCGAAGGCGTGAAGAAAACTCAAATTGATACATCTATTCAACTTCTTCGAGAAGTTCATGCTGCTTGTCCAAGACTAGACTTATCAGACCTTTGGAAACGAGTTCCAGAAGATCAGCGCCCCAAGGAAGCTTTCGAAGCACCACCATGCTCCTCCTCAGAAGAAGGAAATAGTTCCGAAGAGGAATCATCAGAAGGAGAAGAGGATGATGCTTAATAAGCTAAGCAAGTTGTTTTTGTTTTTTGTGTATTTGATTAAGTTCTCCCTCCTTTACTTTTGTAAACTTTGTATTTTATTCCACGAGGAAATGACTTATCTTTTTTTTATATCTTAAACTTTTGGCGCACTTGTTTAAACTGGTTATTCTTAAATATAAATGCTTAAGTCATGTTACCTCGAAAAATAGATGCACTCATAAGACGTGGCACCTCGAAAAATAGATGCACTCATAAGACGTGGCACCTCGAAAAATAGATGCACTCATAAGACGTGGCACCTCGAAAAATAGATGCACTCATAAGACGTGGCACCTCGAAAAATAGATGCACTCATAAGACGTGGCACCTCGAAAAATTTGGTTGTTTCTTCAAAGCTATCGCTTCGGAAAATTATTCTTGGTCAACTTTCAAAGATGATCAATCCTTGCCAAATTACCAAAATAATAAATCACACATCATAACAAACAACCAATGGCCAAAAGAAATTTTATTAAAGAATTCAATATTAATCAGACACCTCGTTAAAACCTTTCTGGGCCAACAGATAAGGAAAGAGTATGTCTGTTTTACAAAAATTCAAAGTTCAGTTTTACTCACAGTACAATTTCAAGTGCTCTATGTTCCAAGGGTGCTTGAGCATCCTCCCTTCTCGATCTGATAACCTGTAAGAACCTGGTTTGACCCTCATTGTAACTTCGTAAGGACCTTCCCAATTCGGAGCCAATTTTCCGAGGTGTTTATCCTTAGTGTGAAGAAACACTTTTCGCAACACTAGATCGCCAATTTTGAATTCCCTTCTCTTAACTTTAGCATCATACCTGCTTCTCATTAACGTTTGATAATGGATCACATTTAAATGTGCCTTGACTCTTTTTTCTTCCAACAAATCAAGTTCCACCCTTCTAGCCTCATCGTTATCTGCATCGGAATATTGTAGGAGTCTATAAGAGGGCAACGTAGATTCAGCAGGGCACACAGCGTCCATCCCATATACTAAAGAAAAAGGGGTCTCTTTTGTAGCCTCTCTAGGAGTTGTTCTATATGCCCATAATACTTCTTGAAGAAAATTTGGCCATTTCCCTGCTGCTCCTGCCAAATTTTTCTACAAGCCATCCAAAATAGATCTATTCGTAACTTCTACCTGTCCATTTGCCTGAGGGTGAAAATGAGTGGAAAAACATTGCTGTATCCCTTTCGAAGAACAAAAAGAGTCCATTTCTTTGTTATTAAATTGAGGACCATTATCAGTTGTTATTTTCCGAGGTACTCCAAAACGGTAACAAATGTTACTTTGAACGAATTTGATTACATCCTTAGCTTTTGTCCCAGCTAAAGGCTCTGCTTCTGCCCACTTCGAAAAATAATCAACCGCAACAATAATCATTTGTCTTCCACCAGAAGCCATAGGTAATGGTCCCACTAAATCAATTCCCCACCTGTCGAAAGGAACCGCCTCTGAAATTGTCATTAGGGGTACAGCTGGTTTGTGTATTAAATTTGCATACCTTTGGCAAGTGTCACAACTTCGAACTAATGACTTGGCATCTTGCAAAATGGTAGGCCAATAATACCCTGCCAACAATACCCTACGCGTTAAAGCTCTAAACCCACAATGAGCTGATCCATCCCCATCATGCAGCTCGGACAGAACGTTATGAGACTCATGCTTGCTTAAACATCGAAGTAACGGTCTCGAAGCAGACCTTTTGTACAGTACTCCATCCAGTACCACATAGCCAAGGGATTTGTACTTTATTTTCTTGAGCAAGCGTTTATCCATAGGCAGTATTCCATTTGAAATAAAGTTTAACAAGTCAAACCTCCAATCTCCTCGAACGCACATCGGATTATTTACCACCTCATCAAGAACTTCACATTGCTCAGAATTTGGTATGATCGAAGGTGATGGTTGTGTTACAATCCATGGGTATTCTTCTGAATAAGCCATTGTTGCCAAAGAATCAGCCATAGTGTTATTCCCTCTTCGAATATGCTCCACTTCGACATTTTCAAACTGCGCCATCATCCCCCGAAGCTCTTGTAGGTACAAAACCAAACGCTCCTTTTTAGCTTCTGATACCCCTTTAACGTGGTTAACTACCAACTGTGAATCTGTTTCCAAGCGCACAAACATTGCTCCACAAATCTTCGCCAACCTTAACCCTGCTAGCACAGCCTCATATTCAGCTTCGTTATTTGAAGCATGAAAACCAAATTTTATAGCTTGAAACATAAATTCCCCCGTTGGTGCCACCAATTCCACTCCTGCACTTGACCCTTTACTACTGGATCCCCCATCAGTTCGAATTGTCCACGTCGGATTCTCATTCACCTTTTCTGCATCTTTCTCTTCGGATCTGCTCGAGTGAAACTCCACCAAAAAATCTGCTAAAGCTTGAGCTTTGATAGCTGTCCGAGGAGAAAATAGCACATCGAAATCCCCCAATTCCACAGACCACTTTGTCATCCTTCCTGAAATGTCTGGTTTTTGTAAAACATTCTTTAATGGATATGAAGTTCGAACTACAATCGTATGTGCCTGGAAGTAAGGGCGCATCTTTCTTGCTGCCACTACTATACATAGTGCCAATTTTTCGAGCTTCAAATAACGTTTCTCGGCATCAACCAAACTTTTGCTGACATAGTAAACAGGCTTCGAAATTTTTGTGTCTTCACTGATCAAAACTGCGCTCACTGCATAATCCGACACTGCTATATACAAAAATAACTGCTCACCTTTCCGAGGCTTTGATAATATTTCAGGTGAGGACAAAAGATTTTTTATCTTCAAAAAGGCTTCTTCACAATCCGAAGTCCACTCGAAATTATTGGGTTTACGCAACACCTGGAAAAAAAGGCAAGCACTTATCTGAAAAACGAGAAATGAATCTGTTCAGAGCTGCTAACCTGCCTGTTAACATTTGCACTTCTTTGATATTCCGAGGTGAAGACATCGATATCAGGGCCTTCAACTGTTCTGGATCCACCTCGAATCCTCTCTCACTAATCATATACCCCAAAAATTTGCCAGATCGGACTCCAAATGTGCATTTTTCTGGATTCAACTTCAATTGAATGGCTCTAAGATTCAAAAACGTTTCTTCTAAATCATCAATATGTTCATCATCACCTTTGCTTTTAACAAGCATGTCATCGATGTACACTTCAATATTTCTCCCAATCTGTGAAGCAAACGCCTTATTCATCAGCCTCTGATATGTTGATCCAGCATTCTTCAATCCAAATGGCATTACTTTATAGCAATGCAAACCTCTATCAGTAATAAAAGTTGTGCTTTCTTCATCATCTGGATTCATTCGAATTTGATTATACCCCGAAAACGCATCCATGAAAGTCAAAATTTTATTTCCCGAAGTGGAATCCACTAATTGATCTATTCGAGGCACTGGAAAAGGATCTTTTGGACAGGCTCTATTCAAATCTGTGAAGTCCACACACATTCGCCATTTTCCATTTTTCTTTTTTACTACCACCGGATTAGCCGTCCACCTCGGATAATTGGCCTCCCTAATATGCCCCATCTTGTATAACCGATCCACTTCGGCAACTATGGCCTCAGATTTCTCCAATGAAAAAGCCCTTCTTTTTTGGATAATTGGTTTGACCTTCGGATCAACCGCTAGGCTATGACATATGATATTGCTTGGGACCCCTACTACATCTTCAGATCTCCAGGCAAACACATCCAAGTTTTCAGACAAAAAATTCAACAACTTTTCCCGCATCGACAAAGATAACAGAGTGCCAATTCGAAGTACCCTGCCATTATTAAAAGTAAATTCCTCTATTTCTTCATTGACCACTACAGAACTCGGGGTTGACCTCGGATCATCAATTCCCTCGTCCGCTTCACTACAAGACAACCCCCCAAACTGCTAACTCTCCATGAGATCATCAGAACTTTTACCACGTAACCTAAATGCAGCAGCATAACATTCTCTTGCCACCTTTTGGTCACTTCGGACTACGCCAACTCTGTCCTCGACCACATACTTCAGACACTGATGAACTGTAGAAACTACAGCGTACATTTTGGCCAACCATGACCTCCCAAGAATAGCGTTGTAACTTGATGGACAATCCACCACCACAAAAAGTACCTGTACTTTCTTCTTGAAAGGCCCTTTTCCCAAGGAAATTTCACCTTCGAATTCACCTATTACAATTGCTGATGCGCCGGTAAACCCAATGATAGTCCTCTCTGATTTTTCTATTCGAGGTGGTGCAGTCAACCTATCATACGTTGACTTAAAAAGCACATTAGCAGAACTTCCTGTGTCGATCAGCACTCGTCGAATTTCCACCCCACATACTTCTGCTCCAATGACCACCGCATCCTCATGTGGCCCAGTAATGCCCCTCAAATCATCTCCATCGAATATTATAAAGGGAACATCCTTTCTGCTGCTTAGATGTGCCGATGCACCTCCCTCAATTTGTCGTGTTAAGTTTACTATATGCCTCTTCCTCGAATTATTGGTGTTATTCGTCATCGAATCCCCTCCAAATATAGTTAGTGATTCGAAAAAGGCACATAAATCTCGAACACGACCCTGACGCATCGGCTCATCTATCGACATTAACAAAAGTCGGTTGGGGTCTGGTTCGACATATTCCGAGGCTACATCGAAACCATCTGCCTCACCTGCAACATCTAAAATCATTAACGCAGTTTCCTGCTTGGAATTGGAATTACCTCCTTTAGGAGCTGTTGTCTTGGCATTCTTCCTGACATACTCCAACAGCTTTCCATTTTCGATCAGAACTTGCATCTCCTTCTTCAGAGCAATACAATCATTTGTATCATGGCCGATGTCCTCATGATACCTACAAAATTTATTATTGCGCTCCTCCCTCGGCCTGTTGATAGCTGGTGGCTTTCTAAAATTGATTGTTCCTCTTGTTTTTTCATATATTGAAGCCACACTTTCAGTTAAATCTGCATAGTAATCCGGCCTCACCCACACATTCGACCTGGATCTATACTGCTGCTGGTTATTAGAATTATGCTGATTATATCCCCCTTGATACGAGTTCGAGGTTCCTCGGTTAGAAACATTTGGGTTGTTCTTCGGACGCGAGGGATTGTTGTTTGAGACGTTAGATTGTCCACTCCCCTTTTGAACAATATTAACGCCACCTCGAACCCTTGTTGATTCTTCGACCTTAATCTGGTCCTCTACCTGAGCCATAAGAGCTCCAAACGTTAACGCTCTGCGCCTCGTAGTCTCATCGGCTAAATCCCCAGGCAACAGCCCCTGCCTGAACGCTGCCATAGCCACACTTTCCTCACAGTCATCCAGCTCAGCCTTTGTTGACACAAACCTCTTGGTATAATCCTTCAACTTCTCTCCCACAGCCTGCTTGCACTGTATTATCGTGTCCCCATTGGCTCTCATCTCCTTGCTTCCCACAAATTGTCTGCGAAAAGCAGTGTAGAAACTTCTAAAATTTGCAATCGATTCCTTAGGAATCTTATTAAACCATTTTAGCGCAGTTCCCTTAAACGTTTGAGAAAAAGCTCTACACACTAATCTATCATCATCTTCAAAATTAGTCATGTAGTTTTTAAATTGTTCTATGTGGTCATCGGGATCTTGAGTCCCATCGAACTTTTCAACTTTGGAAATATCAAACCGCCTCGGTAGCAGTACAGATCTGATCTCTCTGACCAGTGGTGAGTCCCTCCAATCAACCCCCTGGACATACTGGTCCTCATTTCTCATCCCCACAGTTGCATACAAGCTGGACTCACCTTCATATTTCCGAGGCGAACACCTCCGAGGCGAGTATTTCCGAGGTGAGTAAACTCGCCTCTCTTTCTTCTTCCTTCCCTCCTTAAACGACTTAGCTGGCCGGAACTCACGCTCTGTTCCTCTTGAACGGCCTCGAGAACGTTCGTACCTTGGTGTTTCATCAGATTCAGAATCTTCAAAATCCTCCTCATCACTAGAGTTTTCATACAGTCGCCTTTGTAACTTTTCCTTCCTCTTCTTTATCCCGCTATACTCTTTTTTTTGCTCAGACCGTGCCCTACGCAACTCATAGTGATCATCACCCTCATCCATCGACTGATCAGACTGATCATTACGATCGCCTCCTGCTATCTTAGACCTAAGTCTAGCACCATTATTATCTCCTTTCTTTTTTACCAATTCATCAAGCTCAGCCACCTTCCTAATCATTTCATTCATTTTTCCTTCAAAGTCAAATTGGACTGATTGAATTGGAACAGACTTACCTGCCTCTTGCAAATCGGATTTCAGCGTCTCAATCGCCTTGCGAACAGATGGATTGTCACCTTCCTCTGGATTCATCTTCGAACAGCGAAAAATCAAACGAAATATGAAAATTCGAACGAAAAACTTAAAAAACGAGAACTCGAACGTTGATTTTTGATCTGTTGATCAAGGTATCCTCGTCCCCTCTTTCTAGCGCCAATTTGGTATGAATTTAAGTTGTAGTGAGTGAATTAAGAACAGAGAATTTACAGTGAGAATTTCAAATGGTGAAAAGTACCTCTGAATATTTCATAGGTCAAAATAACTCTTTCAGCCTCTTTAAATAGGCAAGGTGAGTTAGTTAGAGAAACGGTTACATATTGTCATATTTACAATTTAACCCTTCGGTTTCGCCTAAAGCCTAATTTAATCCTATAATTACAGAATTTATCACTTTAGTCCCTAAAGAATATCCTTCCTTATCAGTGTATGTCTTCGCAATTATGCTTGGTAAAGACTAGGTGTGCATGCATGGCGATAGTGAACCCGACTCTTCGGAGGTTGATAAAAATACCCCAAACCCTAAACTTAGATATATGCATCAACATATCAAGGTTGGGATGGAGTCTCTCTTCTAGGAGACGTTTTGCAACAACAATTCTACAAACACATTCTTGTGTTGGGGAACCATACGCGAAAACATTTGAGTTGTGCTACTTTGCAAAGGGTGACATGCAGGGCCTCGAGATTTAGGTCACCATAAGACGAGACCTGTCAAAAGTAGTTAGCATTACTGTTAGGTAGAAAAGGTGTTACCACTTGAATGAGTTCATTGATGTGTAAGTTCATCACATTGGATGAGCCAGGTTAGTTGTTCTTTTTCCGAGGGTTTTTTTTTCCAGTTGTTTTTTATTTTTATTATATTATGTTGTATGGACTAGTAAGTTATCTTGAAGAAAGGTAAGTAATTTTGGAAAGTATAATCAATGGAGTTTACTTTGGTTGTCTTATTTTGGATTAAGATAATGTAATTATAGCTTGTGTGTTTATCGTTCTGATTGTCAAACATTTTACAATAGTTAGGCGCTAGTAATAACTGTGTTTTCTAACAAAGATAGTACGCTTGATTGGTTTACAATGAGAACAATTGTTCTCGTATAGGTTATATCTTGATAACTGGGGATGATCTATGTACAAGTTTCTTGCACCTGCAAGTTAGAGAGATACGCAGATCTTTCAAGAAGACATTTCAGAGAGTCATTAATGCGGAGAGAGAAAATTTACATAGCAAATTTTCATTGGTTATGCAGTGCATACACACGGAGGGTTGTACTGTTGATCCCGGAAGAGCCAAACAAGAGGCTTCAAGAACAAATATTTGAAGACTTATGACCCGTTATAAGAGAATGAGAAATGGTAATAGGAAAAACTTTATTACTGAAACTGCCAAAGAGAGCAAAAACTATCAGGAAAACAACTAATACAAAAGAGTGTTCACTAAAGATAAGAAGCAAATTTGTACAATTTTATCATTATCTTATAGCCATAAGTCTAAAATATGAAGTTTTGTTGTACCATATGTTTTTAATAAAAAAAAATTAAACCAATGGAGTTGTTAAAGATTGAGTGATCCTAAAAATTGGGATTAGTGATTTTAGATATATGGGGAGTCTCTCTCTAGAAATTTAGTATAAACGGTTCTCTCATGTTTTGGCTTAATATCGTTCGTTGCCACTAAAGTAACAGTTGTTTCTCTTTTATAGCATTTTTCTCCAATTTCTTTTTCTCAGCATTAGTTATCCTTTCATTCTTTTCACAAGATTTATTAAACGTTCTCACAAATACGGTTAAAATTTGTATCGCTACAACCTGGAGGTACAAATAATTAGCAAAAAGGAATATTATTCGATAATATAAAAAATAATAAACCAGAAGATCAATATAAATTAGTAGAGCAAAAATAAAATAGACATCTTGATGAATTGCAGTGTTATACATAGCTTAGATTACAAATAAATTTGTATCTCCTTCAAATATCCTAAACAAATGGATTTTCTCTTAAGTGGTGGGTATGGGAACCTTGCACAAATGGATACATAGTTGGATCTTCCCTCATAGTTCTAAAGAATTCTTAAAGATGTTAAATGTTTAAGAAATGTCCGTGAGAGAATATTTAGAAAGAGATATAAAAAAAGTAGATAGGAAAAGTGATAAAAGAAATAATAAAACAATGATTGATACCCTTTCCCAATAACGGGTGTTTCTTTATATAGTACAAGTGGACGATCTATAAATTACATGATTACCCCCTGCTATGGACATTTCACCCCCCCCTAATTTACTAATCTTAACGATAATTATTATTTGTTACAAAAAACACCCTCAATATTACATATTTTTTAGTTTTCTTACACAATATTTTTATTAAGCCAAATTAGCTCATTTATTTACCCACTTTAGCTTATTTTTCCTAATATTTCTTCCATTTATTAGTAGCCCTCAGTCCTTGCGAAGATATTTGAGCAAGGACTAATCTATGGAGATGGATTGTTCTTCCTTATGTATCTCATCGGATTCATGACTTCACTGGTTGCATTAATGACTTCATATATGTGCACCGTGTTTTTATGCCACATATCAGAGTGGTTTCTAACATGTAACATATACATCACATCCAATCCATGTGTCAAAACAATTTTTGAGTGATGAAACATGCATCTTTTTTTTATCCACGTGTCAGTTACTTTCTGGCCCAAATATGTATGCCTTCCAAAATGACTTATGAGCGAAAAGGTGTGTCAAAAAACTCATATACTTCTCAACACGCATGTGCTTCAAATTATAGGTGGAAATGTTATATTCCAAAATACTTTTCATCTTTCATAGGCACTTGTCACCTAAGTAAACCCCTTTATCTTCTTGGGCTTTCGCAGCCATTTGAAGCCCACACTTCCCTCTTTATATAATTTAATTGGTCAATTTCAAAGTTACTCATTTGCATCATTTCTAGAGAGATAGAGAGAAAACATCTAGTTAGAGAGAGAAACAATTTTATTGCTTCCCTAAACATTTTCTTCCATCTTTCATGCCTAAAAACATGATCAACTTGAAAGATAAAAGATATGAGAGTGGTTTAACATAGGTAAAAAATCCTAAGAGAGAAATGTTGTTGGCTTAGATGATGAGCCCAAATCGTTGCAGAAGGGACTTGATGTAGAAACACTCCGCAGAAGGGACTTGAAACACCAACGCTTCATCCGATCCTCCTACTACTCAGTCCCCGATCAGAATTGTCTGACGCTCGACAAAAGTGACCTCAACCTTTAATATGAAACAAATCGTGCTTCAACGTTCATTCCAATGGGTGATAAACACCAATTAACTAAAAAACCAAAAGATGATCGTTCGAAGAGGAAAAGAACTCTGAACTCCCTCTCAAAATGGTATGTGAAAATTGAAACTAAATCTACTACTTCTACATCTGTGAATACTCCCCAAGGCACCCTTCAAACCACTTCCGAAAGTAACTCCTTGAAAGTTTTCACAAACGATTCCAGAAGTAACCCTTTAACCGAAGGCGACAATAAAACCTACTCCTTCGACAAGACCGTGAAAAGTGTCACCTTTCGAACCCATTAATGAAGTGAGATAAAGGTATTTAGTTGATGAACTTGATGATGATAAAAAAGAAGATATAGTTTTTGTGGATCTTCAACCTATTATATTTATCGCTGACCCAACTTCCCAGGTCGGACCTTTCGAGCAGACTCAAACGCCAGCACCCCAGACGACTAAGTCAAACAATAAAAAATATAATATCAAATCGTCCTTGAACATAAAAGTTATTTTGGGAAATAATTTACGGAAGGGCGAGGGTATGCATCTTCTATCGTTGCACATAATTAAGTACAAATACTTTTAACAGCACGATGAAGTCAAGCTTAGAGACCGATAGGATGTTCCAAACTTCATTCATATCCAATTCATTGAGCCGAGTAGCGAGTCTTGTCTTTTAATATTTGACCCCCTATTATTTTTGTACATGAGAGAATTGGTTCTAGGTACCACAAATCCAATAAACTCCCCACAATGAAGGACCGATGGAAAATCCCAGATAACGTCAAGTTTCGAATCACGGTGAAAGGAGAAACCCATTTTTCCGCAAAGTCCGCAATTCTTTAGGCCTAGTTTTTTTATGGTGGCTTTTTGCTCTCTTTACATCCTCGTAGTTGGAGCTCTTTAATGCACTCGGCCTTTATCACTGTGATGTCCTTCATATGTTTTAATAGCTGTTGGGAATTCCACTCACATTGCACCAACTGATTTTCAACTAGACCATTTACCACAACACGAACTATCACAGTTATTATATCTTGGTTTGGTAAGAAATCTGCGAGAATCTGACCAATAATGAAGAAACTAATTTATCTTTGTACGAGGTTGCACAACTTGAATTCTCATAAGTTCAACTAACCGGGGTTGTGTTAGAAACTTGTGTAGCATCAAAGGTAAGTAACCTGTACCAGTACCCCGATATCAATTTGTGGGTTTCCTTCTCTTTTTCCTGACTAATCATGGTTGTGCTTCCACTCATTTTAAGAAGTAATCTATGAAAATTATTATAAATATTCTTCATCGTGGAGTCATCAGTGGTGGACATATGATATTCAAGCTTTGTCGATTAAATTATACTGCCTCAGTTATAATCTCTAGTATATTACGGGGACTTGTATTTAATTGGTGAATTTGTGGCACGTGTCACACTTATTAACTTTCTTCCTTGCATTCTTTATAATGATTGGCCAATAATAGTCTTCGAACAATATTATTTTGTATAATGATTTATATCTGCATTGAACTCTACCTTATTTTTCATATAGTTCTTCCATGATAGAGGTTGTTTCATTTGTTCAAAAGCACCTTAATATAGGCCTGGTTAGACCTCTTTTATACTACGTGGCCGACGTGAATCTTGTTGACTTTTTTTAATTTTACGTGCTTTCATTTACTTTCGGGTAACACTCATTCTATCAAAAACAAATTCTTTCTCTTCTTTTTTTCTATTGTCATTATCCTTTCGAATATGAAGGTTGAATGTTTTTTTTACAATATGACATTTTATTATAATATTATTCATGATACTGAAAATGTGCAAAATAAAAATGCGAGTGCTTCAGGTTTTGATTTTCAAAACGTGTTCAAATTGAACAACCAACCGTTGTTGTTGCTATATATTATAAATTATTTCTAAACTAAATTTTTAATTTTTTGTTATTTAAAACTTCAAATTATAAAAAATATCATCTAAATATTTTAATGACATACACATTTTTACTAACAATATTTTATTTTAACTTTTTATTCAATTTTTTTAGTTTCAAAATTAACATCAATTCTTTTTTAGTTAATTTTATAACTATTAAAGACCACCAGAATTAATAATTAAATTAATCATTGAATTTATTTACCTTATATATCTCTTGCTTGGGAGTTGCATTTAAATATTAAAATATTTTATGACATATATTTTATTTCAAAATTCAAAAATTATCCGATATTTTGTTTATATTTTTATAAATATATTGTAAAAAAACGAGAAAAAAGAAAGAAAGAGAAGCTCCCATAACAAAGTATAAAAAATCCCGACGTGCATGAAATAAAGAAAAAGTTTAGATTAACGTTAAACTAAATTTCAAACACCTAAAACCTATAGTATAATAAATATTGGGTTCAAATCGAATTTTATTTTCAAAAAAACAAATTTAGCTAATATCTTTTTTCATCTTATTAATAAAATTTATACATATATATTATTAGAGATATCTAATCAAATCGGATTTATTAAAAATTTATTAAAATAAAATCATCTATATATATATATAAATAAATTGTAGAAATTGTATCTAAATATTTTTAATTGAATTTTTGCATTTAAATTTTTTATTTGAATTTTTTAGTTTTTTAATTTATAGAAAATAAAATTGATTCTTTTTCAATTCAATTTGTTTAATTTCTATAACTATTAAAACTACAAATACCAACTTTTAATAATATAAATGATATATTTTAGTTCGAAAATTACATTTTGAAATAATTTTAAATGTATATGTATTTATTTCAAAATATTAAAAAATGACATCTTATTTTAGTATTTATAATATATACAATTGGGATAATATAATGATAATGATATTACCAAAAACAATTAAATAAATAGAAATGTAAGTGTATATATAAATGAATAAGAAAATAAATCATCATCACTTTTATTGATTTTTAACACCTGTTATCCATTCTTATTCCATTTTATACAGTAAAAATATATCTTAATACTATACTAAAATTATATTATATATTATGGAATACAAATAATAAGCAATAAATAAATCGGATAAAAGTTAATAACAATAATAGTAATAAAATTGAATATAAAAAAAGAATAAGATGCCAATTTTATAAATATTCTTTAAATTAATTGAGTTTAAAAAATATTCACATATCAAATGTCATTTTAGATTTCCATATAGCATTAAATAAATATTGACTTTGACTTATAATATATATATATAGAACCACTATTTATTATATTCTCCAACTATATTTGTTGAATATTTTTTAAATAATTATTTTCATTAATAGTTGTATATTAGAAGGGAATGAGTAGTATAAAAAGATTGTTCACCTCCACAATGGGAGATATCAGAACCCAAATATACATACACATATCACCACAACATTTGGAAGCTACCCAAACATGAGTCCAAACACTTTTAGATATGTTTTTTTAATTTCGCTTTTGATCTTTCAAAACATAGTCGGAGGTGAATCTAGAATATGTTTTCCGTATGATGAAACACACGTCCACATCCAAAATAATTTAGATTCCAAAGAAAACCTGTTATTACATTGCAAATCAAAAGATGACGATCTTGGTGAGCGTATCATCCCTTACCAAAGCGAATGGGCATTTGAATTTTGTCCACACTGGATACCGCATAATACACTATTCTTCTGCGGCTTCACTTTCGGCGGAAAGTTGCATTATTTTGACATTTACAATGAAAAGATAGATTTTTACATGTGTGATGGCGTGTGTTTGTGGGAGGTGAAACCAAACGGTCCATGTAGAAGAGACGGAGACAAGCAATGTTACTCGTGGAACCAATCTTAATATGTTTGTTTGTTTTTGTTTTCATTATGAGAATTTTTTTTTAATTTAATAAATTCAGGAAATGTATTTGTTTTGATCTTACATCATTATAATTATCTTAAAATAAACTTCGATTGTGTAGTTTTAATTTTATATTTGTGGCAGATGAAGAAATAAAAAAGATAACAAATTATCAATTTTGTGATGAGAAAACATGTGACTAATAACAAGTCATGTTATTTGTCACGAAATCTGATTCTCCTATATAATATTCACACTTGTAATTTTTATAACTATTAAAACTCCAAATACCAACTTTTAATAATATAAATGAATAATTGATTTTCTTATAATATATATTTTAGTTCGAAAATAACATTTTGAAATAATTTTAAATGTATATGTATTTATTTCAAAATTTTAAAAATTGACATTTTATTTTAGTATTTATAATATATACAATTGGGATAATATTATGATAATGATATTAAAAAAAAATTAAATAAATAGAAATGTAATTATATATCAATGAATAAGAAAGTAAATCATCAACATTTTTATTGATTTTTAACACTTGTTATCCATTCTTATTCAATTTTATACGGTAAAAATATATCGTAATACTATACTAAAATTATATTATATATTATGGAATACAAATAAGCAATAAATTAATCGGATAAAAGTTAATAACAATAATAGTAATAAAATTGAATATAAAAAATAATAAGATGCCAATTTTATAAATATTCTTTAAATTAATTGAGTTTAAAAAATATTCACATATCAAATGTCATTTTAGATTTCCATATAGCATTAAAAATATATATATTAACTTTGACTTATAATATATATATATATATATATATATATATATATATATATATATATATATATATATATATATATATATATATATATATATATATATATATATATATAACCACTATTTATTATATTCTCCAACTATATTTGTTGAATATTTTTTAAATAATTATTTTCATTAATAGTTTTATATTAGAAGGGAATGAGTAGTATAAAAAGATTGTTCACCTCTACAATGAGAGATATCAGAACCCAAATATACATACATATATCACCACAACATTTGGAAGCTACCCAAACATGAGACCAAACACTTCTAGATATTTGTTTTCGATTTCGCTTTTGATCTTTAAAAATATAGTCGGAGGTGAATCTAGAATATGTTTTTCGTATGATGAAACACACGTCCACATCCAAAATAATTTAGATTCTAAAGAAAACCTGTTATTACATTGAAAATCAAAAGATGATGATCTTGGTGATCATCCCTTACCAAAAGGAATGGGCATTTGAATTTTGTCCACACTGGATACCGCATAATATACTATTCTTCTGCGGCTTCACTTTCGGCGGAAAGTTGCATTATTTCGACATTTACAATGAAAAAGTAGATTTTAACATTTGTGATGGCGTGTGTTTGTGGGAGGTGAAACCAAACGGTCTATGTAGAAGAGACGGAGACAAGCAATGTTACTCGTGGAACCAATCTTAATATGTTTGTTTGTTTTTATTTTCATTATGTGAATTTTTTTAATTTAATAAATTCAGGTAATGTATTTGTTTTGATCTTACATCATTATAATTATCTTAAAATAAACTTCGATTGTGTAGTTTTAATTTTATATTTGTGGGAGATGAAGAAATAAAAAGAGAAAATAAGACTATATAATTATGTTAGGTAAGAATTAGGGATATGAGGAACTTTCATATATTAGAGCAATCTCAAGTGAAAATAAATAATAATAATAATAATAATAATAAATAAACAACATTATAATATAAAAGTATGAGGGATAACATCTTAAGCTAAATAATGATGGAAGTTGTGTGAGGAGTGGTTTGAATAAGTAAAACAACAATGTTGGTGATCTTCAGCTAGAAGAAGAAGACATTGAAACAATCGACAAACTAAACCTAAGTGTATGATTTGCTCATTGTTTTAAGTGTATGAGTTACAAGATAGACTCTAGGTCTCGATGATATGACCTAAGATATAGTGTAACCATGTCAACCTCGAGAGCTTAAAGTGATCGGAAACCTTCTGTTGTCGCGACCTTGATAAACAAAAGGCAATGAATCTAGAGTGTTTGGACCAAATGAGATTATAGGTATAAGACTAGTATATGGCGGCACATTTGAATTGACTGAAAATGTAGTATTTGTATTGTTTAGATGAGAGCGAGTTTGTAATTGAGGAATGTTTATGCTATTTGTTTTTGGGTTAATAATGGACTGAAGCAACACTGTTAGATGTTAAGTCAGTGAGTTTGATGGTTTAGACCAGTCCCAAGTGGCTGCACATTAAAAACATCATTGAAACAATCATTAACAATTGACTGGTTGCAAACTAAATTTAAGAGGGGGTGTCATGCAGATTATAATTGGTAAGGATGACCAATGGGCTTTTGGAAGATGGATCGACTAGAGGTAAAACAGTTTAGGTGCTGGTTTGGAAGATCAATTTTGTCTTTAGTGAAGGTTTAGGATTAATGGGTTTGTTGGTTTCGTTCAAGGGGATAGATTCACTAATTGGGAAGAGATCTTGAGGTATGATGGTATCATGTAGTAAGGAGAATGTATAAACACGAGGGTTACCAATGAACCGGATGAGGGAAGACTTTGACGATGATGCATGTGGAGAACATTTGATAAACCAACGAGAGAATAAGGATTGATGTATGAGATATGGTGGTGGAAGGTGGTTAAATCGATATGCGTATGTCTTCGCAATTATGCTTGGTAAAGACTAGGTTTGCATGCATGGCGATAGTGAACCCGACTCTTCGGAGGTTGATAAAAATACCCAAACCTTAAAATTAGATGTATGCATCAACATATCAAGGTTGGGATGGAGTCTCTCTTCTAGGAGACGTTTTGCAACAACAATTCTACAAACAGATTCTTGTGCTGGGGAACCATACGCGAAAACATTTGAGTTGTGCTACTTTGCAAAGGGTGACATGCATGGCCTCGAGATTTAGGTCACCATAGCACGAGACCTGTCAAAAGTAGTTTGTAGTAATGTTAGGGAGAAAAGGTGTTACCACTTGAATGAGTTCATTGATGTGTAAGTTCATCACATTGGATGAGCCAGGTTAGTTGTTCTTTCTCCGAGGGTTTTTTTTTCCAGTTGTTTTTTATTTTTATTATATTATGTTGTGTGGACTAGTAAGTTATCTTGAAGAAAGGTAAGTAATTTTGGAAAGTATAATCAATGGAGTTTACTTTCGTTGTCTTATTTTGGATTAAGATAATGTAATTATAGTTTGTGTGTTTATCGTTCTGATTGTCAAACATTTTACAATAGTTAGGCGCTAGTAATAACTGTGTTTTGTAACAAAGATAGTATGCTTGATTGGTTTACAATGAGAACACTTGTTCTCATATAGGTTATATCTTGATAACTGGGGATGATCTATGTACAAGTTTCTTGCACCTGCAAGTTAGAGAGATACGCAGATCTTTCAAGAAGACATTTCAGAGAGTCATTAATGCGGAGAGAGAAAATTTACATAGCAAATTTTCATTGGTTATGCAGTGCATACACACGGAGGGTTGTACTGTTGATCCCGGAAGAGCCAAACAAGAGGCTTCAAGAACAAATATTTGAAGACTTATGACCCGTTAGAGGCTTATAAGAGAATGAGAAATGGTAATAGACAAGATTTTATTACTGAAACTGCCAAAGAGCGCAAAAACCATCAGGAAAATAACTAATACAAAAGAGTGTTCATTAAAGATAAGAAGCAAATTTGTATAATTTTATCATTATCTTATAGCCATAAGTCTAAAATATGAATTTTTTTTGTAGCATATGTTTTTAATAAAAAAATTTAAACCAATAGAGTTTTTAAAGATTTAGTGATCCTAGAAATTGGGATTAGTGATTTTAGATATATGGGGAGTCTCTCTCTAGAAATTTAGTATAAACGTTTCTCTCATGTTTTGGCTTAATATCGTTCGTTGCCACTAACGTAACAGTTTTTTCTCTTTTATAGCATTTTTCTCCAATTTCTTTTTCTCAGCATTAGTTATCCTTTCATTCTTTTCACAAGATTTATTAAACGTTCTCACAAATACGGTTAAAATTTGTATCGCTACAACCTGGAGGTACAAATAATTAGCAAAAAGGAATATTATTCGATAATATAAAAAATAATAAACCAGAAGATCAATATAAATTAGTAGAGCAAAAATAAAATAGACATCTTGATGAATTGCAGTGTTATACATAGCTTAGATTACAAATAAATTTGTATCTCCTTCAAATATCCTAAACAAATGGATTTTCTCTTAAGTGGTGGGTATGGGAACCTTGCACAAATGGATACATAGTTGGATCTTCCCTCATAGTTCTAAAGAATTCTTAGAGATGTTAAATGTTTAAGAAATGTCTGTGAGAGAATATTTAGAAAGAGATATAAAAAAGTAGATAGGAAAAGTGATAAAAGAAATAATAAAACAATGATTGATACCCTTTCCCAATAACGGGTGTTTCTTTATATAGTACAAGTGGACGGTCTATAAATTACATGATTACCCCCTATTATGGACATTTCACCCCCCTAATTTACTAATCTTAACGATAATTATTATTTGTTACAAAAAACACCCTCAATATTACATATTTTTTAGTTTTCTTACACAATATTTTTATTAAGCCAAATTAGCTCATTTATTTACCCACTTTAGCTTATTTTTCCTAATATTTCTTCCATTTATTAGTAGCCCTCAGTCCTTGCGAAGATATTTGAGCAAGGACTAATCTATGGAGATGGATTGTTCTTCCTTATGTATCTCCTCGGATTCATGACTTCACTGGTTGCATTAATGACTTCATATATGTGCACCGTGTTTTTATGCCACATATCAGAGTGGTTTCTAACATGTAACATATACATCACATCCAATCAATGTGTCAAAACAATTTTTGAGTGATGAAACATGCATCTTTTTTTATCCACGTGTCAGTTACTTTCTGGCCCAAATATGTATGCCTTCCAAAATGACTTATGAGCGAAAAGGTGTGTCAAAAAACTCATATACTTCTCAACATGCATGTGCTTCAAATTATAGGTGGAAATGTTATATTCCAAAATACTTTTCATCTTTCATAGGCACTTGTCACCTAAGTAAACCCCTTTATCTTATTGGGCTTTCACAGCCATTTGAAGCCCACACTTCCCTCTTTATATAATTTAATTGGTCAATTTCAAAGTTACTCATTTTCATCATTTCTAGAGAGATAGAGAGAAAACATCTAGTTAGAGAGAGAAACAATTTTATTGCTTCCCTAAACATTTTCTTCCATCTTTCATGCCTAAAAAACATGATCAACTTGAAAGATAAAAGATATGAGAGTGGTTTAACATAGGTAAAAAATCCTAAGAGAGAAACGTTGTTGGCTTAGATGATGAGCCCAAATCGTTGCAGAAGGGACTTGATGTAGAAACACTCCGCAGAAGGGACTTGAAACACCAACGCTTCATCCGATCCTCCTACTACTCAGCCCCCGATCAGAATTGTCTGACGCTCGACAAAAGTGACCTCAACCTTTAATATGAAACAAATCATGCTTCAACGTTCATTCCAATGGGTGATAAACACCAATTAACTAAAAATCCAAAAGATGATCGTTCGAAGAGGAAAAGAACTCTGAACTCCCTCTCAAAAGGGTATGTGAAAATTGAAACTAAATCTACTACTTCTACATCTGTGAATACTCCCCAAGGCACCCTTCAAACCACTTCCGAAAGTAACTCCTTGAAAGTTTTCACAAACGATTCCAGAAGTAACCCTTTAACCGAAGGCGACAACAAAACCTACTCCTTCGACAAGACCGTGAAAAGTGTCACCTTTCGAACCCATTAATGAAGTGAGAGAAAGGTATTTAGTTGATGAACTTGATGATGATAAAAAAGAAGATATAGTTTTTGTGGATCTTCAACCTATTATATTTATCGCTGACCCAACTTCCCAGATCGGACCTTTCGAGCAGACTCAAACGCCAGCACCCCAGACGACTAAGTCAAACAATAAAAAATATAATATCAAATCGTCCTTGAACATAAAGGTTATTTTAGGAAATAATTTACGGAAGGGCGAGGGTATGCATCTTCTATCGTTGCACATAATTAAGTACAAATACTTTTAACAGCACGATGAAGTCAAGCTTAGAGACCGATAGGATGTTCCAAACTTCATTCATATCCAATTCATTGAGCCGAGTAGCGAGTCTTGTCTTTTAATATTTGACCCCCTCATATTTTTTTACATGAGAGAATTGGTTCTAGGTACCACAAATCCAACAAACTCCCCACAATGAAGGACCGATGGAAAATCCCAGATAATGTCAAGTTTCGAATCACAGTGAAAGGTGAAACCTATTTTTCCGCAAAGTCTGCAATTCTTTAGGCCTATTTTTTTATGGTGGATTTTTGCTCTCTTTACATCTTCGTAGTTGGAGCTCTTTAATGCACTCGACCTTTATCACTGTGATGTCCTTCATATGTTTTTATAGCTGTTGGGAATTCGACTCACATTGCACGAACTGATTTTCAACTAGACCATTTACCACAACACGAACTATCACAGTTATTACATCTTGGTTTGGTAAGAAATCTGCGAGAATCTGACCAATAATGAAGAAACTAATTTATCTTTGTACGAGGTTGCACAACTTGAATTCCCATAAGTTCAACTAACCGGGGTTGTGTTAGAAACTTGTGTAGCATCAAAGGTAAGTAACCTGTACCGGTACCCCGATATCAATTTGTGGGTTTCTTTCTCTTTTTCCTGACTAATCATGGTTGTGCTTCCACTCATTTTGAGAAGTAATCTATGAAAATTATTATAAATATTCTTCATCGTGGAGCCAGCAGTAGTGGACATATGATATTCAAGCTTTGTCGATTAAATTATACTGCCTCAGTTATAATCTCTAGTATATTGCGGGGACTTGTATTTAATTGGTGAATTTGTGGCACGTGTCACACTTATTAACTTTCTTCCTTGCATTCTTCATAATGATTGGCCAATAATAGTCTTCGAACAATATTATTTTGTATAATGATTTATATCTGCATTGAACTCTACCTTATTTTTCATATAGTTCTTCCATGATAGAGGTTGTTTCATTTGTGCAAAAGCACTTTAATATAGGCCTGGTTAGACCTCTTTTATACTACGTGGCCGACGTGAATCTTGTTGACTTTTTTTAATTTTACGTGCTTTCATTTACTTTCGGGTAACACTCATTCTATCAAAAACAAATTCTTTCTCTTCTTTTCTTTCTATTGTCATTATCCTTTCGAATATGAAGGTTGAATTTTTTTTTTACAATATGACATTTTATTATAATATTATTCATGATACTGAAAATGTGCAAAATAAAAATGTGAGTGCTTTTCAAAACGTGTTCAAATTGAACAACCAACCGTTGTTGTTGCTATATATTATAAATTATTTTTAAACTAAATTTTTAATTTTGGTTATTTAAAACTTCAAATTATAAAAAATATCATCTAAATATTTTAATGACATACACATTTTTAGTAACAATATTTTATATTAACTTTTTATTCAATTTTTTTAGTTTTTTTTTCTTTTTTTTTCCAAGAAATGAAATTTTATTGAACCCAATCTGAAACTTTACAATTGTTCATTACAGAACCAGGATTGATTAAACATTTCTTAACTAAGTAAAACTACATTGTGTAGTTAACTTATAAAAGATATAATCAATCTAATCCTAGCAATCATTCTTGCCTTACTTCAAGCCTTTCTCCCCTTGCTGCCTTCCTTCAAGCCTCTCTCCCCTTGCTGCCTACCTTCTCTTCCTTATCTTTCTTTGTTGCCCAAACTTTTCAGACTTTATCCCCTTTCTGTCCATTACTATATACTCCATCAATCTTGCACCTGCTCTATAAAATCAAGACACATTTATGGTCAAGTCTTTCAACTTGCCAACTAGTTAATCAAAAAATCTAAAATGTCCTAAGTTTAACGATTCCAACAGAGTTATTGCATTTAATTCTTTCAAAGTATGTAATGATTCTACTATGAATCTAGAATTAGAACCAAAAATAATCCTTAACTGATCCCACAACACTAACCTATGAGCCCTATTACACTTAGCATATACTATAGTAATTGAAACTACAGATTTAGAAGTAGAATGATTCACCAAAGTATTTAATAGTTGATCAAAATTATCTAACACATTGACTTCAAAACTATTTCTCCAAAATAACCAAATTTTATTATTTACATTTGCAAAATAAGAATCAAAACCAAGCTTTACACAAACAGAATCAATTTTATCTACTGATATTAAAGGCTCTTGAAGAGCAATTATGTCAACAGCAAATTTTTTAGCCAAATGCCTTAATCTTCTTAATGATTTAAAATTACCAACACCTCTTATATTCCAATTTAACAACACTGTCATCTAAAACTTCTATAAGAAGATCCTAAAGACCTTTTGAAATTCCTTGATCTAGTTAACATTCTGTTTCTAGCAGATCTTCTTAAACTGACATTAGAGGTCTCTTTTAACATGTTTCTTTGATTAGATGAATGAGACTCACTTAGACTAGACCTATCTTTCATTCTATTATTATCTACAGCATCATCTACTTCTTCAAATTCATTATCAGATAAAGGTTTAAAAGGATTATTCAACTTCATATTCTCAATTTCATTAATTATATCCTCATTAGTTATTTTAACTGAATCTTCTAAGTGATTAGAAAATTTTAAAGTTTTACTTTGAAGCTCTAAAGGCACATTTGCAGTATTCTTAATAGATGGTTCTTTTACTATATTAAGAAGATTATCAGAAATCACATCATCACTTGAAATACAAACACTCAATGGCAGATTATCAGCAACTATCATTGAAATGTTATTGTCTTTAACAGATAAGTCATTAACTTTATCAACAATATTACATGACAAAGAATCAACTACAGAAGCAACATGCTTACAAGACAATGAATTATTATCAGCAAGACAGTTAGTATCTTCAATGACACCCTTTCTAACAGTATTACAATGTGCATCAATCAATATCAAAGAATCAACTTCAGCAACAAACGATTCTTTAGTATTTAATTCAGAATGTTTAACAGGAGATTTCAAAGGCAAAGTGTCATTTAAAACAGCATGTCTAACTACCATTAAACCATCATCTTTTCTGACCATGTCTTTATTTGCATTCAAAGGCAAAGAATCAATTAAATCAGAATGTCTAAATACCATTGAACCATCATCTTTTCTAATCATGTCTTTATTTGCATTCAAAGGCAGAGAATCAATTAAATCAGCATGTCTATCCATGGTTAAACTATTATCTTTCCTAACAATATCATCTTTTGCATTATCACAATTATTCAAAGACAAAGAATCCACGTTAGAAACAAAAGACTCTTTATCTCTTAAATCAGAATGTTCAACTACACTGTCAAGTGCATTACCAATATTATTATGTGCATTATTATCAATCAATGACAAAGTATCACCTTCAACAAAATTACAATCATTCAATGCCACATCAGAAACAACAAGCACATTACTATCTTTAACAGCATAGTTATTATCAAAATGTCTAGCAGACTCTTTAGTATTACTTTCATAATGCTTGTCATCATTCAAAATAGTAATACTATCATGCATGTCAACATCCTTATTATTACCAACATTTTCTATCTGCACAACAATACAATCTGAATTATTAGAAACTCTATCAACTATCAGTGAACTTCCACTGCCTTTATCACTTTTTTTAACATTCATTAACTCATCCATTTTAGGTTGCATATTATTAATTTCTTTGTTGTTTTTAGTTTTAGGTATCCAAATATTATCATTCTTCCTAACCATAGAATTAACATCAACTTTTTTTAAATTCTGAGACTTCTTAAACTCTAAATCTTCTGACTTACAACCAATATCCTTATGACCTAGATGCCTACCTTTTTTACAATAGTCAGGCTTATTTCTGTAACTTATATCTTGCCAATACCCTTCCCTATCCCCAAAACTAACCCATATTATTTTAGGAAGAATACTAGAGACATCCAAGACAGTCCACACTTCACAGCAATTAAAACTCGCCCTATTTCTAAAAGGTAGCCAAGATTTTAAAGGAAACCCTATTGCCTTAGCTAAATTTTCTATAGTATCTCTATTATACATATATTCAGGCAGTTTAGGAAAGGAAACCCAAACAGGAGTCATAGGGGACTCACGTTTGGGGTGAAAATCATGACTCAATTTTTATATCCTAAACGTATACTACCCTAAAGACCTAACATTAAACTTCCAGAAGCTTTTTACATCTAACAAATTATCAAATTCCACAAAGACATGCCTAAAATCCCATTAATATAAACTGTAATTTCCTATAGGCTTTAAAGAATCTAGATATTTCCTAAACTCTACAGCAGGAGGACAACCAAATGAAAATTTAGCAATCAACGTGTATTTAGACAGAGAGTTTAAAAAGGACTTATCTTTTTCGCAAAATTTAACGAACAGATACCCTTCCTCAGCGCCGATTTCCACCTTGTCGTGAACGAAGCCCTCAACAGCACCAACAGATGATAGCGTTGCCTCCTTTCCCGATCTTAGAACTTCTACATAAGTTCTTGGAACCTCCTGCCTACGAGACTCCTTTTCGACTCTGGATGGATCTTTATTTGGAGACTCATTTCTTTCGAAAGTAGGATTTTCGAAGAAATGAGCCTCTGAAATGAGGTTTGATGGCTGTGAGATCTGGTTTGATGGCTGTATTTTTGAAGCGAAGTTGTATTATGGCTGTATTTTTGATGAATTGTGGTTTGAAGGTCTTTGAGATGAGGGTGGATCTACCCGATTCTGTTCTTCAAGATGAAGAACAGAGATCAACTTTTGCATGTTCGATTTCAAGATGAGGATCAAGGAAATCAATTTTTGGTGGCTGTATCGATTTTGTGTGGTAACTTTTGCATGTTCGATTTCAAGATGAGGATCAATGAAATCAATTTTTGGTAGCTGCATCGATTTTGTGTGGTAGAAAGATATGGATCTGAAGAAAACTGAGAGAGAGGGTTAAGGCTGGCTGCGAAGAGATCGACGAGCTAGGGTTAGTCAAAGGAATGACTATTCAGAGGCTTCATGTCGTTGTTAGACACCAGGCCCATGGCCTTAAAATCAAGAAATGGATTTAGGTTCTTGGAGGCCTAAATCCTTTCAATAATAAAGCTTTCATGAGAATTCTAATTTTTATAATTCAATTCAATTTTTTTAGTTTCAAAATTAAAATGAATTCTTTTTTAGTTAATTTTATAACTATTAAAGACTACACCAGAATTAATAATTAATTTAATCGTTAAATTTATTTACCTTATATATCTCTTGCTTGGGAGTTGCATTTAAATATTAAAATATTTTATGACATATATTTTATTTCAAAATTCAAAAATTATCCGATATTTTGTTTATATTTTTATAAATATATTGTAAAAAAACGAGAAAAAAGAAAGAAAGAGAAGCTTCCAAAACAAAGTATAAAAAATCCCGACGTGCATGAAATAAAAAAAAAGTTTAGATTAACGTTAAACTAAATTTCAAACACCTAAAACCTATAGTATAATAAATATTGGGTTCAAATCGAATTTTATTTTCAAACAAACAAATTTAGCTAATCTCTTTTTTCATCTTATTAACAAAATTTATACATATATATTATTAAAGATATCTAATCAAATCGGATTTATTAAAAATTTATTAAAATAAAATCATATATATATATATATATATATAAATTGTAGAAATTGTATCTAAATATTTTTAATTGAATTTTTGCGTTTAAATTTTTTATTTGAATTTTTTAGTTTTTTAATTTATACAAAATAAGATTGATTCTTTTTCAATTCAATTTGTTTAATTTCTATAACTATTAAAACTCCAAATACCAACTTTTAATAATATAAATGATATATTTTAGTTCGAAAATTACATTTTGAAATAATTTTAAATGTATATGTATTTATTTCAAAATATTAAAAAATGACATCTTATTTTAGTATTTATAATATATACAATTGGGATAATATAATGATAATGATATTACCAAAAAAAATTAAATAAATAGAAATGTAAGTGTATATATCAATGAATAAGAAAATAAATCATCAACACTTTTATTGATTTTTAACACCTGTTATCCATTCTTATTCCATTTTATACAGTAAAAATATATCTTAATACTATATTAAAATTATATTATATATTATGGAATACAAATAATAAGCAATAAATAAATCGGATAAAAGTTAATAACAATAATAGTAATAAAATTGAATATAAAAAAATAATAAGATGCCAATTTTATAAATATTCTTTAAATTAATTGAGTTTAATAAATATTCACATATCAAATGTCATTTTAGATTTCCATATAGCATTAAAAAAAATATTGACTTTGACTTATAATATATATATATATATATATATAGAACCACTATTTATTATATTCTCCAACTATATTTGTTGAATATTTTTTAAATAATTATTTTCATTAATAGTTGTATATTAGAAGGGAATGAGTAGTATAAAAAGATTGTTCACCTCCACAATGAGAGATATCAGAACCCAAATATACATACATATATCACCACAACATTTGGAAGCTACCCAAACATGAGTCCAAACACTTTTAGATATGTTTTTTTGATTTCGCTTTTGATCTTTCAAAACATAGTCGGAGGTGAATCTAGAATATGTTTTCCGTATGATGAAACACACGTCCACATCCAAAATAATTTAGATTCCAAAGAAAACCTGTTATTACATTGCAAATCAAAAGATGACGATCTTGGTGAGCGTATCATCCCTTACCAAAGCGAATGGGCATTTGAATTTTGTCCACACTGGATACCGCATAATACACTATTCTTCTGCGGCTTCACTTTCGGCGGAAAGTTGCATTATTTTGACATTTACAATGAAAAGGTAGATTTTTACATGTGTGATGGCGTGTGTTTGTGGGAGGTGAAACCAAACGGTCCATGTAGAAGAGACGGAGACAAGCAATGTTACTCGTGGAACCAATCTTAATATGTTTGTTTGTTTTTGTTTTCATTATGAGAATTTTTTTTAATTTAATAATTCAGGCAATGTATTTGTTTTGATCTTACATCATTATAATTATCTTAAAATAAACTTCGATTGTGTAGTTTTAATTTTATATTTGTGGCCGATGAAGAAATAAAAAAGATAACATATTATCAATTTTGTGATGAGAAAACATGTGACTAATAACAAGTCATGTTATTTGTCACGAAATCTGATTCTCCTATATAATATTCACACTTGTAATTTTTATAACTATTAAAACTCCAAATACCAACTTTTAATAATATAAATGAATAATTGATTTTCTTATAATATATATTTTAGTTCGAAAATAACATTTTGAAATAATTTTAAATGTATATGTATTTATTTCAAAATTTTAAAAATTGACATTTTATTTTAGTATTTATAATATATACAATTGGGATAATATTATGATAATGATATTACAAAAAAAATTAAATAAATAGAAATGTAAGTATATATCAATGAATAAGAAAGTAAATCATCAACATTTTTATTGATTTTTAACACTTGTTATCCATTCTTATTCAATTTTATACGGTAAAAATATATCGTAATACTATACTAAAATTATATTATATATTATGGAATACAAATAATAAGCAATAAATTAATCGGATAAAAGTTAATAACAATAATAGTAATAAAATTGAATATAAAAAATAATAAGATGCCAATTTTATAAATATTCTTTAAATTAATTGAGTTTAAAAAATATTCACATATCAAATGTCATTTTAGATTTCCATATAGCATTAAAAATATATATATATATTAACTTTGACTTATAATGTATATATATATAACCACTATTTATTATATTCTCCAACTATATTTGTTGAATATTTTTTAAATAATTATTTTCATTAATAGTTTTATATTCGAAGGGAATGAGTAGTATAAAAACATTGTTCACCTCTACAATGAGAGATATCAGAACCCAAATATACATACATATATCACCACAACATTTGGAAGCTACCCAAACATGAGACCAAACACTTCTAGATATTTGTTTTCGATTTCGCTTTTGATCTTTAAAAATATAGTCGGAGGTGAATCTAGAATATGTTTTTCGTATGATGAAACACACGTCCACATCTAAAATAATTTAGATTCCAAAGAAAACCTGTTATTACATTGCAAATCAAAAGATGATGATCTTGGTGATCATCCCTTACCAAAGGGAATGGGCATTTGAATTTTGTCCACACTGGATACCGCATAATATACTATTCTTCTGCGGCTTCACTTTCGGCGGAAAGTTGCATTATTTCGACATTTACAATGAAAAAGTAGATTTTAACATTTGTGATGGCGTGTGTTTGTGGGAGGTGAAACCAAACGGTCCATGTAGAAGACACGGAGACAAGCAATGTTACTCGTGGAACCAATCTTAATATGTTTGTTTGTTTTTATTTTCATTATGAGAATTTTTTTAATTTAATAAATTCAGGCAATGTATTTGTTTTGATCGTACATCATTATAATTATCTTAAAATAAACTTCGATTGTGTAGTTTTAATTTTATATTTGTGACAGATGAAGAAATAAAAAGAGAAAATAAGACCATATAATTATGTTAGGTAAGAATTAGGGATATGAGGAACTTTCATATATTAGAGCAATCTCAAGTGAAAATAAATAATAATAATAATAATAAATAAACAACATTATAATATAAAAGTACGAGGGATAAAATCTTAAGCTAAATAATGATGGAAGTTGTGTGAGGAGTGGTTTGAATAAGTAAAACAACAATGTTGGTGATCTTCAGCTAGAAGAAGAAGAAGATATTGAAACAATCGACAAACTAAACCTAAGTGTATGATTTGCTCATTGTTTTAAGTGTATGAGCTACAAGATAGACTTTAGATCTCGATTATATGACCTAAGATATAGTGTAACCATGTCAACCTCGAGAGCTTAAAGTGATCGGAAACCTTATGTTGTCGCGACCTTGATAAACAAAAGGCAATGAATCTAGAGTGTTTGGACCAAATGAGATTATAGGTATAAGACTAGTATATGGCGGCACATTTGAATTGACTGAAAATGTAGTATTTGTATTGTTTAGATGAGAGCGAGTTTGTAATTGAGGAATGTTTATGCTACAACCTGGAGGTACAAATAATTAGCAAAAAGGAATATTATTCGATAATATAAAAAATAATAAACCATAAGATCAATATAAATTAGTAGAGCAAAAATAAAATAGACATCTTGATGAATTTCAGTGTTATACATAACTTAGATTACAAATAAATTTGTATCTCCTTCAAATATCCTAAACTAATGGATTTTCTCTTAAGTGGTGGGTAAGGGAACCTTGCACAAATGTTTACATAGTTGGATCTTCCCTCATAGTTCTAAAGAATTCTTAGAGATGTTAAATGTCTAAGAAATGTCCTCAAGAGAATATAGAATTCTCATAGATGTTAAATGTCTAAGAAATGTCTGTAAGAGAATATTTACAAAGAGATATAAAAAAGTAGATAAAAAAGTGATAAAAGGAATAATAAAATAATGATTGATCCCCTTTCCCAATAACGGGTGTTGCTTTAGATAGTACAAGTGGACGGTCTATAAATTACATGATTACCCCCTGCTATGGACATTTCACCGCCTAATTTACTAATCTTAACCATAATTATTATTTGTTACACAAAGCACCCTCAATATTGCATATTTTTTAGTTTTCTTACACAATATTTTTATTAAGCCAAATTAGCTCATTTATTTACCCACTTTAGCTTATTTTTCCCAATATTTCTTCCACTTATCAGTAGCCCTCGGTCTTTGTGAAGATATTTGAGCAAAGACTAATCTACGGAGATGGATTGTTCTTCCTTATGTATCTCCTCAGATTCATGACTTTACTGGTTGCATTGATGACTTCATATATGTGCACCGTGTTTTTATGCCGCATATCAGAGTGGTTTCTAACATGTAACATATACATCACATCCAATCCATGTGTCAAAACAATTTTTGAGTGATGATATATGCATCTTTTCTGATCCACGTGTCAGTTACTTTCTGGCACAAATATGTATGCCTTCCAAAATGACTTATCAGCGAAAAGGTGTGTCAAAAAACTCATATACTTCTCAACACGCATTTACTTCAAATTATAGGTGGAAATGTTATATTCCAAAATACTTTTCATCTTTCATAGGCACCTGTCACCTAAGTAAAACCCTTTATCTTCTTGGGCTTTCGCAGCCATTAGAAGCCACACTTCCCTCTTTATACAATTTAACTGGTTAATTTCAAAGTTACTCATTTTAATCATCTCTAGAGAGATAGAGAGAAAAACATCTAGTTATAGAGAGAAAAAAATATTGCTTCCCTAAACATTTTCTTCCATCTCTCATGCCTAAAAACATGATCAACTTGAAAGATAAAAGATATGAGAGTGGTTTAACATAGGTAAAAAATCCTAAGAGAGAAATGTTGTTGGCTTAGATGATGAGCCCAAATCGTTGCAGGCTTTCAAAACTTTCTATTACGGTTAGTGGCGTTTGATGTAGAAACACTCCGCGGAAGGGACTTGAAACACCAACGCTTCATCTGATCCTCCTACTACTTAGCCCCCGATCAGAATTGTCCGAAGCTCGACAAAAGTGACCTCAACCTGTAATATGAAACAAATCGTGCTTCAATGTTCATTCCAATGGGCGATAAACACCAATTAACTAAAAAACCAAAAGATGATCGTTCGAAGAAGAAAAGATCTCTGAACTCCCTCTCAAAAAGCTATGTGAAAATTGAAACTAAATCTACTACTTCTACATCTGTGAATACTCCCCAAGGCACCCTTCAAACCACTCCCGAAAGTCACTCCTTGAAAGTTTTCACAAACGATTCCAAAAGTAACCCCCTAACCGAAGGCGACAACAAAACCTACTCCTTCGACAAGACCGTGAAAAGTGTTACCTTTCGAACCCATTAATGAAGTGAGAGAAAGGTATTTAGTTGATGAACTTGATGATGATAAAAAAAAAAGATATAGTTGTTGTGGATCTTCAACCTGTTTTATTTATCGCTGACCCAACTTCCCATGTCGGACCTTTCGAGCAAACTTAAACGCCAGCACCCCAGACGACTAAGTCAAAAAAAAAACAATATATAATATCAAATCGTCCTTGAACATCAAATTTATTTTAGGAAATAATTTACGGAAGGGCGAGGGTATGCATCTTCTAGCGTTGCACATAATTAAGTACAAATACTTTTAACAGCACGATGAAGTCAAGCTTAGAGACCGATAAGAAGTTCCAAACTTCATTCATATCCAATTCCTTGAGCCGAGTAGCGAGTCTTGTCTTTAATATTTGACCCCCTCATATTTTTGTACTTGAGAGAATTGGTTCTAGGTACCACGAATCCAACAAACTCCCCACAATGAAGGACCGATGGAAAATCCCAGATAACGTCAAGTTTCGAATCACGGTGAAAGGAGAAACCCATTTTTCCGCAAAGTCCGCAATTCTTCAGGCCTATTTTTTTATTGTGGCTTTTTGCTCTCTTTACATCCTCGTAGCTGGAGCTCTTTAATGCACTCGACCTTTATCACTGTGATGTCCTTCATATGTTTTTATAGCTTTTGGGAATTCCACTCACATTGCACCAACTGATTTTCAACTGGACCATTTACCACAACACGAACTATCACGGTTATTACATCTTGGTTTGGTAAGAAATCTGCAAGAATCTGACTAATTTACCTTTGTACGAGGTTGCACAACTTAGATTCTCATAAGTTCAACTAATCGGAGTTGTGTTAGAAACTTGTGTAGCATCAAAGGTAAGTAACCTGTACCAGTACCCCGATATCAATTTGTGGTGTTTCCTTCTCTTTCTCCTGACTAATCATGGTTGTGCTTCCACTCATTTTGAGAAGTAATCTATGAAAATTATTATAAATATTCTTCATCGTGGAGCCAGCAGTAGTGGACATATGATATTCAAGCTTTGTCGATTAAATTATACTGACTCGGTTATTATCTCTAGTATATTACGAGGACTTGTATTTAATCGGTGAATTTGTGGCACGTGTCACACTTATTAACTCTTTTCCTTGCATTCTTCCTCATGATTGGCCAATAATAGTCTTCGAACAATATTATTTGGTATAATGATTTATATCTGCATTGAGCTCTACCTTATTTTTCATATAGTTCTTCCATGATAGAGGTTGTTTCATTTGTGCAAAAGCACCTTAATATAGGCCTGGTTAGACCTCTTTTATACTACGTGGCCGACGTGAATCTTGTTGACTTTTTTTTTATTTTACGTGCTTTCATTTACTTTCGGGTAACACTTATTCTATCAAAAACAAATATTTTCTCTTTTTTTTTCTATTCTCATTATCCCATCGAATATGAAGGTCGAATTTTTTTTTTGACAATATGGCATTTTATTATAATATTATTCATCATAGTGAAAATGTGCAAAATGAAAATGCGAGTGCTTCAGGTTTTGATTTTCAAATCGTGTTCAAATTGAACAACCAACCGTTGTTGTTGCTATATATTATAAATTATTTCTAAACTAAATTTTTAATTTTTTGTTATTTAAAACTTCAAATTATAAAAAATATCATCTAAATATTTTAATGACATACACATTTTTACTAACAATATTTTATTTTAACTTTTTATTCAATTTTTTTAGTTTCAAAATTAACATCAATTCTTTTTTAGTTAATTTTATAACTATTAAAGACTACACCAGAATTAATAATTAATTTAATCGTTCAATTTATTTACTTTATATATTTCTTGCTTGGGAGTTGCATTTAAATATTAAAATATTTTATGACATATATTTTATTTCAAAATTCAAAAATTATCCGATATTTTGTTTATATTTTTAAAAATATGTTGTAAAACAAAACGAGAAAAAAAGAAAGAAAGAGAAGCTCCCAGAACAAAGTATAAAAAATCCTGACGTGCATGAAATAAAGAAAAAGTTTAGACTAACGTTAAACTAAATTTCAAATACCTAACACCTATAGTATAATAAATATTGGGTTCAAATGGAATTTTATTTTCAAACAAACAAATTTAGCTAATCTCTTTTTTCATCTTATTAATAAAATTTATACATATATATTATTAAAGATATCTAATCGAATCGGATTTATTAAAAATTTATTAAAATAAAATTATATATATATATTTATATTTATTGTAGAAATTGTAGAAATTGTATCTAAATATTTTTAATAGAATTTTTGCATTTCAATTTTTTATTTGAATTTTTTAGTTTTCTAATTTATACCGAATAAAATTGATTCTTTTTCAATTCAATTTGTTTAATTTTTATAACTATTAAAACTCCAAATACCAACTTTTAATAATATAAATGAATAATTGATTTGCTTACAATATATATTTTAGTTCGAAAATTACATTTTGAAATAATTTTAAATGTATATGTATTTATTTCACAATTTTAAAAAATGACATTTTATTTTAGTATTTATAATATATAAAATTGGGATAATATTATGATAATGATATTACCAAAAAAAATTAAATAAATAGAAATGTAAGGATATATTAATGAATAAGAAAGTAAATCGTGAAAAGATTGGTTTCGTTAGGTAAAATTTTATTGATTTTTAACACTTGTTATCCATTCTTATTCCATTTTATACAGTAAAAATATATCTTAATACTATACCAAAATTATATTATATATTATGGAATACAAATAATAAGCAATAAATAAATCGGATAAAAGTTAATAACAATAATAGGTAATAAAATTGAATATAAAAGATAATAAGATGCCAATTTTATAAATATTCTTTAAAATAATTGAGTTTAAAGAAAATATTCACATATCAAATGTCATTTTAGATTTCCATATAGCATTAAAAATATATATTAATTTTGACTTATACTATATATATATATATATAGAACCACTATTTATTATATTCCCCAACTATATTTGTTGAATATTTTTAAAATAATTATTTTTATTAATAGCCGTTAGATGAGTTTTATATTAGAACGGAATGAGTAGTATAAAAAGATTGTTCACCTCCACAATGAGAGATATCAGAACCAAATATACATACATATATCACAACATTTGGAAGCTACCCAAACATGAGTCCAAACACTTTTAGATATGTTTTTTTGATTTCGCTTTTGATCTTTGAAAACGTAGTCGGAGGTGAATCTAGAATATGTTTTCCGTATGATGAAACACACGTCCACATCCAAAATAATTTAGATTCCAAAGAAAATCTGTTATTACATTGCAAATCAAAAGATGACGATCTTGGTGAGCGTATCATCCCTTACCAAAGCGAATGGGCATTTGAATTTTGTCCACACTGGATACCGCATAATACACTATTCTTCTGCGGCTTCACTTTCGGCGGAAAGTTGCATTATTTTGACATTTACAATGAAAAGGTAGATTTTTACATGTGTGATGGCGTGTGTTTGTGGGAGGTGAAACCAAACGGTCCATGTAGAAGAGACGGAGACAAGCAATGTTACTCGTGGAACCAATCTTAATATGTTTGTTTGTTGTTGTTTTCATTATGAGAATTTTTTTTAATTTAATAATTCAGGCAATGTATTTGTTTTGATCTTACATCATTATAATTATCTTAAAATAAACTTCGATTGTGTAGTTTTAATTTTATATTTGTGGCAGATGAAGAAATAAAAAAGGTAACATATTATCAATTTTGTGATGAGAAAATAAGACCATATAATTATGTTAGGTAAGAATTAGGGATATGAGGAACTTTCAAATATTAGAGCAATCTCAAGTGAAAATAAATAATAATAATAATAATAATAATAATAATAAATAGACAACATTATAATATAAAAGTATGGGGGATAAAATCTTAAGCTAAAAAATGATGGAAGTTGTGTGAGGAGTGGTTTGAATAAGTAAAACAACAATGGTGGTGATCTTAAGCTAGAAGAAGAAGACATTAAAACAATCGACAAACTAAACCTAAGTGTATGAGTTGCTCATTGTTTTAAGTGTATGAGTTACAAGATAGACTCTAGGTCTCGATGATATGACCTAAGATATAGTGTAACCATGTCAACCTGGAGAGCGTAAAGTGATCGGAAACCTTCTGTTGTCGCAAGCTGGGTAAACAAAAGGCAATGAATCTAGAGTGTTTGGACCAAATGAGATTATAGGGATAAAACTAGTATATGGCGGACATTTGAATTCACTGAAAATGTAGTAGTTATATTGTTTAGATGAGAGCGAGTTTGTAATTGATGAATGTTTATGCTATTTGTTTTTGGGTTAATAAGGGACTGAAGCAACACTGTTAGATGTTAAGTCGGTGAGTTTTATGGTAAACCAACGAGAGAATAAGGATTGATGTATGAGATATGGTGGTGGATGGTGGTTAAATCGAGATGTGTATGTCTTCGCAATTAGGCTTGGTAAAGACTAGGTTTGCATGGATGGCGATAGTGAACCCGACTCTTCGGAGGTTGATTAAAATATCCCAAACCCTAAACTTAGATGTATGCATCAACATATCAAGGTTGGGATGAAGTCTCTCTTCTAGGAGACGTTTTGCAACAACAATTCTACAAATAGATTCTTGTATTGGGGAACCATACGCGAAAACATATGAGTTGTGCTACTTTGCAAAGGGTGACATGCAGGGCCTCGAGATTTTGGTCACCATAGGAGGAAACCTGTCAAAAGTAGTTAGCAGTACTGTTAGGGAGAAAAGGTGTTACCACTTGAATGAGTTCATTGATGTGTAAGTTCATCACATTGGATGAGCCATGTTAGTTGTTCTTTCTCTGAGGGTTTTGTTTCCGGTTGTTTTTTATTTTTATTATATTATTTTGTGTGGGCTAGTAATTTATCTTGAAGAAAGGTATGAAATAATGCAACTTTCCACCGAAAGTGAAGCCGCAGAAGTATAGTGTATTATGAGGTATATAGTTTGGACAAAACTCAAATGCCCATTTGCTTTGGTAAGAGATGATAGGCTCACCAAGATCGAGTTATTTTGATTTGCAATCTTAATAACAGGTTTTCTTTAGAATCTAAACTATTTTGGATGTGGACGTGTGCTTCAGCATTCGGAAAACATATTCTAGATTCACCTACAAGTATCTTTTGAAAGATCAAATGTGAAATCAGAAAACAATATCTAGAATAGTTTGGACTCATGTTTGGACAACTCCCGAATATTGTGGTGATATATGTATATTTGATTTTTGATATCTCTCATTTTTTAGAAATGAACAATATTTTATACTACTCATTCCCTTCTGAAGAGTCAATTTACGACCAAAAAATCATTGATATCAAATTGATGAAACCGATCTTTCCACAAAACAATGCCGACCATCACCACTCTTCATGCATTAGGAATAATTTACATCAGACGAAACCCTATGGCCTTAAAAAACTACAATAGATTTGGGCACAAGGGAAATCACACTTTATAGTATATATTGTATGTGAAAAAGACGACCTCATCACCGTTAATATGGCTTACTTCAAGAGCGACGCCCGTGAATACTGAAAAGTTAGGATCGGCACTTACCTCTGGAGAATAAATATCCTTTATTCGAGCAGCTTTCTCGCTCCGACGTGGATCCTAGAATCACATACATCGATAAGAGAAACGAAAACAACCTTGGTTCTACTTTTAATCATGGTCAATCAAACAAACAATAAGAGAATAGGGTTTTTTAACACAAGAAGAGGGATAAAGATTAAAGTTTTTGAGAGAAAAAACAAATGTTGAAGATAGTAACTTTTGTTCTATTCAAGCACGTTGTATTCGATAAACAAGGACAAAACATACAAATACATAGGAAATGTAGCGATATTTAACCCTAGATTGTATTTCATCCAAATCCTTATGTTTTTGCAGAATCAATGACTAAGATACATCCGCATCAACGATCACTATTAAGAGAGATCTAGAGACAAAGAGTTGTATATAGGAAGACATTACTACCTTTTGCGTCATATATAATATGGATGTTACAACTTTATGCAAACACTCTAAAACTATACTATGATCTTTCTATTTTCTTGAACATCTAAATCTAACCCGACGCATTATTTATTTTAAATTTAACATAATCACTCAATAATCACGAACATCCCGTAAAAAAATAAAACGTAAAATATGTGCATCCATCGCCTTAAGTCCCCTGATTTATCTTTTTTTCCATTAATATTTCTCACGTACTTAAATAAAGATTTGGGGATTACTTCAAGTCATACAATATTATAATTTGATGGGTATTATATTCGGTCCTTATCTCATTCTTCAATAAAGACTAAAAATGATACTCAAGTTATAACATCCGGGTGTTCGAAAATCTGCAAAATCAAGCCTAAATAGTTTTTCCCTCATTCTTCAAAATAGACTAGGGGATATTGCACAATACGTGTCGGTAACATGAAGAAATCTTATTTTCAGTCATGATTTCAAGTAAAAACATCAATAAAAGGAAATATCCAAAAACTCTAGCAACCTGCTACCTCATCCATTACTCTTTCACTCTTGAAAAAATAGAATTTTTTAATCCAAAAAAGAGGTTTTTGCCCGTTATAAGTTTTTTTAATGTGGGTCAGAATATAGTTAACACAAATTAAATTTAGAGATAGCTCTAAGGATAGTTTGGCTAGAGAAAAACTAATCTACCAAAATATTTAAAGACTCTTATAGTCTGGCCAAGAAGGCTGCAATACCATTTTGTATACTCTGAAAGCAGACTTCCAACATCAAGTATAAGACCCGACATTTGAAAAATCCCACAAGTAAAGGCATGCGTCCCTCGCTAAGATATTCATCCCTCAGTTCTTTTGTAAGGACTATGGGGGCTACTGATAAGGGTGGATTTTACCACCTTGCCCGAATCCTAACAAGAACAACTATACGATGCAACCAATGGTCTGAACCAATAAACTTGGTCGAAACTTCTTGCCGATGTATCTCTAGTTGATGCTCATGACCGATGACCCCCCTGACCGATGATACCCTCGACTACCATGGAAAACCAGTCAAAACATCATGAATGAGCTCCAAACGTTACATTTGATTACAATAAGTACATGCGAATAAATTTATTAGACTGTTATAATCTTTTATGCTTATGATAACAATCAATACGTTGTAATAAATGTAAATTGTTACACCTTCTTCTATATAAGGGAAACAAATTTATGAATACATATATAATTAATTACTTAGAATGAATCCATTGTATTCAATGGTGAAATACTTTTAATTATATATTAAGTATATTTAATCGTCCTTATGTATCTTCAACCTATATTTGGTGTATTTTTTACATTTAATTGATTAACTAGATCAAGATATATTTGTTTATTAAAGAATTAAATGTGGTCCATTGGGTTTGATAATTTAGGTATTAAGATACCAACTTACTCGTATTTGATGACAAGACCGTACACTTGAAGATTTTGTAGTCTACTATTATTTGATGAGGAGACCATGCACTTACAGATTTTTTAAGAAACATTGTAATGATACAACTTTGATGTAAAAAATTTCAACATTTGATAGGTTATCGAACTTAAAAGAAATAATTATTTTATTATTATAAGTATTGAACCAAACTTTAGGTAATATTTAATCATATTAATTAGTGATCTGAAGATCAAATATTAGAGCGTCTAAATCCATAATAGACATAAATATTCAAACGAATAAAAAAAATTGTGTAAATCAATATGCAAACAATTCCAATATAAATTTTTTTAAACCAATATTCAAACAATTCCAAGATAAAGTTTTTTGAACATGTAATTTTTTTACAGTAATATAACCTTTTTACAATTTAATTTAATAAATATTTTTATATATTTGTTAAGTTCACTTAATATTTCTTGTTATCATCAAATAAAATATCGTTTTATAATTATGTTTATGTTTAGATTTTCCTACCACTAACAATTGTATCATGAAGTACTAAAAACATAGTCTAGATTTTAAGTATATTTACCATTCAATTAGGATATTATTACTTAGATAACAATAAACTTTATCTCTCAATCTTAACCTAGATTTTTACTAAGTAAATTCAACCCGTAAATAATTTAGATCTTTATGTAATTTAAAGCATTACGTGCAATAACAATACTAAAAAATATATAATTTAATTAAAATAATAAAAACGTATATTAATCGCACTGGTAAAATCATGTAGGAGTTTAAAAACTCTAGAAAATAAAAGACCAGCTACTATTAATCATGGCTACAATTACAAGATTATAGCAAGATAAAAGAGAATAAGAATTATAAATAAAATAAATTTTATATGTCACGTAAAATTCGTCTTCTTCTTTTTTATTACAAACGGTGAAGAAATCTAAGATTTATACATACGCGGCATAAGGTATTTGTTTTTCAATATCTATCATAGTCTATTATGTTAAGCTATATTTTATTTATTTATAACTAAATGAATTTTATCTTATTTACCATAAAAGATCGGCCCTTAGCATTTTATTTAAACAAATAAAATCAATTAAAGATTTTAATTTTTTTTTCAACAGTTTCTTTTATTTGATGATCTTTTTTTATTTTTTAATCAATTTTGAGCTTATTTTCATTTTAATTTAAATAATATTTCAATTATCTTTTAAATCTAAAAATAAACATAACGAAAATATTTATTCTTTTTATTAATTAAATTATTTATTTAGTTCGTATATATATATAATCATTCTAGGTTTATGTTAGGGGTTAAAATCCTACTTAAAAAATCAACTTCGAAATAATCAACAATATTAGTTTTTATTCTTGATAATGGTTTTGCACCTATTTATTTATAAAATTAGTCAACCGCAACAAGAAGATATTGACGTTGATAATAAATTATATGTATAGGTCTCATAATGTCCAATTTTCAAATGTCAAAGGGCGGACCTCTTATATGGTTTCCAAAGGTACAGCTCTACGATTAATAATATTTACAAATTATTGATATGTGTCGTACTTTTTTACCTTATATTGGGTATCAACTATAATCTTTGGTAAATAGTACATAGTCATTAAAATAATTATTAATAGAGTCTTAGGGTGGTAATGAGTTGAGCCTACACTATCATAGAGCTCTTCATAAAAAAAAATCCTCAATTCCAAGACAATAAATAAGATAATGTGTCAATCATTACTGATATAAAGTTCATCCTAACAACATATTTCTACTAACTCAAATCTTCAAACTAAGGGTTGTGGTTTTGTTCGTTGGTAATTTGTTGATACCTTGTTTATTACTAAGTGATGGTGTCACACACCCGAGCCAAGATGTACTTACTAAGTGAAGGTAGCACATGGACTCTGTATCCTTAGCCTTTTAACTGATAGTGTTGGCTAACTGACACCTCTTTTATTACTAAGCAAATGTGGTAGACGGAAAACCTTTAATTAGCTTTCTTGGTAAATAATGAACTTTTTAAAATTATTTATATTTATTAAAATGTATTCATCTACCTATTTTTTTAAAATACTCAACCCTGACAAGATGGTATTATCGTACTTTTAAATGTTTATATAGAGGCACCATAATGTCTTATCCCCAATGGTCAAAGGCAAGACCTATGTGTTAGGTTGAAACTGCCACCTAACCATGAAAATCTCAACGCATAGAAAACTATGTGGGCACTATATTTTTATTTAGTGTATCAAAGATATCCTTCAATCGTAGATCATGTAATTGTGAGATTGCAACTTTTATATGAATGTTATTTCCTCTTCAATTACCTCGCTCTTCAGAATCCACACAAGAAAGTGGACAATATTCTATAATCCAAGAAAAACTTACTAGTTGAGCCTGAGAGATAAAGGTAGCTCAAGACGGCCAACCCATATATCGAACATACAGCAGTTGAAAGAACTATAATACGGTCTCAAACACCTTATTTTTTAATTGGTTAACCAACTTTAATTATTTGTTATTTAAGTTGAATTCTTTTTTATCCTTACATCTTCCTTGTTGTCATTGTAGAGTTAGGATGTTACCTCCATAGTAAGAAGTTTAATAAAGATGAGGTTTTGGCCGATTTCAGAAGTGTGCGGCTGACCACAAGAAAATAAGCTTTGTAGCTAATTTAAAACCGATGGTGAGTGTTTTTAAGGTTTGAATATTTTGTTTTGGCTTAATCTTTTGGTAATAAAAAGAATAAATATCAAAATAAAAGAGTTGTTTATATCACCCATCGGGGATTCCTCGGCGTTATTAAAAGGTACCTAAATCATACATGGTCTATAGGGTATACCTAGAAAAGTATATAAAAAACAAACAACCTGGTAGCATGATATCGCAAAAGATACATAAGGAAAACCAGATAAACGGATTTAAGCAACATGATAACCATTACAAGCGAGATACGCAGGACTTACCAGTCGAAGATCATGTTATCATCGGGCTTGTTGTTAGCTTCAAATCTAGTAGGAGGTTGTTATGAATGATAAAGTAGGTGATTTAATGATGGAGAGTGAAACGTAACAGAAGCCTAAAAGGGATAAACCCTAATTTTTATTTTAAAAAAACAATTCCCCTAACAATGAATAGAAGATAGGTTTATATAGAGTTCAAGCAAAACCCTAAAACTAAAAATATGAAAATTACAAATATAACCTAAAGTATTCAAAGTGCGAAAAAAGAGGATAGATGAGCCCGGATGCCTAAGAAAGCCCATAGCTCACGAGCGGAGCTGATGACTTGCGTTCGTGACGTCGTTTCCTTCGAAACAAGGTGCTGTGGGTAAAAAACTAACACCGGAGTTCGAAACTACTAATTCACCGAACTGTCTGCATCATTCCCTCCGGGATAGAAAAGATTCGCCCTCGAATCTGACCCGGTCTCCCCATCAGAATAATCACCTGCATAAGGAATCAGATGCTTAACATTGAAAACATCAGTCGTGCGGACATGGCTAGGCAAACGTAGTCGATAAGCATTCAGATTGATCCGCTCCACAATCTCCACTGGACCAATCTTCCGGGCGGCCAATTTATTGTATTCACCAGCAGGGTACCGATTCTTTGTTAAAACTGCCCATACATAGTCACCAACTTCGAACTGAACAGGACGACGATGAGAATCTGCCTGAGACTTATATTTGGCGGTGCTCAAGACCAACTGATCATGAGTCTGCTGGTGGGTTTGGCGAATCTGTGAGACAAGTTCCTCAGCAGTTGTATGAGGATGAATCTTGCTAGGCAGTGCTAACAAGTCCACCGGACCCCTAGGCACAATACCATACATCACCTGAAAAGGAAAAAAACCCGTGGATCTATTAAGAGCATGGTTATGGGCGAACTCCGCCTGCGGTAAGCGCTGATCCCAAGCCTTCGGATGATCTCCTACCAGACTGCGTAACAAGTTACCGAGAGATCGGTTAACCACTTCTGTCTGACCATCCGTCTGAGGGTGGTAAGCACTACTGAAGTTGAGCTGTGTATTCACCATACGCCATAAGCTGCGCCAAAAATGACTCACAAACCGGGTGTCACGGTCAGAAACAATGGTACTGGGAAGACCATGAATACGATAAATCTCCCGAAAGAAAAGCTGCGCAACACACACTGCATCAGATGTTTTTTTACAGGGAATGAGGGTAATACGATTCTCTTTCAGAAGCTTCCAGAAGGCTCACCAACCCTGCCTGTAATAGCTTGGTTTTGTTGTCATACTTCCTCCACAAACACAAATCAGTTGGAGTGTCACACACCTCGCATCACAAACTGCGAACTTCCTATCTATTAGTTGAAGTGTCACACGACTCGCATGACAAGCTGCGAATTGTTTGTAAATATAAGCTGCGAAATGTATAGCATACACATTCAATCAAGCTGCGAATTGGTATAAAATATAAACAGATATGAAGCTGCGAATTGTTTGTATCCTAGGTGATGAATATACGAACTATACTACATCGCACACGTACAGGGTGCGAATTGTTCTATTTTTTACATGCACATTGCAGGGATCTGGGAAATATCAAAACAACACCAAAATCAACAATCAACTACCTAATGCACATCTAACATACATCACAGTTCTCAGGAAAGTATTAACATTACATGAAACCAAACTTCTACCCTGGGTTCGACGATAAACCCAGAAACTCACCAACTATCGTCACTAAATACTTCATTCAGGTATAAAAAGCAACGTTGATCGTGAAATAACAGAAACTAGTGGTTCGAAGTCATCAAAAACGCAAAAAATTACACTTTCCACGATAAGCTTACCTGGTTACTTCTAAACACTGTAATATTCACCGGCCTGAGACGACTAGACGGCAAGTTGTCGAACAAGAGGCCGTTACTCGTTGGACGGAGTAAAAGACGGTGACCGGTCCAATTCCGTTGAAGGTGTGAACGACGACTGATTTCAGAGAGAAGCTGTACGGGTTTCTGGTTGGAGAGAGAGTATCACGAAGTCGAACGGTTTCTAGTGGTTTCTAAAATTAGACGTGTTTGGGTTTGTTTAGGGTGATGGAAAAGGGGGAAATGAATTTGAAGTGAAAATGGGTATATATAGTCGGGGGTAATTTTGTCTAATTTTTAAGTCGAGGTACTAAGTAACACCATCCAAAATAAAATTTGGCAACTATCGGGTAATTAGATACTTGAGCGGGTATTTACTGGTACTTTTCTCATTTTTAAAAGTTAATTTCTATGTATAGTATTTATATCATAGATATAATTTGAGATATTTTAAATATATATAGTTTTTTTAATAGTTTAGATTATTTATTATATATTTAATATATATAAAAATATTAAAGTAAATTTAGTTGAAGGAAAGAAAACTAAACTATTTATAATCAACAAAAATATTTGAGATATTCTTTTTTATAACGTATATTCGTTATTATATATTTAAAATTATTAAAATTTTATATACTTATACAACAATTTAAATTATTATGATTTTAAATATTTATAAAAAAATTAAAAATAATGAAATTGTATATATATTTGCCCTCTATTTGTAAAGTCATAAATATCAAAATAAAATTAAATATTTAAAAAATATTTAATACTCATAAAAATAAGACCATACAGTAGGTTGATAGAACACAATAATAAATATGTTTAATATAAAACATATAAAAATATATATAATATATATATATATATATATTAAAAAAACTAAATCGTCATATACTATTATTGTTGTAATCTGGATCATCAAAGAATTATAGCATTGAAGGTGTATGATTTGTAGCTTGTTGCTAGAGAGTCAGAGTATCATGCATAAGATCGTGATAAATCGATTGTCTATGGTCGATACGAAATTCACCAAACTAGGTATGCATGTGACCAAATTGATTTTATGTATATTCACGATCGTGAAATCTCTTTTGAGGTGGTGGTTGATAAGAAGAACTACTGAAAATCGGAAGTGATCGACAATTGCATCCTATTATACTAAATTCGCATTGAGGCGGCAGAGGTGAAGAACATTGATTGGCCGCCCAGACTACATCTCTACTTTCTTCAAAATTTGCAAAGACCTAGCACTTCAACCACATGTATTCATTCAAATAAAAAAAAATTGGTGTCTTAGACATAAATTTTATAATTTAGAACCTTTCAAAACTAGATGATCAATGCATCACTAACATATACCCCTTCCTCCTAGATAATTGATTTAATATCATCCCATAAGGTATATATTTTTTACCAAATGAATAATTCATATACTTAATGATCAAACTTGGTAAATAAAATATATGTCTTAGTATTATAACAACACTTATAAATGATTAAAGATTCGTCACTATATCTTTATTATTTAAAGGAATGAAACAACCATTTACCAATTCAGAGCTAATTTCTAAAGTTTTGTCAAAAACATTCTACTAACAAGTTTAGTCTTAAAGACAATTTTCTCATTGCCGATAATCACCTGAGTTCTACCATTAATTGTTCTTCTCAGTCAGATGCAAAAAAATGTATGCCACATACCATTAATTCTGCCACGCATCCTAGGATTAAACATATTGTCTAAAATATATTTAGAGTTGCATAAAATTGTTGTATTATATTTACATACCATCTGCAACTATATTTGGAAAAATCAAACCAACCTAACTCCATAAGATTATAAAATGACACCTGGGTACGTTGAACTCATTAAGCTCCATAGAATCTAAGTACATACCCATGTTTATCATTATTCTATTCGGAATGTGGAGGAGCCATGTCAAATCACAATTTAGAGATTAACATCTGATTCTTCGTGCATTCGTACGTCTTCATGACCGATATCTTTTATGGTGTTCTCGTCCTGGCTCTGGTACTTTTTCAGTTGGATCATTCACCAGCATATCTTCTGGTATCTCTTATAGGTTTCGAAGCCATTAGATATAAATAAAGTAGAATGATTATTTGAGAAAATAACTTTTGAAGGATGATTTAAACAATCGAATGATGATTTTAGAAAATAAGGGTAACATAAGGATATTTATAGACGAAATACGATTCTGGATATTTGGGAAAACATACGTTTTATTCTCATACGTACATCCGTTTCCCTAAAATATCTAGACATTGGCACCAACCAGACGTCTGGTAGGCCCAACAAATATCTATTTTGTACAAGGTTATAAAATAATTATTCGGACAACTAGATGATTGTTTCGCCCAACAAGTATTTTTTTAAACAAACTGGACCAAATAACCTTCATCTTTGCCTACTAGATATATGTTTGATGCCAATATTAAAAAACAATAAGATTTATCGGAAAATGAGGGTCTATTTAAAGAAAATAGACGTCCGTTTATTACAAACTATTATTTATTTTGGGGAGTTTCTTCTTTATATATAAAAAAACTTCTTTATTTCTCATTCATCATCCCTCAAACAATATTCTTCTTCCAAAAATTCTCAAAACACCTACTATAATCTTTCAAACCCAACTAATGTAATCTCTTAAACTAAGTTTTATAATCTCTCAAAACAACTTCTTCTTATATAATCTTCGAGTAAAATTTCATATTCAATATACTTAAGTTTTCTTGAATGTGGTGGATCATTTGTGATTATAAGTGTTTAGTATACTGTTTCAATTATTTTATTTGTGTTACTCTTTAATATGTTTTATTTACTAGTTTATTTAGTTATTTTTTTATTATTTTAATGGGACCATATGATAAAATATCAAACTTTTGGAACCTATGGACCTTAATTCTTTTGATTTTAATGATAAAAACGCAAATATGCATGATCATTTAGATAACGGTCTATGAAATCTAACATTTGAAATAAATTATTCTCATGCTAGCGATATCAGTACAAGTAGTTTGACGTCTATGAAGAAAACATCTTGGGTATATGACTACTTTAGTGGGAAACATGAAAATGATGTAGCTATATGTAAAAAATGTGGAAAATAATATAACTATAAGGGTGGAGAAACAAATAGTGACATAATAGGCACGATTAGACCCTTAGAAAATGGGCAAAATTATAGATCCTTCTAACATTCTTGAAGAAATGAATCAAATCTTTTATCCGAATACCAGTGAATATCCTTTTTGTTTTGTCGACTTTTGAATATATGAGAGTTAGATGGTTAATAAGGTCAACCCAAGAGCCAAACACATCCCACAGAACTCTATGAGATCAAGAGTTATGAAATATTTTTAAAATAAAAAGAAATCATTAGATATACAATATTTAATTTGACATTGAATGTTTATTTGAGTAGTGGTATAACAATTTTGAAATTTGATGTTATATGTGTTAATTCATATTGGATTGATCCTAATTGGATACTTCAAAGAAAAACTATATATTTTTTTATTTTGATAATTACAAGTTGGTTGTAATTAGAGAAAGTCTTTTAAAGTGTATGAATAATTGTAAGCTAAAAATAAAATTATATAAAATTCTTTTAATAATGCATTTATGAATAATACAACTATTGAAAGAGTTAAAATTAATTGGAAACCAATTTTTTTGTGACGAGGAGGAGTTCATGTTGTTTTTTCCGATGTTTTAAATATGGGTGCCGTATATTCCACTTATGTATATAAGTAAGAACAACCTTATCTCCACACTAGTAGGATATTGTCCGCTTTGGGTTTGAAGGCTCGCACGACTTTTCTTTTGGTTCACTTCCAAACATGTTTTTACTTATATACCACTGGTACTTTTAAAGTTTAACCGATGTGGGATATAAGACTTTGGTCGCCACCCTAACAAATCCTACTCTCAAACAAAATACCACGTTAGCCTCATCCTAATTGACTTCCATCCGCTCACTCTAATCAGATTGCTTTCACACCTGACCCATAGAGCTTTCAACAAACCTATCTTCTTACTCATATCACCATAATTCCTCATTCATTAGAGCCACTGCAATCAAGTACCATCATCTTGATACATCCCAATCAAGTCACTCCGCTTGATGAGCCAAATTCACTCTAAACTAGGTCACATTAGTGATCTTATAAAATAGATCATTAACATTGAGCATGGATGCTGGTTCATCATGTTCGACCTCCGAGAATTCCACTCACATCGCATTTTTTCTGGGAGACGACCAATCTTTTCATCCGCAGTCCAACGACCAAGTTGAAATAACTAATAGAATAATACTCGAGGGAATAAAAATAAATACTTATATGAGCGACTTATAACTTGTCAAATCTTATCCCAGACATACTTTTGTATCATAGGATTATTTCCAGTGCGGCCAAAAGACGGAACATATTTCTAATTAGTATATGACATAGAAGAGGTCATCCAGTCCAAGACAACCGAGCATTCATACCCACTATCAAATTATAATACCGACACAAATGACACATCCATGCAAGTCAAAGTGGACATTGTATAATAAAAACGAATGGAGGCCCTTCTACGGTCCACGCAATACAAGATCTCCACGCGCAACCGATACAACTCCAAATAACGATCGTAAAGCTTCAAGTTTGGAGATAAAGTTCTACGAATGGTATTTTTACACATAAAAAAGAATAACTTGGAAAAGTTTGCCTCAAACTGGGAGGGTCATATATGATCGAATCCAAAATCAAGTCAGAAACGTATCAGCTCCTCGACAACGAAGTGAACCAACTCCAACATCCATAGAATGCGGAGCACCTAAAATTATACCACGTTATGTAGATGTTCCTTTATTATTAAGATATTTCATCTATAAGTTTTTTTTTGTATTTTTTAAAGTTTAGTGTCGCATGTATGATTTAAAGAGGCACCATTATTATTAATAAAATCACCATTAGTGTCACGCATGAAGTATATGTGTTATTTCATCATTTATAGAGCATTACAACATGCACGAACCAAATGCTAAGTCTGAAATTACTCATCACCCTCTTTCATAACAACCACGGGCTAAGTCTGAAATCACTAAGTACATTCTTTTATAAAAACAACATGCTAAGTCTCAAAATAATCAATATCCATTATTTATAACAATCATGGGCTATGTTTAACACACTCGACTTGATATTCATAGCAAAGAACAAAGGATAAGTTTGAAACACTCAACACCCATTTTTTTCAATAAATAATGGCTAAGTTTGAAAACTCTCAACACCTAAAAAAATGAATAAAGATAAGACGATATTAGTACACAACACTGTGTTACCACAACATACTTTCATGGTACAACATTTTGTGATGTATCATAAAAAAGATAAGACTATGCCACACATAACTTTTAACACCACGTGGCTTGAGTTGACAAGGACTCGTAAAGAGGAAGTCACGAATTCCCACATTCAATACCGAAGAGGACCACGTGCTATTTATCGTAAAATAAAATAAATATACAAGTTGGGTACTTTAGGTACAACCCAACGGGGGACCACGTGCCCCGTGGGGCTCTTTGTCTTTGATGATGATCACTATATTAGACTCACATAACCCCATCACGAATAAGGAAAGCATTCACCATGGGTAATGTATGAATAATCATAACTCCATACATTCGCCATAAGAAAAAAAAAAGAGCAATGAAATCCACCCTTGGAAATTTTAGATGAGGTACGGTCTTCTAAACAATAAGTAATACGTTGATCACCATAATTAGAAATTGGGTCTCATACGAAGTAGGAATTGATAAATTCTTTTAATATATACATACCCAAGAAGTGCTCATTTTATGTTAAAAGTATCATTGTTTGATAGCAATAGAGAAAAGAATAATTAAGTCAAGCGATCTACAGAAAGAATTAATGGAACTGTGTTGAGATCTTGTATGGTACTTCTGAAAAAAAATTATTTATCAATTAATGATCATATATTAAAATTTTATAGATTTTACAGTTGCAATCTATGCACTCTCAATATCTTTTAACTTTGCATTTAATATGGAAACATGATTTTCGTTGTATTTGTTTTGGGAAAATATATGATCTTGTAGGAACCTTCGAGCAAATGTATATGCAATATTATTTTTTGTGGCTTATATATACTTGTTGATTTCTTACTTTAGTAACTACGGTTTTTTAGGCTAAGATTGTAAATTTATGTCAAAATCTAGGTTTAGATCCATGAGGTTTTTACCAACTTGGTTACGGTGATGGATCGATTATGCATTTGAAAATAATGCGCCTAGGAAAAAAGAAGGTATTTGAATATGGAAAGTATGTACTTTTTTGGCAAACTAATGGAGCTAAAACACTGATGATTGCTCGTGAGTTTCATTTGCTTATTGCAAATGCAATCTAACATACTCTCACAAATAGAAATGCTGAAGTACCTAAAATATAAACCGAACTTCCATTTTTGTCACCTAATATATATATCGTATACTTTTATCAGCAAGTGAAAAACTTAGATGGCATCATATTATAATTCTAAAACCCAATATTGAAATTGTATCAGCCACTGGCTCATTTGACAACGATGTTCTAGATTTAAATTTAAGAAAAAATAATCAAAAAATGAAAACAAAAAACTCGCTAAAACCTATTTTCATATTGTTGGATTAAACTGTGTTCCAATTTATAGAAGACAAAAAAATTATGTTTTGAACATATGAGAAAAAAAAATAAAAAAAATTGTATGAGAAAAAAACAGACTTTCACAAAAATAAAAAAGATAAAAGACTTTCTAAAAACACACTTAATAAAAGTAAAAACATAATATCTAAAATAAAAATACATGGTTGATATCCAACATCAGATTTATCTAGTCGTTGGGGCTAGTTTGCATAACCAACCTCATTATAGGATGAGTTTCCAAGGAGCACAAGTAGGTTGTGAAACTGGTTGATGAGTTACTCATTAAGTGTTATATTCGAAAGAGCCTAGTCGATGTGTAGTTCCAGCGCTGTTAACACGTAAGAAGGACGGTTCGATGCAGATGTGAGTATACAATTACGCCATCAATAAGATCACCATCATGTATCGTTTTTCCGTTCCTTACTTGATGAATTGTCGGATCAATTGAATGACGTAAATATTTTCACTAAATTGGATTTTAAATTTGAGAAGCATCTATCACCAAATCTACGTCAAAATACGTAAAAACGACATTTAAAGCCAGAATAATTTTTTAAATAGACGAAGTGAATTCACACCCATGAGTAGTAACAGACGATGGAACCTAAAGCTCCGAGTGAACATAATCGAATGACCTACTAGACTTGTTCACCCACCCCAAACTTCACATTGTGTTGTTTTCCTAGTATGCAGTTATTGCATCAAAAGTGCACCATTGAGGGGAAAATGTGTAAACTCGCCATAGACTCGGGTAGTTGAGAGTCCTTACAAATTGGTTTGGTTAAAAAAGACATCGATGTAAAATTATCTAAGTGTTGTCTTGTTTCATTTTCTATTGGTAATTATAGAGATAAAGCTCAATGCGATGTAATTAACAGAGGTTGTACTCGAATGATCGAAATAATAGATACAGTATTGTGATACATGGGAGCAATATTACATTAATACCATATAGAGTGGTGTTTCCAACGCCACCACCTCATGTGCCTCAAGAGTTACCAGAAGTTTGTTAGCATGCAAAGAGTTCATCGAGCATGCAATTAATTAGGGGTTTGTGTATGTGATGGTCGTAAAACGTGTACTTATGTTTTTGCTAGGGTCTCGTAGCAGGTTTGGCCGCTGCTAGTGGAGTTTGTTGATGTCTTCCTTGAAAAGTAACCTGAGGCTTCCATAATTAAGAGATATCCAACATCAGATTTATCTAGTCGTTGGGGCTAGTTTGCCTAACCAACCTCATTATAGGATGAGTTTCCAAGGAGCACAAGTAGGTTATGAAACAGGTTGATGAGTTACTCATTAAGTGTTATATTCGAAAGAGCCTAGTCGATGTGTAGTTCCAGCACTATTAACACGTAAGAAGGACAGTTCGATGCAGATGTGAGTATACAATTACGCCATCAATAAGATCACCATCATGTATCGTTTTTCCGTTCCTTACTTGATGAATTTTCGGATCAATTGAATGACGTAAATATTTTCACGAAATTGGATTTTTAATTTGAGAAGCATCTATCACCAAATCCACGTCAAAATACGTGAAAAATGACATTTAAAACCAGAATAATTTGTTCATATAGACGAAGTGAATTCACCCCCATGAGTAGTAACAGACGATGGAACCTAAAGCTTCGAGTGAACATAATCGAATGACCTACTAGACTTGTTCACCCACCCCAAACTTCACATTGTGTTGTTTTCCTAGTATGCAGTTATTGCAAAACTCTAGTTTGTTCAAATTTATTTTTCCTAACAAACTTATTTAGTTAATTCAATTAAACCTCTTTCAATGACATGACCCAACCTCAAATTCCATAGTTTATTTATGTCTGCAGTTTATACACTAGTTACTAATGCATTAGAAATAACAGTGGAACCTTTTTAAAATATATAAACTATTTATTTTACGCCCTTTGGATAATACTAATGCACCATGAGAAATTCTCATTATCCCACGTTCAACTGTAGTGCAATATCCTAAATCATCAAACATGCTAATGGAAATTAATTTTCTCTTAAGTTCGGGAATATACCCCACATCCTTCAAAAGAAAATCGTGTTCTGAAACATTTTAAGTCTGATAAAAACATTAACTTGAATTATGCATGCCTTGTTGTTACAATTATATATAATTACATCTACTTTTAATGCCAATATCTCAAAGTATACCTTTATTGATCATATGTGATGTGCGCATCATGAGTCCATGATCTAACTTTTCTCATGTTTCCAACTTGCCAATGTTAGTATTTTTGCACTCTTATAACCTTCATCCTCACTTACAACAATTTGAGCAGACGAACTATTATTATCTCCTCTCTGGGGACAGTCTTTCTTAAAGTAATCCAAAGTGTGACAATGATAGCATTCTAACTTTGAGATGTGACCTCCAACCTTTGACTTAAACTTTGACATGTGTCTTTTCCCTTTTCTCTCAATTTGTTTTTGCTTGTTCCTCTTAAGACATTTAAACCTGCTCCACCATCATACTCCAACCTTAAATTTTATACATTTAAATTCCTTGGTTCTCATAGCCGATTGGATTTCAACAAAGATGATGGTGTATTTTTTTTCCATAAAGCATGTTATCTTTGAAATTATCATATCACCGAGGTAAAGCACACATCAGGTGCATGGATTTTTCCTCATATTCTAAGTTCACATTAATGTTCGTCAAATATTGATAATCTTGTTAAACTCCGTTAACTGATCTATTATCGACTTGATCTCCACCATATGGTACAAATACAGTTGTTGTTTCAGACATTGCGTATGTGATAATGACTTGGTCATATACAATAAGTCAAGTTTAGACCACATAGGCACATGAGACATTTCTCTAACCACTTTTCTTATAACCTCTTCCCCGAGGCACAAGATAATGATACTTCTTACCTTATCATTCATCTTGATATTTTCTACGACTGAAAGATGTAATGACATATGTGTTTCTCCTTTTAACTTCTCAACATATTTATGTTGGATTTAAATTATCCTCATCTTCATCTTACACAACCCAGAGTCGTTACTCTTGATGGACTTCTCAATATCCCACTTTGAACCCATGATGCTTGATTCGGTCAAATCTTTGCCTTTCGGTGGACGCTAATTGTTGAAAGGTTTGTTTAAATCACATAAATAGCTTTATATATAGAGAAAAGTTAAAATAGAAAACCAAGAATAATATAATACAACAATAATAATCAAGAACAAAAAGAAATATACGAAAAAAAACTACATTATTCTTTGTTTACCCAATTCAGTCAAATCGACCTACATCTAGGAGGAGAGTAACTCTCCAATTCACTTCTCTCAAATGAGGTACAAGAATAAGTTTTTTCCCTTACTTTACCCACTTCATTTCTTTCTCTCTCAAAACTCTATTTCTAATTATGACTACTCAGTTTTTGAACCGTGTTATTTTTCTTCAAGGCATATGAAGGTATTTCTAATGCTAGATTTTTTTTTATTTAATAACAGAATCACTTAATTCTTAACAGAATAAGTTAATTTTGTTGTAACTAATTCTTTCACAACTGATCATATACCTTATCTTCAAAACGCTTGGCTAAAAGACCCTCTTCTAAAAGACATTACATCATTTAAAAGACTTTATCTCGTCTATAAGACCATACCTCATCTAAAATAATTTGCCTCATTTATAAGAACCTACCTCATCTAACATACATTATCTCGTTTAAAAAGACCAAGTCTCATCTAAAAGATCATGCCTTGTCTAGAAGACCATGCGTCATCTAAAAGACCATGTACCGTCTATAAGACCCTGCCTCGTCTAGAAGATCATGATTCATCTAAAATATTTTTCCTTGTTTAGAAGACCGTACCTCATCTAAAATTTCCAACTAAAAAAAATAAAAATGATATGATGGTAAATAAAGTAGGACATGAAGATATTATTATTATTATTATTATTATTATTATTATTATTATTATTATTTCTTTGGAGGTCATTGACAAGGTTAAGTTTAAATGTCCAAACGAAGTTGGGTCTCATACGAAGTAGGAATTGATAACTTCTTTTAATATATACATACCCAAGAAGTGCTCATTTTATGTTAAAAGTATCATTGTTTGATAGCAATAGAGAAAAGAGTAATCAAGTCAAGCGATCTACAGAAAGAATTAATAGAACTGTGTTGAGATCTTGTATGGTACTTCTGAAAAAATTATTTATCAATTAATGATCATATATTAAATTTTTATAGAGTTTACGGTTGTAATCTATGCACTCTCAATATCTTTTAACTTTGCATTTAATATGGAAACATGATTTTCGTTGTATTTGTTTTGGGAAAATATATGATCTTGTAGGAACCTTCGAGCAAATGTATATGCAATATTTTTTTTATGGCTTATATATATTTGTTGATTTCTTACTTTAGTAACTACAGTTTTTTAGGCTAAGATTGTAAAATTATGTCAAAATCTAGGTTCAGATCCATGAGGTTTTTACCAACTTGGTTACGGTGATGGATCGATTATGCATTTGAAAATAATGCGCCTAGGAAAAAAGAAGGTATTTGTATATGGAAAGTATGTACTTTTTTGGAAAACAAATGGAGCTAAAACACTGATGCTTGCTCGTGACTTTCATTTGCTTATTGCAAATGCAATCTAACATACTCTCACAAATAAAAATGCTGAAGTACCTAAAATATAAACCAAACTTCCATTTTTGTCACCTAATATATATATATATATCGTATATTTTTATCAGCAAGTGAAAAACTTAGATTACATCATATTATTATTATTATTTAAGCAAAAACCATATATTTGATTTGAATTGCAAAATTGAGTACAAAATTTTGACTTGGCGCCAGAACCCGCCAAACCAAACCCTAGAGACAGACTACACAACATTGGAAGCTAAAATCCAAAACAATAATGAGCCTAGAAGTCGACCTCCAAGCAATTGACAGCTAAACTTCAACTCCTTCGTTGAAGCAACATTAATAGCACCACTTTAGAGACTTCAAGCAAAGAAAAAGCAACTTGAATCAACAACTCCATCGACAACACAGCAACTTGTATCAACAAATTCCAACAGCTCAAGAAACACAACAACTTCTATTCAACATCACTGATGTATAAACAGCCGACATCAACCCTTTGATGAAGAAATCTTGACCAATCAGCCTGCTCCAGCCAACAGCGTGCAGATGCAGCAACCAACGACAATCGATCTACCAAACAACATTGCTCCAACCAAAACAATCTGCCCACTTTGAGAACAACAACACCATTTATGAAGAAATCTTGAACAATCTGCCTCCACCAGCCAACAACGAGCAGTAGCAGCAACCAACATCAAGCTACCTAAGCTGGAAGCAACTTGAAAACTCATGAGAACAATGTTGGGGAACTATTAACATAAGGTATGCCTAAACTTTCTAAAACTAGAATAGACTTAAGACCAGTCGGGGATGATGAAAAGTCATAAGTTTGTTTCATTTTGCATTTAATCGTCCACCGAGCTAGCTAGTCAGCAGCTCGATTGCTATCTCTATAGACATGATTAAGAGTCATAGAAGGAGAGATTAACATTCTATAACAATTTAAAAGAGGAGCAAGAGGCCAAGGGGTGGCAACATGATTAGCATTATTGATAAAATCAACAAGTAAAGATGAATCAGTCTCAATATCAATGTTGCCAAGACCTTTAGAATTACACACTAGCAAACCATCCATTAGAGCTCGAGCTTCAGCCATAAGAGGAGAAAGCTTACCATAAACCTCACCAACAGCATAAATGAGATTACCTTCATGATTTCTTATGATAACACCAGCACCAGCTTCACCATTGTAGATTACAGAAGCATCTGTATTTATCTTCTGTCTCCCAGGATTAGGTGCAATCCATTTGTGAACAATAGGTCTGCTAGCAGACTTAGGCTTGCTGCCTAAGTTGAAGAGACCAAAACTAACAGCTACATTACGATCATTAGACCAGTGCTGAGACTTAAAACTACCAACAACATTAATATTGGTAATGATTTGGTAAACAACTTTAATAATGAAATTCGAAGAAATGCAAACATTTTTAAACTTAGCCTGATATCTATATTTCCAAATCAGACTAAAGATGACAGAAGGAACAACATGTCTAATGTGATTGATTTTACCGTAGAAACTATACCATGTTCTATCCATGTGGATAGAAGTCATATATCTATATATTCGGATGTAAAAAAGATGAGCAAAGTGCATCCAAACATTCCAAACAATATCACAAGCAATGAACAAATGATCATTAGATTCATAGCTTTGACAGAATTGACACTTATAAACTATAATCATATGTCTATTCCTAAGAGTAGAGTCTGGAGATTACATCATATTATAATTCTAAAACCCAATATTGAAATTGTATCAGCCACTGGCTCATTTGACAACGATGTTTTAGATTCAGATTTAAGAAAAAATATTTTTTTTAAAAAAATAATCAGAAAATGAAAACAAAAAACTCGCTAAAACCTATTTTCATATTGTTGGATTAAACTGTGTTCCAATTTATAGAAGACAAAAAAATTGAGTTTTGAACATATGAGAAAAAAAATAAAAATAAAAAATTGTATGAGAAAAAAACAGACTTTCACAAAAATAAAGAAGATAAAAGACTTTCTAAAAACACACTTAATAAAAGTAAAAACATAATATCCAAAATAAAAATACACGGTTGATTTTTTTTTTTTAATTATATAGTCTATCGATCTCGTCTCCCGTGCTCTAAATATTTAAGTTCTCTCTTCACATCTTTCTTTTTTTTCTCTATCGATCTCGTCTCCTTTGCTTTAAATATTTAAGTTCTGGTAATCTCACACTCCATGAAGAACCAAAGATGTCCATTTGAATGTTCGTTGTGCCATAAAGTGTTTGCTAAATTGGATGATTGTTATAAGTGTAAAATTGACCGCATCAAAGTTGAAACACATAAGAACAATAAAGAAAATCAAACCAAAGTATTTGCAGCTCAACAAAAACAAAACAATAACAACAAAATGCTGGTGCAAACGAAAGAATTCGACAGAAAAGAAGAAGATGGGTAGGAGAAAAATAAAATAGACCGCTTGTATTTTTATTTGGAATCAGCCGGTTTTTTTACATATTCGAGGTTTCTGTCGAATATTATATATTTTCTGCATGCTTGTACAATTCTCTGATAATTGTTGAAAATGTCATGAAGGGACAAGCATGTGATTAGATAATGGACAATCACTTTTTAAAAAATTATATAGTTTAGTGGTCAAATTGATTTAGCTCTATTACGATATAAATAATTAAAATAGAAAAATAACGAGTTTACGATCAAGTGATCGGATATGTGAAAACTTGCTTGTCGAATAAAAAATAGTTTTAAATTAATAAGACAGATGATATGATAAAAAATTGGTTTACGACACCTTCGAAAACGTTAAAACCATTTTATTATGGAAATAAACATAAAAAGCTATGATGAAATAAACCTCAAACATAAAAGCTTAGCTAGCCATGTTTTTTCAACCTCTTATCCACTATGTTACATAATCCTCCTATGATCTACCTACCAACTAGCGCGAGTTGTCACGTCCCGTGGACCCTGTCCTACGTGTCTCCTGTCCTACGTGCCAACGGCTGTTTGTCGGAATCCCAGCCCACGGTTTTTCTTGACACTGTAATCTAATAAAATCAATCTAATCTCAGAAATTTCATACAGAATTTCTCGGATCTCCCTCGATTTTCTCTTTGTCGCATAAGGTATCTGTATCTCCCTTTCTTCAACTTTTTGAATCTTCGCTACATTCGCCTTTTGATTCTTCTTCTTCCTTCTCCTTTTCGCTTTCATTCCTCAATCTTTTTGGCTACTCTTTGACTTTCTCGTATCGATTTCGCATCTATTCTTGCAATTTGCAACTTTTATTTCGGGATAAGGGTCAATCGGATCAAAACCCCTCAAACCCATATTGTTCGAACCTCACAAACCTCATAAAAATCCCAATTTATTTGCCAAGTTGAGTCTTTTCAAATTGACGATATTTTGCTGAAAAAGGATGGTTGCTGTGAATCTGGGGGTGCTCCATAACGTGTTAGACCATGTATACGGTGCGTTTATGCACCGGACCAAGCTGAGTCCTCAGTTCTTCTCAAGGGGATGGGGTGGCACCAAGCTTGATTTGCTAGAGACTATGATTAAACAGATGTTCCCTCAAGTTGTAGGACAGAACTGGACTCCATCTCATATCCAACCCATTTGGAGAACCGTCTGGGAATCCAAAACAGCTTCTTTAAGAGAAGGTGTCTTTAGGACACCTTGTGATGACCAGTTACTTAGTGCATTGCCTCCTGAGTCTCACAATGCAAGAGTTTCTTTTCTCCTTCCTAAGTTCGTCCCGCCCCAAAAGATGGCCTGCGTCGTTCATCTTGCAGGTAATTCAATTTAATCATTACTTGTTGCTTTGTATGCTCTTTTTGGTCTTCATATGCTCTTCTATATGAAGGATTTGCAGGCAGGAATGGTTTGACATTGTTCTTGTTGAGTCAGTAAATGTCTATTTTGATGACCATGACCTTGTCTGTCTGCTTATCATGTGAAAGTGTCAACCTTTGTGTGATAAATTGGCTTCCACTTGTTTCATGAGTTGACCTTTTGAATTGTTCCGTTGTTAATTTCATTATATTACTTTGAATGAAAATCAAAGTTAGAAGTAATAGTTTCAGTTTCCAGGCACAGGAGACCATTCATTCCAACGCAGATTGCGTCTTGGTGGACCATTGTTGAAACAGAACATTGCAACCATGGTGTTGGAGAGGTAAGAACCATCAACAAGATTGAAATCAGTATTTTGGATTGACGAGTTATAACAAAGTGTAAAACTGCCTGCAGCCCTTTCTATGGTCAACGACGTCCAGTGTTACAACGTGGTTCAAAGCTCTTGTGTGTTAGTGACTTGCTTCTGTTAGGGCGAACAACCATCGAAGAGTCACGTAGTCTTTTACATTGGTTAGAGTTCGAAGCCGGGTTTGGAAAAACAGGTGTTTGTGGACTTAGCATGGGTAAGAAAAAACCTTATCTTACTTTGCTACTAGAGAAGCATATGTACTCTAATTTGCTTTTAAAGGAAATGAATAGATTTATTTGCTTAAGATTAGTAAAGATGGCAATGGCATACCCAACAGTTGTTACCTTTTGTATAGGCGGAGTACATGCTGCTATGGTTGGATCTCTGCACCCGACGCCTATAGCAACCTTTCCGTTTCTGTCACCACATTCTGCAGTTGTGGCATTCTGCGAGGGGATATTAAAGTATGGAACTGCATGGGAGGCCCTGAGAGACGAACTTGCGGAGCAAGAGACTTCGTTGACCCTCGATGAAGTGAGAGAACGGATGCGAACTGTATTATCCCTCACAGATGTCACACGCTTCCCCATCCCCAAGGAACCAAATGCTGTAATATTAGTTGCTGCTACTGTAAGTGTCAATTTTTCTCTTCTTTTGTCTCTCAGCTACTCTTCTTGGAGGTTGTTTTATATGATACATGAGTTTGGGATTTTAAATGCTATGATATTTTCAGGCTCCATTTACGACTTCATTTTCCTGCTATAATTGGTTTTATTCTTATGAAATTTACATTTTTAATGTAAATGATCTTTAATTATGTGTCTTTCTGATTTGAAGGATGATGGTTACATCCCAAAACACTCAGTACTAGAGCTTCAAAAGGCATGGCCTGGTTCGGAAGTGAGATGGGTTACCGGCGGCCATGTCTCATCCTTTATTCTTCACAATGGTGAATTTCGTAAGGCAATTGTTGATGGCCTTAACAGATTAGAATGGAAAGAGTCGTTCTGATCAGTATGCACTCTGCATAAAGAGACCACATCTTCATAATTTTTTTATTGAACTTGTAAAAGAATTGTATCTTATGTGCAATAAACACCCCTGATATGAAGGGTGAAAAGGGGTGTTTTGTGAATATCATTGTACTTCATTAGTTGTAACATTAAGTTCATTGACATAGATTAATAATGGCATAATTTTTTCGTACTTTTGCCTACTTTGAACTATATATTTATTCTGCTATGTTTCTAGATCAAGATGAAACATCAACACACACGAAAAATCGAAACTCATAATAATACCAGTGGATTATAATGATCAAGTTCGTAATCTTAAGCTAGTCATACCTATTATTCAAACAAAGCAAGAGACCAAACACAAACAGGAGCTCTACATTGTCTTTCCCTTGCATGCAGCAAGGGGAGCACCACACAAGCATAGGTTCCGAGTGTAAGATGAACTATTGAAGGTCTGCAGATTTCCTCCAGCAGGAATTTGGCCGCATAGCTTGTTGTAACTGACATCAAAACGTGTCAACTTCCTCAGCGAAGCTACCTCCTGCGGTATATTTCCAGTGACCCGGTTATGGCTGATATCAAAAAGTTTCAAATTCTGCAGCGCATTTAGCCTTGTTGGTATATTTCCGACGATCTGGTTATGGCTGATGTCGAAAAATTGCAACTTGGCTAGCTCAGTAAGCCCGTTTGGTATTTTTCCGGTGATCCGGTTGTGGCTAAGACCAATTGAATACAAACTGGTGGAAAATTTCACCTTGGAAAGATCAAATTTAAACATGTTCCTTGACACATCGATTCTCACAGTCGTTTTGTTAGGTCCAAAGAGCATGGAGGCGTCGCCTGTGAACTGATTGGATGATAAATCAACAGCATTGAAGTCTAGCTTAGCAAAAGAAGCTGGTATTGTACCTGCGACCACCAAGGTGTAATCATGAAAGTCCAATTCTGTTCTTATAATGAAGTTAATAATCGTATATACCTGAGAGGCGGTTGTGAGATAAGTACAGATTAGGCAAATTGCCGACGAAAGAACCGAATGACTCCGGTATGGAACCAGTAAGCTGGTTTCCGATCAACTGTATAGCTTCCAGATTTGGCATACGAGAAAGGGAACTCGGAATTGGACCGGTGAGGTTGTTATAGGAAATATCTAGAAACGTCAAACTCTTGAGCTCACTAAGAAAATCCGGCAATGAACCGGATAGTGACGTTCGAGTAAGGCGGAGAATCTGAAGGTTCTTGAGTTTTGTAATTGCCGGAGGTATGGGACCATAGAGATTGGAGAGACTGCTGAGTTCTAAGGAGCGGAGGAAAATGAGATCGCCGATTTGGGGCGGGAATTGGGCGGAGAGTTTGGCGGAGGAGATTGTGAGGGAGGTAACGCGGTGGTTGGGTGCGGAGGAGCATTCGACACCTTTCCATGAACAACAGTCTGTGTTTAGCTGCCACGAGGAGGAGAGAAGAGCAGGGTTGTTTAATGCTTTTTTGATACTGAGAAGGGTTTGCTTGTCCTGAGAATTGCAGATCTGTGAGAGTGAAGGAGAAAAGAAGGAGAAGAAAGAAAATAGTAGTAGAAGAAGGAGAGTGATGAAATTCATTTTCTTTCTATTTTTGGTTTGGGTTGTGTAACTCTTTGTGTTGGTCAATTCTACTATATTCGTGCTTTTCTTAGATCTCTTTCTGTTAAATCGGATTGGGTATTATTTGGTTGGATCTCAATTCCTCTACATTCTTTTTTTCAAATGATGTTTCATAGATCTCTCCGGACTAGGCGGTTATCGGTCCGGGTTTTCACATAACCGGACCGGACCGTTAAGTTTATCAGTTCGGATCGGACTGGACCGTTAAGCTTTCGGTTCAAATTTTTGAAACCGGATCTAACCGCTAAACTTTTGGTTCGGTTCGGTCCGATCCCGTTTCGGTCCGGTTTTGGTTCGGTTCGTTATCGTCTGGTTTCGGTCCACTTAAAAAAAATTAAATTAAATTTTAAAATTTGATTTTTAATTTTTTTATTAAAATAAATGATATAAAAACTAAAGTTTATAAGTTAATTTTTTGATTATTTTTTAAAAAATTAGTAATTAACTACTAATTTTAGTACTATAATTTATAAAAGAATAAATAATAATAATAAATAATCGGTTCTAGCAGTTTTAATGGTCCAATTTTTATCGGTTCTACCGGTTTATCGGTTCCATCAGTTCGATTCCATATCGGTTCTATCGGTTTGATTCCATATCGGTCTTATCGATTTATCGGTTTTATCGGTTCGGTTCCTAACCGATTTTTTGTTCCGGTTCCTTATCGATTTTCGGTTTTTAGAATGGAACCGCGAACCGAACCGTTAAGGTTCGGTCTGGTTCTCGGTCCGGTCCTTATCGGTTCGGTCCTGGTCCGGTTCTCGATTCTGAAGAACGGTTGACAGCCCTACTCTAGACAATAGTAATTTTGTTTTGGCTAAATTAGGACCTAAAGAATAACCAACCACAATCTTTTGATCTATTTTAAAAATTACCAAAAATATTTTTTAATCTCCGCCGGTTGAGTGGGTAGACATAGCTCCCCGCCGGATAAATATAAATGGCCCAATAGGTGAGAGGGTCTCACCCAACGGATGAGAAAATTTCACTCGTCCAGAAATTCCAAACGGATCCAAGACAAAATAATAAAAATCCTAAAAACTCAAATTTTAAAAATGGTTAACATTTTTTAACCCCAATTTAACCGAAACCCAATAATTTTTCTTCCCTAATTCTCAAATCTGTTTAAGCGACCTTCACAAAAACTTTCAACTACATAATACAAATATAATAATATAATCTATTTTTATTTTGGGTTTTAATTTTTTCGTTATCCATATGTGAAAGTTTAAATTTGAAAAATGGATTTAGTGGTTTGCCGATCGAAACAGTACATTGACCTAATACGGTAGCAATTTTCACATCTTTAGTGTTGTCTCGTATGCACAGATTAAAAATTAATGTTTATAAGTTACATAATTCAGTTTTCAACCTCATTTATTTAATAACCCAAATAACCTGATTTAGTCTATTTAATAATCTGATCCAACCCTTTTAACAACCAAATTTATTTAATTAAAAAAACCAAATCAATTTAATATGTTAAAATCTTCCATTACCGATCCTATATAGTTAATATTATTTATATATATAAACCGTCCACTCTAACCCACATGAGATTGTTAATGTAATCTTAGTTTTTTTAATTTTGATTATTATCTTTATTCTTTTAAAAATTGACTATCTCATCTTCGGAAAAATAAAGATAATAAGTTTTTATTATTTTTCCATCTCGATATTTATTAAAAACACTTACTATTTGATTTTACTTTCTTGCCATTTATTTACTTTTTAATTTATATTTTGATTTTACTGTGCACTATCTCACTCTTATTCTAACAAACTCAACATTAAATCAATTTACACCCAATATATATTGTTTAATTTCTAAAATCAAACTTTAAAAATACAAAATAAACTCATTTTTAAATTTTTTTACTCATAACCTAATAGAAGAAGGAAACACTAAAGTCCAAGATTCAACACACGAGAATATCACCCAAACAACCAACAAGATAATATATTCTTGTATCTTAGTTGTACATTCATCTAACATCAAACCTCATTTTAAAAAAAAAACCAAAAACCAAAAATCCTAATTTTGCAGATTCAGTTCTGAGATATCCAGTCAAATTTAGTTGTTTTACAAAAAAAAAACTAATTCCGAGACAGCTACTTAAAATTAGTTGTTTTTTTTAAAATAAAAATAACACATGACTCCAAGCTGTCAACTCGGAATCATGTGTTATTTTGTTAAAACAACTAATTCTGAGTAGCTGTCACGGAATTACATGTTTTTTTTTAAATAACACATGATCCTCAGATGCCCACTCAGAATCAAATGTTATTTTTTCTAGAGAAAAAAATGTTTATTGAAATCGATTTCATGAACCTTCGAAAGATGTTTGGAATCGATTTCTAGAAAAAAAAAAGTTCATGGAAATCGATTTCATGAACAATTGATGGAAACGATTTCCTGAAAGAAAAAACAAGAATCAAAGAGAGTTCACCTGAGTATGAGTTGCTCGATTATGGTGGCTAGGGTTTGCTTTGTTGGGTTACACGATATGTGTCTAGGGTTAAAAGATAGAAGAAATGAGTGATCGGATGGAAAATTAAAAGAAGGATAAATTAGGATTTTCCTCTATGGAAGAAATAACAAGATGATGTCTTTTTTTAAACATGAGAGAAATAATAAAAATTATGGGGGACATATTGTTATCCTAAAAACAATCCAACTGAAAAATCACACTTGTTATGGTAACCATTTACAAGTAGTGACTCATTTATATCCTATAGTTTACAAGAAAGACCATCTGCAATATTAAATTAGACATTAAAAAAAGTATTTTCGTCTCCTATTCACATTACTATTATATTTATAATTTTTTATTTTTTACAAGATGAAAACATTTATTTGATTTCGATATAATGACCAAAACAAGTATAATTATAAAGAAAGTTAAAGAACACGACTTATGACAAAACATTTACTTGCCGACTCTAAAACAAGCAACAAAGTTTGACATGACTATATTTCTCATTTGTTTTTCCTTCAGCCTTCTTTAAGATAGAAAAAAAAATTGTATAGACAAGTTATTCACAGACTCAAAAAACAAACAACATATTTTACAATACTATACATTTTTAATCTGTTTTTCTTTCAATCTTATTTGAGGGTGACGAAAAAGAGTTCATGTTCCAAAAAGCCTCACTTCTACTTGAGATAGAGTTGTTATTACTTATATACCACTGGTCCTTCTCATGTTTAATCGATGTGGGATATGATACTTTGGTCGCCACCCTAACAAATTATACTCTCGAACAAAATACCACTTTAGCCTCATCTCAATTGACTTTTATTCGCTCACTCTAAATAGGTTGCTCCCTCACCTGACCCATAGAGCTTTACAACAGACCTATTTGCTCACTCATATTACCATACTGACTTGTTTCTTAGCGCCACTAAAATCAAGTACCACCGTCTTGATACACTCCAATTAAGTCACACTGCTTGATGAGCCACGAGCACTCAAAAGTAGGTCACACTAGTGATATTATAAAGCAGATCATTCACATTGCGCATAGATGTTGGTTCATGATGTTCAATCTTCGAGAATTTTAATCACATTGCATTTTGTCTGGACGACGACCATCCGCGGGCCAACGACCAAGTTGAAATCACTAATAGAATAATACAGAGGGAATAAAAACAATTACTTATATGAGCGACTTATAACTGGTCAAATCTTATCCCATACATACTTTGGTCATATAAGACAATTCCAGTGCGGCTAAAAGACGGAACACATTTCTAATAATAATATGACATAGAAGAGGTCATCCCGTCCAAGATAACCGAGCATTCATACCCAATATCAAATTATAATACCGACATAAACGACGCAGCCATGCAAGCCAAAGTGGACATTGTAGAATAAAAACGAATGAACACCCTTCTACGGTTCGAGCATTACAAGACTCCACGCATAACCATTACAACTCTAAAGAAAGATTGTAAAGCTTCAAATTTGGAGATAAAGTACTACGCATGATATTTTTACACATTAAAAAAAATAACTTGGACAAGCTTGCCCCAAACTGGGAAGGGCCATATATGATTGAATCCAAAATCAAGTCGGTAACGTATCAAATCCTCGGCAATGGAGGGAACCAACTCTTAAATCCATCGAAAGCGGAGCACCTAAAATTATACCATATTATGTAAGTGTTTCTTTATTATTAAACTATTTTATCTATAAGTATTTTTTTGTACTCTTTCCTGCCCAACGTCGGGGGTACGATTTAAAGAGGCACCATTATTATTAATAAAATCATACTTCTACTATATTGTTTGCCATTGCATTAAAATATTGCATGCCTATAAACGGAATTTAAAAATTTATTTCCGCATGAAGTATATATGTGTTATTTCATCATTCAGAGATAATTACAACATGCACGAACCAAAGGCTAAGTCTGAAATCACTCATCACCATTTTTCATAAGAACCACGGGCTAAGTCTGACCTCACTCAATACCTTCTTTAATAAAAACCATGTGCTGAAGTTTCAAAATAATTAATATCTGTTATTCATAACAACCACATACTAAGTTTGAAACACTCAACACTCGATATTCATAACAACGAACAAGGGATAAGTTTGAAACACTTAACATCCATTTTTTACAACAAATAATGGCTAAATTTGAAAACTCTCAGCACCCAACAAAATGAATAAGAATAAAACGATATATATTATTCCACAAAACTGCACTGCTACAACATATTTTCATGGTACGACATTCCATGATGCATCATAAAAAAATAAGACTATGCCACACACAACTTTTAACATCACGTGGCTTGAGATGACAACGACTCATAAAGAGGAAGTCATGAATTCCCCCATTCAATCCGAAGAGGACCACATGCTCTTTCTCATAAAACAAAACAAAAATACTAGTTGGGTACTTTGGATACAACGCAACGGGGGACCACGCCCGTGGGGCTCTTTGTCATTGATGGTGATCACTATATTAGACTCACATAACCCCATCACGAATAAGGAACGCATTCACCATGAGTAATGTATGAATAATCATAACTTCATACATTCACTATAACAACAAAAATTAAAAAAAGGGCAATACAAAAGAAAATGAGGAATTTATTAAAGCAACAACAAAAACTAATACAATTTCCCAAAACAGGGACCTCGTTCAACTAAGAAACAAAATGCCAAACTTCCAATACAAGAGACTTAAATAAATAAGTTCGAAAAGAAAAAGAAAAATAAACATGTTATGGAAATAACAAAGACAATAACAAAGGCACAAAACTTCATTCTTTATTTTTTGCATCCTTCTCATCCCTCTGAGATGTGAGAGTGTTCTAAATTCCTTTTCACATTTTTCTCTCCAACACTCTCGGTAAAAAGGTAAAAATTCTAGGCATATTAGTAATCGCAAGCACAAACAATGAAGCTCTGAGTTTAATTGGAAGTCTGGCCCAATCCGGTGATACATCCAAATCCGGATATTGCTACTACATATCATTAAGAAATGGACTTTCAGCCATAAGCATGATTACATCCACAGAAGCACACAATATTGTAGAAAACTTAATAAGGGTCCCAACACAAGCAAGCCTTTTAGCATCAAACCTGTCCATTTCAACAACAAGCTCATCATTTGATGACTAAATGAGGTCCATGGTTTTATTTCTTCTATAGATTTTCTCTATATCAAGACCATCTAGCTTGCTTTCTAGTTTCATAACATCGATGGTCTGAGTTAGTTGCTCTACAACTAGCGATGAGTCAGTCATATTTAACTTGGCCTCACACTCGCTCACCTGGACGCGAAGGCTCTTCTACTCTTTTAGTGTTTGATGCGCTCTTTGTTCATCTTTTAGAATTCATTTTACATGCTTCATTCGTGACTGCTCCGTATTATAAAACGTGGCCTCGATGGTAGTCATCTCTATCAAACTCTCACACAAATTCCACGCCACCTTCTTTACCTTGTGAAACTTGTCCCTTACTGCCGAGTCATCTTCATATGTAGAATAAGCTCTGTGTACCAACAAATCTAAGCTCCAAGCATATACAATCTGATCATAAGGTTTTTATTAAGAAACATAAAGACATTTAATAACATCTAACAACACACAAGATTCAATATATTAAGATACAAAGTCATCATTAACAAACAAAAGATAAGTATAACATACCTCAATCCAAGATTTATTTGTCTTACAACAACCACCATGACAAATTAATTAACTGGAACATCTTTGCTTACAACCACTTCCCAAAAGACACTCAACAAGTGTTCAATTTTAGGTTTCTCCTCTGGCCCAAACGCCAGCTGCTCCTTCTTTATCCGTGGTTCAACCAAAATAATAATCTCTGGATCTTTCATCATGCTATCAACCATAATAGGCTCCTCCATAGCATTTTCTTTCAGATTGTGTACTTCTGAATCTTTCGAAACTTCAGTGGATGGAGCATCAAACTGGACACACACCACAAAAATATATGTTAGGCAAAATAAGTGGTTGAAAGAGGTAGCATGAACATCAAACTTTTGTTTATTCACCTAAGAACCATTGGCTGACATCCCAACATCGAATATTTTCTCCTCAAAATCACAATTGGCTTTAAAAAACGTTGCTAACTCAGTATACGTATCCCTCATTGGTGGCTTTGGATCAACATGCCGATCTTTCTCCAAAACTTGAGGCTCATAACCCCTATTCAACGAGAAAAACAATAATTTTAAATAAATACTTGCATCAAATTTTAGCGAACCTACCAACTTTGCACCAAGTGATTTTAACCCCGGTTTTACTCTTGCAAAGATTAATTTATCTGTCGTGCAACCTTTGAGTCAACATAATAGTAGCAGTCTCTGACCTATTCAGATGACGCACATTATATTTTTCCCTCCTCACTCTTCATCGTGACTCTTCAACTTTTTATTTCTTCACGAATCTGAGTGAGTCCCTAGCATGATTATCCATTATGTTGCTCCTTCTTCTCTTGGTGCCTCTCTCGTTCATGTCATTGATCGAGAATACTAAGATATTTTTTCCAATATCTGAGGTTCACTTTTTGTCCACGGTGATCAGTGTTTCTTTCTCTGATACTCTTCTGGGAAGCCTTAATCTCACATTATTCTTATAGAAGAAAGCTACATAACGACCATAAACCGTTATCAATAAACAACTTGGGTGCCAAAAGCTTCTTGTAGCTTCTGTTAATTTTGTTTCCCTCATTAATAACACGATGTAACTTAGCTTCACCCTTAGACATGCTCTTGGTAATCCAACTCAGCCGCTGTAACTTCAAAGAGTCGTATATGTTAACAAAATCGTCTCTCTAAGTTTTTTTGAAGTTGGGACAGTCGATCATTACATTTACATATGACTCTATTTGGAAAAAGAAAGAAAAATATCCTTCTTCTGAAGAGTCAGTTTGCGACCAAAAATTCATTAATATCAAATTTACGAAACTGAGCTTTCCCCAAAACAATGCCGACCATCATCACCCTTCATGCATTGGGAATAATTTACATCGGACAAAACTCCGTAGCCTTAAAAAACTACAATAGATTTAGGCACAAGGGAAATCACACTTTATAGTATAGATTGTATGTGAAAAAGACGACCTCATCACCGTTAATCTGGCTTACCTCAAGAGCGACGTCCGTGAAAACCAAAAAGTTAGGATCGATAATTACCTCTGGAGAATAAAACCTTCATTCGAGCATCCTTCTTGCTCCGACGTGGATCCTAGAATCATACACATCGATAAGAGAAACGGAGACAACCTTGGTTCTACTTTTAACCATGGTCAATCAAACAAACAATAAGAGAATATGGGTTTTAACACAAGAAGAGGGATGAAGCTGGAAGGTTTTGAGAGAGGAAACAAATCTTGAAGATAGTAGCTTTTGTTCTACTCAAGCACTGTGTATTCGATGAACAAGGACAAAACATACAAATGTATATGAAATGTAGCGATATTTAACCCTAGATTTTATTTCATCCAACCCCTTATGTCTTTTCAGAATCAATGACTAACTATTAAGAGAGATCGAGAGACAAAGATTCGTATATAAGAAGACATTACTACCTTGTGCGCCATATATCATATGGATGTTACAACTTTATGCAAACACTCTAAAATTGCACTACTATGATCTTTCTATTTTCTCGAACATCTAACTCATACCTGTCATATTATTTTATTTTAAATTTAACACAACCACTCAATAATAACGAACATCCCGCAAAAAAATAAAGCGTAAAATATGTGCATCCATCGCCTAAGTCCCCTTATTTATCTTTTTTTGCCCTTAATATTTTACACATACTTAAATAAATATTTGGGGATTACTTCAAGTCATGCAATATAGTAATACGACGCATATTATATTCGGCCCTTACCTCATTCTTCAATAAAGACTAAAAATGATACTCAAATCATAACATCCGGTTGTTCAAAAATTTGCAAAATCAAGCTTAAATAGTCTTTCCCTCATTCTTCAATATAGACTAGGGGGATAGTGCAAAAAACGTGTCGGTAGCATGAATAAATCTTATTTTCAGTCACGATTTTAAGTAAAAAACATCAATAAAAGAAATATCCAAAAACTCTAACAGCCTACTACCTCATCCGGTACTCTTTCACTCTTGGAAAAATAGAACTTTTTATCCTAAAAAGAGGGTTTTGGATGTTATAAGTTTTGTTAATGTGAGTAGAAATATAGTTAACACAAATTAAAAATTTAGAGATAGTTATAAGGATAGTTTGGCTATAGAAAAACCAATCTACCAAATATTTAAAGACTTTTATAGTCTAGCCAAGATAGCTGAAATACCATTTTGTATACTCTGAGAGCGGACTTCTAACATCAAGTATAAGACCCGATATTCGACAAATCTCACAAGTAAATGCATGAAACCCTCGTTAAGAAATTCATCCCTCAGTTCTTTTGCAAGGACTATGGGGGCTACTGATAAGGGTGGATTTTACCACCTTACCTGAATCCTAACAAAAACAACAATACGATACAACCAATGGTTTGAAGCAATAAACTTGGTCGATACTTCTTGGTGATGTCTCTCTAGTTGATGTCTCATGACCGATGACCCCTTGACGGAAGATACCCTCGGCTACAATGGAAAACCAGTCAAAATATCATGAATGAGCTCCAAAACTTACGCTTGATTACAATAAGTACATGCGAATATTTATTAAACTGTTATAATATTTTATGCTTATGATAACAATCAATACGTTGTAATAAATGCAAATCGTTACACATTCCTCTATATAAGGGAGACAAATTCATAAATAAAATTATCTTACAATTTTTCTACCACTTTGCCACTTTGCCACTTATCATATGTAATTATTTAATTAAAGTGAATCCATTGTATTCAACGGTGAAATAATTTTAATTATATATTAAATATATTTGATCGTCCTTATGTATCTTAACCTATATTTGGTGTAGTTTTTACATGTAATCGATTAACTAGGATCGATATATATTTGTTTATTATTTAGAAGAATTAAATCCGGTCTATTGAGTTTGATAATTTAGGTATTAAGATACTAACTTACTGGTACTTGATGACGAGACCATATGCTTATAGATTTTTTTTAAACAATTGTAATGATACAACTTTAACGTCAAAATTTTCAACATTTGATAAATAAAATTAGATTATCAAACTTAATAGAAATAAATATTTTATTATTATAAGTATTAATCCAAATTTTAGGTAATATTTAAACATATTAATTAGGAATCTGAAGATCAAATATTGGATAGTCTAAATCTATGATGCACGTTAATATCCAAACATTTCCAAGATAAAAACAATTTTTGTGTAAATCAATATGCAAACAATTCTAATATAATGTTTTTTAAAATCAATATTTAAACAATTCCAAGATAAAAAAAATTAAAGATGCAAAAAATTTACAGTAATATAACGCTTTTACAATTTAATCTTAATTTTTTTTTTTATCATCTATAAATACGATATCTTTCTATAATTACGTTTATGTTTAGATTTCTCTATCACAAACAATTGGATCATACAATTGTATAATGAAGTACTAAAAACCTAGTCTATATTCTATTAATTATCTTTACCATTCACTTAGGATATTATTACTAGAGTAACAATAAACTTTATCTCTCCAACTTAACCTAGATCTTTAATATGCAAAATTCAACCTAGAATAACAATAAACTTTATCTCTCGATCTTAACTTAGATCTTTAATATGACCCGTAAATAATTTAGATCATTACGTAATATAAAATATTACGTGCAATAAGAATACTAAAATATATATATAATTTAATTAAAATAATAAAAACGTATATTAATTGCAGTGGTAAAATTTTATAGAAGTTCAAAAACTCTAGAAAATAAAAAAACCAGCTACTACTAATCATTGCTATAATTACAAGATTATAGCAAGATAAATTAGAAAAAAATTATAAATAAAACAAAATTTTATATCTCATGTAGAAGTCTTTTTTTTATTACAAAAGGGTGTAAAAATCCAAGATTTATGTGTACATGGCATAAAATAAAGTATTTGCTTTCCAATATCTATCCTAATTTATTATGTTAAGTTATATTATTCTTTATATATAACTAAAATAATAAATTTTATCTTATTTAGCATAAATGATCGAATCTTAGCATTTTATTCATATAAATTAAATCAATTGAAGATCTTAATTTTTTTTCGACAATTTCTTATATTTGATGATTTTTAATACATTGTTCTATTTTTTTAATAAATAAATAAACGTAATGAGAATATTTATTATTTTTATTAACGAAACTAATTATTTAGTTAATATATATATATATATATATATATATATATATATATATATATATATATATATATATATATATATATATATATATAATCATTCAAGATTTATGTTATGGGTTAAACTCCTACTTAGAGAAATCCACTTCGGAATAATCAACAATATCAAGTTTCAACAACAGTCGAACCAAGGACAACGTTAGTCAAATTTCAATCTCTATTCTGTTGAAACCCGTTTGTTTGTAGAGTAGATCTTGCTTCAAAATATATGGAGTTATACAGCTTCGGCTCATACTCAAATCTTAGTTATGAATCCAAAACAACAAAGAAATATATAAGAACAAGAATGCCAAACCAAGCACACATAAGACAAATTTAACTTGATTCAGATTTTGAAGCAATCCTACATCCATAAGCAACAAACACATATTTTATATATAGAAGGTTATAAGAAGACAATTGCAAATACTAAACACCAAACTACTCATATTTTGTTACGAAGTACTCATAACTTACACTAGGAACTATGAATCTGAGAGTATCTCCAAGTGTTTATATTTTACCTCTCAATAACCAAATGCTTTCAACTAAGAATTCTAGTAATTTTTAGTTCTCACTGTTTATAGATAACCAAATATTTTCATATGTTCTCCATGCTCATACATATAGGTTTTAGGTGTTTGAAAGTTAACTTAACGTTAGTCTAAACATTGTTTTATTTCATGCACGTAAGAATTTTTTATATTTTGTTCCGGGAGCTTCTATTTCTTTTGTTTTTTGGATTTTTTTTAATACATATATTTATAGAAGTATAAACAAAATAGATAATTTTTGAATTTTGAGATAAATTATATGTCATAAAGTATTTAAATATTTAAATGCAAATCTCAAGATATATATAAAGTAAATAAATTGAACGAATAAATTAATTATTAATTATTAATTTTGGTGCAGTCTTTAATAGTTATAAAAACTAACTAAAACAAATTGTTGTTAATTTTGAAACTAAAAAAATTGAATAAAAAGTTAAAATAAAATATTGTTAGTACGAATGCATATGTATTTAAACTATTTAGATGATACTTGTTATAATTTGAAGTTTTAAATAACAAAAAATTAAAAATTAAAAATTTAGTTTAAAAATAATTTATAATGTATAACAACAACAAACATTGGTGGTTATATTTGAACAAGTTTTGAAAATTAAAAACTGATGCACTCGCATCTCAGTTTGCACATTTTCAGTATCATGAATAATACTATAATAAAATATCATCAAATCATTTCTTTTCGACCTTATATCCAAAGAGATAATGATAATAGAGAAAAAAGAAAAGAAAGAATTTGTTTTTGATAAAATGAGTGTTATCCGAAGGTAAACAAAGGCACGCAAAATAAAAAGAAAGTGAACGAGATTCACGTCAGGCATGATGTATAAAAAAAGTATAACGAGGCCTATACTGAAATGCTTTTGAACAAACAAAACAACATCTGTCATGGAAGAACTATATGAAAAATAAGGTAAAGCTCAATGCAGATATAATTCATTATACAAAATAATATTGTTCGAAGACTATTTTTGGCCAATTATTGTGCATAATGCAAGGAAAAAAGTTAATAAGTGTGACATATGCCAAAGATTCACCAATTAAATACAAGTCCTCATAATATACTAGAGACAATAATTGAGAAAGTCTAATTTAATCGATGGATCTTGAATATCGTATGTCCACAACTGTTGGCTCTACGATGAAGAAGATTTATAATAATTTTCATAGATTACTTCTCAAAATGAGTGGAAGCACAACCATGATCAGTCAGGAAAAAAAAGAAGGAAACACCAAAAATTGATATCGGGTTACTTACCTTTAATGCTACACAAGTTTCTAATACAACCCGAGTTATTTGAACTTATGGGAATCTAAGATTTCTACACACCTCGTACAAATTCAAATTGATTTCTTCATTATTGGTCTGATTCTCGCAGATTTCTTACTAACCTAATTTATTTTAAAACCTAGATGTAATAACCGGGATAGTTCGTGTTGTGGTGAATGATCTAGTTGGAAATGAGTAGGTGCAATGTGAGTGGAATTCCCAACAGCTATAAAAACATATGAAGGACATCACAGTCCTCTAAACGTTCAGAACTATCTGATTGCGATAGAGGTCGAGTGCATTAAAGAGCTCTAGCTATGAGGATGTAAAGAGAGCAAAAAACAACAATAAAAAATATGCCTGAAGAATTGCGGACTTTACGGAATAATGGGTTTCTCCTTTCACCGTGAGTCAAAACTTGACGTTATATGGAATTTTCCATCGGCCCCTTATTGTGGGGAGTTTGTTGGATTCATGGTACCTAGAACCAATTCTCTCAAGTACAAAAATATAAGGAGGTCAAATATTAAAAGACAAGATTGGTTGCTCGGATCAAGGAATTAGATATGAATGGAGTTTAGAACTTCCTATCGGTCTCTAATTATGTGCAACGCTAGAAGATGTATACCCTCGCTCTTCCGTAAATTATTCCCCAAAATAACTTTGATGTCCAAGGGTGATTCGATATTCTGTTTTTTTTTACTTAGTCGTCTGGGGTGTTTGCGCTTGACATAATAGGTTGAACATCCACAATAACTATATCTTTGTTTTGATCATCCTCAAGCTCATCAACCAAATATATTTCTCTCACTTCATTAGTGGGTTCGAAAGGTGACATTTTTTGGGGTCTTGTCGAAGGAGTAGGTTTTGTTGTCGCCTTCAGTTGAGGGGTTATTGCTGGAATCGTTTGTGAAAACTTTCGAGGAGTGACCTCGGGAGTGGTTTGAAAGGTGCCTTGGGGAGTATTCACAAATATAGAAGCAGTAGATTTAGTTTTAATTTTGACATATCTTTTTTATACGACCTTCAAAGATCTTTTCCTCTTCGAACGATCGTCTTTTGGTTTTTTAGTTAATTGGTGTTTATCGCATATTGGAATGAACATTAAAGCGCAATTTGTTTCATTTTAAAGGCTGAGGTCACTATTATCGAGTGTCGGACAACTCTGATTGGGGGGCTGAGTGGTAGGAGGATCAGATAGAGTGTTAGTGTTTCAAGTCCCTTCTGAGGAGTGTTTCATGATCAGAGGCCACTAATCGTAATAGAAGGTATAGAGAATCTGCAACGGTTTGGGCTCCTTATTTAAGCCAACAAATTTTCTCTCTTGGGTTTTTTACCTATGTTAAACCACTCTCATATCTTTTATCTTTCAAGTTGATCATGTTTTTAGGCATAAAATGTGGAAGAAAATGTTTCCAAAAACAATAAAATTGTTTCTCTCTCTAACTAGATGTTTTTCTCTCTATCTCTCTAGAAATGATGAAAATGAGTAACTTTGAAATTGATGAGTTAAGATATTTATAGAGAGAAGTGTGGGCTTCCAATGGTTGCGAAGGCCCAAGAAGATAAAGGGTTTTACTTATGTGGCACGTGCCTATGAAAGATGGAGATTTTCTTGGAAGATAACCTTTCCACCTATGATTCAAAGTACACGCGTGTTGAGAAGTATAAGAGTTTATGTACACACCTTTTCGCTCACAAGTAATTTCGGAAGGCATACATATTTGTGTAAGAAAGTAACTGACATATGGATCAGAAAAGATGCATGCATCATCAGTTAAAAATTGTTTTGACAGATGTATTGGATGTGATGTATATGTTACATGTTAGAAACCACTCTAATAAGTGCCATAAAAACATGGCACACATATATGAAATCATCAATGTAACCAGTGAAGTCATGAATCTGAAGAGATACATAAAGAATAAAAACCGAGCTCCATAGATTAGTCTTTGCTCAAATATCTTCACAAGGACTGAGGGTTACTGATAAATAGAAGAAATATTGGGTATAATAAGCTAAAGTGGGTAAATAAATGAGTTAATTTGGCTTAATAAAAATATTGTAAGAAACTTAAAAAATATGTAATAATGAGGGTGCTTTGTGTAATAAATAATAATTATGGTTAAGATTAGTAAAGTAGGGGTGAAATGTACAAAAGAGGAGGTAATCATGTAATTTATAGACCGTCCACTTGTACGATAAAAAACAACATCCTTGGGAAAGAAGATCAATCATTGCTTTATTATTTCTTATATCACTTCCTCTATCTACTTTTCATATCTCTCTCTAAATATTCTCTTACAAATATTTCTTAGACATTGTTCATCTCTAAGAATTCTTTAGAACTAGTAGGGAAGATCCAACTATGTGTCCTTTTGAGCAAGGTTCCCTACTACAATTTCAGTCAATTCAAAAAAATAGTTCCTATGAGTCTGATTCCGATGTATTTGACATTAACTCACCCACTTTATCATCCATAACAACCTCCTACTAGATCTGAAGCTAATAACAAGCCTCATGACAACATGATCCTCGACCGGTAAGTCCTGCGTATCTCGCTTGTGATGGTTATCATGTTGCTTAAATATGTTTATCTTGTTTTCCTTATGTATCTTTTGCAGTATCATGCTACCATGTTGTTTGTTTTTATATACTTTTCTAGGTATACCCTATGCGCCATGTATGATTTAGGTACCTTTTTATAACGTTGGGGAATCCCCTGATAGGTGATGTAACCAACTTCTTTATTTTGTTACTTATGCTTTTTATTACCAAAAGATTAAGCCAAAACAAAATATTCAAACCTTGAAACACTCACCATCGATTTTAAATTATCTACAAAGCTTATTTTCTTGTAGTCAGCCGCACACTCCTGAAATCGGCCAAAACATCAGCTTTGTTAAACTTCTTGCTATGGAGGTAACATCCTAACTCTACAATGACAACAAGAAAGAGGTAAGGCTAAAAAATGAACTCTTAGATAACTTAAGTAACAAAATCATCAAAGTTGGTTAGCCAATAAAAAAATAAGGTGTTTGAGACCTTATTATAGTTCTTCAACTATTGTATGTTCGATATATGTTTTTGTTGTCTTGAGCTACATTTATCTCTCAGGCTCAACTAATAATTTTTTCTTGGATTATAGAATATTGTCCACTTTCTTGTATGGATTCTGAAGGGGGGTGTAGTTGAAGAGGAAATAACATTCATATAAAAGTTGCAATCTCACAATTACATGCTCTATTTTTCGAAGGAGATCTTTGATACACCAAAAAAAATAAAGTACCCACATGGTTTTCTATGCGTTGGGATTTTCAAGGCTAGGTTCCAGTTTCAACCTAACACATAGGTCTTGCCTCTGACCATTGAGGATTAGACATTATGGTGCCTCTATATAAACATTTTGAAGGACGATAGTCGGGGTTGAGTATTTTTAAATAAATAGGTAGATAACATTTTAATAAAAATAAATGATATGAAAAAGTTCACTATCTTCCAAGAAAACTAATTAAAGGTTAACCGTCTACCACATTCACTTACTAATAAAAGAGATGTCAGTTAGCCAACACTATCAGTTAAAAGGCTAAGGATACAGAGTCCATCTGCTACCTTCACTTAGTAAGTACATCTTGGCTTGGGTGTGTACCACCATCACTTAGTAATAAACAAGGTATCAACAAATTACCAACGAACAAAACCACAACCCGTAGTTTGAAGATATGAGTTAGTAGAAATGTCTTGTTAGGATGAAATTAGTATCTGTAATAACTGACACATTATCTTATTTGTTGTCTTGGAATTGAGGATTATTTTTTTATGAAGAGCTCTATGATAGTGTAGGCTCAACTCATTACGACCCTAAGCCTCTATTACTAATTATTTTATTGACTATATACTATTTACCAAAGATTATATTTATTCTCAATATAAGGTAAAACAATACGACACATATCAGAAATTTGTAAATATTATTAATTGTACGAGTGTACCGTGGAAACCGTATAAGGGGTCTACATAAACATTGTTATTATATTTGGTGGAGCTCACTATTAGGTTCTGACGAAAATCTTTGCACCTAAGTTTCGGCTCAGCTTGTACCATCAGAGAGATTCAAACAGTTCATGCTTTTACAAGTATTCATATGTCTATCACTAGCAACATATAGTATTTTAACATTATATATGTTTCTGAGATGCTTTTAGCCTGCACCTAACAATTCTTCACATAAGATTATAGTAACTTGCGACATTTGTTGCACCTGCTGTGCAATAAATATTTAAAGACTAGTTTACGTGCACCCCATATTTGCAAAAGTCTTATACCGTTTGTGAACTTCAAAACAAGTAATACGTTGGTCATAGCATCCAAATGGTCTTTCTCATTTGCAATATATTCCACCTTCAGTTCCTCTCCCTCCACCATGTCTTGCATGAGGTGCAACTTGACAATAGAGAATGCCCTTAAAAATCTATGTGTATAAGATCTAAAATATTTATCGCATGAGAATTAAAAATATGATAGGATGGTTTATGAGATTTTCCAAGCTGACAACAGTGACATAAAATAGATTTTTCATTAATATCAACTACAACATTACACTGCCTTCGAATTTTTGATAAAACTTGAAAGAAGGGATTATCTAATCTCATTTGCCAACCATCTATCTTTGATACAGACTTCATATTTCCTAAAACTGACTCAGAAACAAGAATATTAAGACTAGAATCTTGAAACTTAGCTAGCTTCTCAATGCAATAGAGTCGTTCTTTAGATTTTCCTATTAACAAAGTTCTCCCAATATCCAAATCCTTAACAAAATAGAAATCCTCAAAACATTCAATTACCAACTTTTTCAATTAAATAGTTCTGACCATTTCTAAACTCGGCAAAGATCTTACCTCTATAATCACCCCTCTCACTTATCAAGCTTCAATTGTGAGTGACATGGTGTATTTCTCTAAAATTCACACACTATTTTGCATCATTGTTTAAATCTTGATTCACTTGAAAAGTACTGAAATCTGACTGAATTGTGTGAGGTTGTTTTTATTCTCTAAATATTGAACCCATAGCATTTGGATCACCCATGTAATAACAAGTTATTGATGTATGAACAAACTTACCAGAAATCTAGAAATTTGGTCTATTGGGAGAGTATCTACCTCCACGTATCATATAAGTGTTATTGTACCTTTCTCTATAGTTACTCTGATTCTAAAATCTACAGCCACAACCCTAGCTTCTAGGATATGAACTTTAGCCTCTTGTGTAGTCAATATATTCTTACGATTTTTTGATTTGTGATCTCTTCTATTTAAGTTGTTGTTGGTAGTTATCAAAGTGAGGTTAACCATATCAGTTTGTAGGCTAAATAGTTGATCCAACCTACTTTCAAAAGTCATTGGAGAAGTTTGTAGATCAACTCAATTGATAATATCCTTGACTGCTAAACTCAGAACTATATGAGTATCGTGTGAATCTAAGCCATCAATGACTTGTAAGACTAAGTCCTCAATAATGATATTACAACCTTGTAACACTAAGTTATAAGCTATAGATTTTATATTGGCTAAGTATTCCTTATTAGTTTGTCATTCCTTTGTGTTTCGTTGAAATTCACTTTTAAGATAAGTGATTTTGACTCTAGTATATGAGCCAAAAAGCCTTGTTAAGGCATCACATAATCCTTTAATATATATTTTGTCTAGAAATTGAGTTGTTATTTCAGTGGATACAGTGGTGAATAACCATCCAAGTAAGAGTTGGTCTCTATAGTACCATTCTTCAAAAGCAGAATTATGAACCATTTTTAGAGCATAGTCAAAGATAACCTTGGGGGGACAAGGTATATCACCTGTGATATAGCCAAAGATGTGATTGCCCTTGATGATTGGGACAGTAATAGCTCTTAAGAGTGCTAAATGTGCTATGTCTAGCTTCATTATGCTGAAGTTGTTGCCTATTTGAGTGATTTGTGGTATGTTGGTCAAATTCCGGCCAGGTCGAAGACAACTAGAAAGAGCCGTGTCAGAACTCAGTGACAGAAAAGTGACGTTAGCCATGGTTGTGCTTTGATACCAAGGGAAAACGCAACAAAGAAGAAAAAAACGATATTTATTTTAAGTAATCATTATATTAATTTCTCATCAATCATCAAATTACAAGTGTGAATATTATATAAGAGAATCGGTTGTGACGAATAACATGACTTATTATTAGTCACATGTATGTAACTATACTATCTTTACAAATTATTTGATTTTAATTTACTAAGTATATAGATTGTTACCCAGTGGATTCACTAAACCCAGATTATTGAAAAGCCCTAAAACTCTTTAAAACAATGAGCAACTCATACACTTAGGTTTAGTTTGTCGATTGTTTCAATGTCTTCTTTTTCTAGCTTAAGATCACCACCATTGTTGTTTTACTTATTCAAACCACTCCTCACGCAACTTCCATCATTATTTAGCTCAAGATTATATCCCTCATACTTTTATATTATAATTTTTTCTATTTATTATTATTTATTTTCACTTGAGATTTCTCTAATATATGAAATTTCCTCATATCCCTAATTCTTACTTAACATAATTATCTGCTCTAATATTCTCATCACAAAATTGATAATATGTTATCTTTTATATTTCTTCATCTGCCACAAATATAAAATTAAAACTACACAACCAAAGTTTATTTTAAGATAATTATAATGATGTAAGATCAAAACAACTACATTGTCTGAATTTATTAAATTAAAAAAAATCTCATAATGAAAAAAAAAAACTTATTAAGATTGGTTCCAGGGGTAACATTGCTTGTCTCCGTCTCTTCTACATGGACCGTTTGGTTTCACCTCCCACAAGCACTCGTTGTCACAAATGTTAAAATCTATTTTTTCATCATAAATGTTGAAATAATGCAACTTTCCGCCGAAAGTGAAGCCGCAGAAGAATAGTGTATTATGCGGTATATAGTGTGGACAAAATTCAAATGCCCATTCACTTTGGAAAGGGATGATATGCTCACCAAGATCGTTATCTTTTGATTTGCAATGTAATAACAAGTTTTCTTTAGAATCTAAATTGTTTTGGATGTGGACATGTGCTTCATCATTCGGAAAACATATTTTAGATTCGCCTCCGACTATGTTTTGAAAGATCAAAAGCGAAATTAGAAAAAAATATCTAGAAGAGTTTGGACTCATGTTTGGGCAGCTCCCAAATGTTGTGGTGATATATGTATGTATATTTGATTTCTGATATCTCTCATTTGGTAGAGATGAACAATCCTTTTATACTACTCATTCCCTTCTAATATAAAACTCATCTAATGGCTATTAATGAAAATAATTATTTAAAAGATATTCAACAAATAAAGTTGGTGAATATAATGAATAATGGTTTGGTATATACCAATAAGTCAAAGTTAATATAGATATTTTTAATGCTACATGGAAATCTAAAATGACATTTGATATGTGAGACCATGTTTTTTAAACTCCATTATTTTAAAAACTATTTATATAATTGACATCTTATTATTTTTTATATTCATTTTAATATTATTATTGCTATTAACCTTTATGCAATATTTATTTCTGATTATTTGTATTTCATACTATATAATATAATTTTAGTATAGTATTAAGATATATTTTTATGGTATAAAATAGAATAAGAATGGATAACAAGTGTTAAAAATCAATAAAATTTTACCTAACCAATCCTCTTTATGATTTACTTGTATAACTATATAGGAAATAGAAAGGAACACTTTATTATATATTCATTTGCTTAATTACATTGATATATACTTACGTTTCTATTTATTTAATTTGTTTTGGTAATATCATTATCATAATTTTGTCCCAACTGTGGAATATATTAACATTTGATATGTGTGACAATGTTTTTTAAACTATTATTTTAAAAACTATTTATATAATTGGCATCTTATTATCTTTTATATTCATTTTTAATATTATTATTTCTATTAACTTTTATGCAATATTTATTGCTGATTATTTGTATTTCATAATATATAACATAATTTTAGTATAGTATTAAGATATATTTTTATGGTATAAAATAGAATAAAAATGGATAACAAGTGTTAAAAATCAATAAAAGTTTACCTAACCAAACCTGTTTATGATTTACTTGTATAACTATATAGGAAATAGAAAGGAATACTTTATTATATATTAGGCTTCATTCTCTGTAATATAACCTTTTGAGTGAGACTATAATTATAAAAAGGGTATGTCTATATATACCCAATTCCGGTTTAAGTATACCCAAAATTCTCCATTGACTTTAGTTTAAAAAAATTTGACCAAATTAGCCTCGACAATAAAATTAATCTCGAAACTGCCATTAAGTAAAAAAAACTACTAAGTGTATCCTAAGTATACCCAATTCACCAAATAACCTATTTCGCTATCTATACCCAAACAAACATTCTTCTTTAGTGAATTTATCATCCAAATAGTCTAGTTTTATTAAAATCTTTGAAACCAAGTTCAAACTTCAAAATAAAATCAAGAACATTCAACCTCATTATAGAGAAAAACACAAAATCGATCATGAATCAACCAGAACTAGGGATCAGTGTAGAGGATTTGATGTCGCCGAAGATAAGGGCTAATGGAATATCGCCGGAAAAAGAGTTGGAGTCGCCGGAAAAGGAGTTGGAGTCGCCGGAGAAGCAGCCATCGTCGGAAAAGGTAAAATTTTGACTGGTGGCCTCAGCACCATTGGTTCTATGGCCAGAACCGATGGTGCTGAGGCCACTGTCCGGTCGGTACTGAGGCCTTAGTACCAGCGGTTCAAGGCCATAGAACCGGTGGTGCACCTGGTCGTGTACGGCCGGTTCGAGGCCTAGAACCACCGGTTCTAGGCCTCTTAAACTGCGGTTTGCGTAAAGTTTTAGTAAAAAATCAATGTTTTTTTTGTTTTTAATTATACCTGATTGCTTATTGTGGTTTGTTGTTGTGTAATAGGGGACGGGTGTCGCCAATGGGACTGAGGAACCTTTCGCTACTGACTACAGTCATTTGTTCTTTACTACCGAGTTCTATACACACGACGCGTTGATTAAATGGGTTACGAAGACAGGAAAACTCCATGGTATGGTTATCAACATAAGTCGGCGCGACAAAGTAAACAGTATAAAAGGTCTGAGGATGTATTTCCAATGTGAAAGGTTGGGAAAATATACTCCAAGAGTAGCAGAAAAAGACCGTAAACGGAAGTCTACATGAACGAAAAAGATTGACTGCCCATTTCAGCTTCTCGGGTTAATGGTGGAACCAGATCAATGGAAGTTAGAAGTGAAATGTGGTATTCAAAACCACGAGAGTTCAAAACATCTAGACGGTCATTCTTTTGCTGGCCGTTTGAATGATGAATAGATGGAATGTGTTGAGCGAGCGACCTACATTGGTACTAACCCTAGAGATATACTTAATGGTGTTAAGAAGCTGAACGAAGATAATGTTTCTACCATGCGCACCATCTACAATGCACGACAGAAAAGTAGGGTTTTAAAAAAGGCGGGTAGGTCACAACTCCAGTTCTTGTTGGGAAAGCTTAAGTCACATAATTATTATGAATGGCATAAATCTGGTGAAGACGATGGACAAGTCATTACAGATATGTTTTTCGCCCATCCAGTCAGTGTTGACCTTTTGCGAACATTTCCAACAGTTCTGATCATGGATAGTACGTATAAATTTATACGATATGGTATGTCATTGTTTGAGATAGTGGGTGTGACGTGTATCGGATTGACTTTCTGTGTGGCATTTGCCTTTATGTCCGGTGAGAAGTTAAACAACTTCAAATGGGTGTTAGAGTGTTTGAAGTCGTTGATTTCCGTTCACGGAATTCAAGAACCTCGTGTCATCCTGACCGACAGAGATTTAGCGTTGATGAACGCCATAGAAGTGGTATTCCCAGAGACAACGCATATATTATGTCGATGGCACATAGCACAGAATGTTCAGGGGCAAACAAGAAAATACTTCCCCGAGAAAAGTGATCATTTGAAATTTGTTTATGCTTGGAAGAAGATTGCGTATGCAGCATCAGAAATTGAATTCGATCACGCCCGACGAGATATGCTATTGGAGTACAAAGACTACCCTCTTGCAATTGAATACACAGAAAAATCGTGGCTCGATAAATACATGGACAAATTTGTTGTTTGGAAGACGAACAATAACTTGCATTTGGGACATTGCACGACTAACCGCGTCGAGAGTGCTCATTCTAACCTAAAGCGTTACCTACGTACAAGCAAATTAAACTTTGAGTTATTTTGGGAGAGGGTTCATTCGCTTGTCGAAATCCAACATGATGCCATTAGGTCGTCATTCGAGAAGAGTCGTCATATAGCACTGCATAAATTCGCGGACAAACGTTTTGATGAAATTTGAGGCAAGGTTTCCCACATGGCGTTAGAACTATTTTTCGACGAAGTAGAGAAGGCCGAAGATAGCAAGATGGTCGCTATTGAAGATGGGTCGGATGTTAAACACAATGGCGTCTGTATATGCGCTATAAAATCTACCCATGGTATACTTTGCTATCACCAGGTACGCAAGTGGCGTAAAGACGGAATAGCTGCATCATTAGATGCTTTTCACATCCACTGGACAAGGTTAGAAATAATGTCTCGTTCATTCCGTACGACCATGGAGATTCTCAAAGATGATTTGCAAAAGCTAGTACCCGATGTTATGGAGACAAAAGACGAAAGCCGTATAAAACACATTTACAAGAAATAGTTTGAAATTGTATATCCTGAAACATCCTCATTGCTAGAGCCATTGGAGAAGCAGAAACACCGAGGCCACCCGCAAGTGAAAAGAAAGTTAGTTGTCGATACATCATCCATTAAACGGGACAAATTTTATTGGGAACACAAGGATGATGAGGATAAGGCTAGTCATGACTCAGTCATGAACACTTTAAAACCACCAAAAGTTAAAAAGGGTAAAGCAGTTTCTAGTGCAAATACGATTTGGGCAGATGTGCCTAAAGTACCTCGTACTCGTAGTTCTTCCATTGCCTCGCTCGCTAGCAACATCGTACAATCATCCATCGGTGGAGTCACAGAACTAATACACGACCCGAAAGGGTTTTTGCATTGGTTTCTGACTCACTTCAATCCTTTTATATCGGGTATAATTGATGTTAAGGTAGATGGTCATTGTGGATATAGAGCAGTTTCATTTGGGTTGTACGGTCATGAAGAAGGTTGGCGAGGTGTTCGGAAGGCAATATACAATGAACTCATGGACAACTATAACACATACAGCAAGATATATAACGGTAAAGAGGATTACCTGAAGGTTGCAGAAAGTATAAACTACTACGAGACACCAGCATCACCTAAATATTGGATGACAATGCCGGAAATGGGCATTGCGATTGCAACCAAGTTCGAATGCATTATTCATTTTGTGTCACTTGTGGGGTCTCACAACTATAGTCATTCCTTTTTACCTCTGCGCGGTAAACCCCCCATTATGGCCCAAAGATGTGAGATTGGGTTTGGATTCGTTGATACTAATCACTTCGTCAATGTAAGTCATTTGATTTGTGGTTTTGTTATTACTTACAACTGTATTACTCAATTTTTTATTCTAATTTAATTAGTATTAAACATCTATCAATCAAGCCCATATGCCCTTGCGTACGCATACATCCTACGTGGCAGAAATTGAAGAATGAAGAGGCTACGTACTGGGAGCTACCAATAGTTGGTCGCTGCAAAAAATACACGGAACTCGAAGGGAGAAATCCAGTTTGTTCATTCCCAAAAGTAACTAATCTTGATGAATTTTAGTAGTCGATTTATATATTTTGGTCGGATTTATGTGCATGTTTCGATTGGTTTTTTGTCTTTTGGTCGCTTTATATTTGTTGGTCGGATTTATGTTGTGTAGAACTTTGTTTACTTTATCATAACGTTTTGTACTTCAGTTATTTGACCGTAATTCATGAAATTTTCCAACTTATAACGATAAGCAACTAATCATTTCATAACGTCGTGAAGATCCTCCGCCTCTACTATCATCGACTGCAATCTCTGAGGATTTTTCTTTCCTCTTTCCATGGTTGATTCGGTGCAAAGACCGATCAGTCCTTATCCTCTCCTCCTCCTCTCTAAGACGAATAGTCTCAAGGTCCTCAGCTGAATCGCGTCCGCGCTTGGCATCGCGGACCCGCTCATCTTCGACGGCTCGTACCGTCTTTTGATTCTTCCCTAGGTGTGGCGCCCGTGAACCAGGGGGGTACGCCCTAGAGCGAAGAAGACGTCGCTCTTCAACGGCGTCTGGCCTACAATAATTAAAAAAAAGTACGAAATTAATAACAATAACATATGATATAACCCGCAAAATTTTAAAAACAACACTACAATTCGCAATCGAACTTCCTATTGAAAATCATTTCTTAAAAAATTCAATTTTTATTAAAAAAATGCAAAAGTAATTTTTTAAATATATTTTTTTGCAATTTTTTAAAAAAAATCGGCTGTGCACTATAGGTGCACAGCAGCCCGTACCGAGCGGCACAGGCACCTGTGCCGCTCGGTACATAGCAGTTGTGCCGCTCGGCACAGAGGGGCTGTGCATAGCGGCACAACCACTCGCACCGATAGTGCTGCTTTATGCGCACCACGGGTGCGAGTTGCCGGTCATTTTCCAGCCGACGACCGGGCTGGAAAATGGCCCATAAAACCTAATTGTAGGCTAGTTTCTACCCTAAATCTATACTTAAACCCTAAATTCATAACTTAATCTAACATAAATTTTAAATTCATATCTAAAACTAACTAAATTAATTAGCAAAATTAGATTAGGGAACTACGCAAGGTGGTGGTGTTGGGTTTTTGTTCTTCACCATGATGGAGGAGGAGGAGTGGTGGTGACTCGCCCGAAAATTTGAGAGAGATGTGAGAGTGTTTGAGAGAAGAGAGTTTGAGAGAAGAGAGTTTGAGAGCTAGAGAGAAGTGAGAGAAGTGAGAAAAAGTGTAGGGAAAAATGTTGTGGATGGAAGTTAGTAAAAAAAATTGACTTATACACCTAGAAAATAGTATTTTTGGAAAAAATTGGATATACTTAGATCACATTTGGGTATACTCAAAATTGGGTATATTTAAACCGGAATTTGATATATATAGTTTGACCCTTTTAATAAAGATATCAAGTAGGTAACTATGACTTTCTGTATTCTCTTTTCGTGCATTTCTTTAATGCTTAGAGTTGATTGAATACATTTAAATATGTGTTTTCATAATCTATTCGTCATTTATGTATATTTAGTATTTAAATTTTCGATTTGGATAAGTGATAACGTGCAGTGTACAAAATAATATTAATATCGTGGATACTAATATTGATTATTGAAAGGATTTGGCTAAATTAGAGCCCTAGATGATAACCAACCCCAAAATTTTAGCGTCGTTTTTTACCCCGCCGGTTGAGACCCTCTCAACCGGCGGGGAAGCTTACCCCGGCGGGTGAAATAGCTTTTCCGCCGGGTGGGAGGGTCTCAACCGGCGGTTGAGAAAGGTTCAACCGTCGGGGTAAGGGTAAAATTGTAAAACTTCAAAAACGCTTGTTTTTTTGGGCTGGTTAACATATTTTGGACCCGAATTTAACCAAACCCTTATTGAAATTCATTACCGTTGTTATCGGTTGATCAACGTTTTATTTTTTCTTACATGGTTAATATTTTCAAGGTGGAATTGAAAAATGAATATTAAAAAATAATAAGATTCTCCGACGTTTATTAAACCTTAGAATCAACGATGTTCATCCACGAATACACGATAATATTATGATATATTATGATGATTTTAATATTTAAAACATCGATTTGGAATACAAAGAAAAACCAAAACGCACGATAATCAAAGCCTAAAAAGACGAGAACATGAAGAATATGTTACCACACAATAGATGTGGAATTGATTTATTTTTTGTTTATTCAGTTTTAATATTTTTTAAATGTTTGTTATCTTTTGTTTATTTATTTTTTATATTTTATAACATAATTGTTTCCATTGCTAATATTTTGTAGAATGTTTTTTTTTTTATATATATTTTGTAAAATAATTGTTTTTATTTTTTTATTTATATAACCATAAACCTGATATTTTTTTTAAATGTATGAAGTTTTTCTTACACTTTACATAAGTAACCTGCTGCCTTCGCAAGAGATTTTTATAGTTTTTTTTCATCAAAAGGATATTATTATTAACTGATTGAAAAATTACAAAATCAAGGGATCAAAAGTTAATTTCTTCACAGCTCAAAGCCAAAATGAGTTTAAAGCCAATTTTCTCCTCAAAAACAATGAATTAACAATTTGAAATTAAAGAAATAATCATTCTTCTTTCTTCTTTAGCAATCCACAAAAAGCCAAGAAAGTTATCAAACATCATTCATATTCAGCAACTCTTCTTCAGCAATCATCTTGAGTTTTCATTTTTACCGCTTCAATCACCTCTTTGCTTTCCTACAAAATAGAAAACCCTAGCAGTATCCATAGCTCAAATGAAAGCTTAAATCATTTTGAATGTATCCCAGCCCAATGCTTTCTAGAAATATGATTTCAAGGAGTTCGGGGGGGAGGGCATTGGGCTGCTGAAAATTTAGCTTAAGCTTACACTTTAGGGTCCATTTTGTAAGCCAATCGGCTGTTTGGTTCTGGACCCTAGAGATGTGCTTTAAGCACATGTTTTTGTTAAGAAATTTACGGGAGTAGCTTACATTAGGGTCTTCAAAGTCTGTGTTAGGATTGTTTGTAATCTGCTTGATAAGAATCAGGGAATCAGACTCAATGTCTACATGAGTCTAGTTGTTTTTTTAACAAATCGTTAAGCCTTCAAGCATAGCCATGGTTTCAGCTTGAAGGGGAGTAGATTTTCCAAAAAGATTTCCATAGGCTTGAATAATGTCCCCATCGATGTTCCTAAAGAGAACGTCCGTTCTAGCTTCACCATTAGAGGCACAAGAACCATCAACATTCATCTTAAGACGGGTTTGATTAGGAGGAGTCCATCTCAGGTATAATGGTTTATCCTTCTTTTCGATTGAATTGCAGCATATCGTAATACATGCATTCAAAGCCATCGACTATTGTTTGTGATTAAGTTTACCAGAGATTTCAACACCTTTGATTATGTTTATGATGAGATCAATGGCTTTGCTAACAGTGAAACGGATACCCTTATGCTTAATAGCGTTTCTAGCTTTCCAAATCACCCAGCAAATAGCTTGGGGAACTAAGTGCGTGATATGAAATTTTTTCTTTGAAAACCAAAACCAACATCTTAGTAAGTGAACATATAAGTGATTCTTTTCCTCACAATTTTCACAGAACACACACTTGAAGCCATACTAATATGTTTCTTCATCATAATATAGTCAAGGGCAATAAAGTTATGCATAAGTTTCCAGGTTATAAAAGAGAACTTCCTTGGGATTTTTGAGTTCCAAATCTTCACATATAAGTTAGAGAAATTGTGCTTTGCTCTTGTGTTATCCCAAGTCTGCTTCAAGTTGAATTGTCTGTCCTTAGAGAGCTTCCAGCAAATGATATCTTCATTATTAGTGATTCAAAGCTTATTCATCATCTGAATTCTATTATTTGCAATACTTTCCTGCATTTCATTCAGATTCCAAGAGTTATTCTGCCAAAATGAGTTAACCTTAATATAAATATACCAACTAATGTTGTTTTCAGTGGCTATTGCATGAAGATTGTGCCAAGAGTCTTTCCAGAAATCTATATTTCCTCTGCCAAGGATCCAGGTAATGTTGTTGTCAGCTTGCTCTCTTATATTGCACAGCCTTTTCTATTATTAATATACAAAGGGTGAACATTATTGCAGTATACATCATTCATAACATTTGACCATAGACAGCAGTTTTTCGAAACTTAAACCATATTTTTTTAGAGAAGGAGTTCTGAATATCATTCAGTTTTCTAAAATTAAACCCCCTTCTTCAAAAGGTTTGCAAATGTAAGTCCGGGTAGACCAGTGGGTAGCCTTTTGATTATATTTAGTTCTCCAGAGAAATCTATTCAACGTAGTTTCTATCTTGCAAATGATTGCTTTAGGAATTCCACAGCATTGTAACCAATGATATGTAGTAGGTAGTAGAACATTTGTTATGAGAGATAACCTGCCACCATATGAGAGCAACTTACTGTCCCATTCAGTGATTCTGTCATTGATCTTGTTTAGGATAGGATTGAAGACCTTTGCTTTTTTGTTGTTTGAGACAGTAATCCCCAAGTGAGAAATAGGTAGAAAGTCTACTTCAAAACCAGTTTGTAGCTTGAGACTTTGAACTCTTGAAGAATGGGTCTTTGATGAAATGATCAGCTTTGTTTAACTTTTGTTTATGGCATGACCTGAAATTTGTTGATACAAATCTAGAAAGCAGCTCAGAATATCAATAGAAGTAGGGATACTATTAGTGAACACTAATATGTCATCAGCAAACATGATACAAGGAATAATATATTTAGTTCTGGAAGTACAATACATTTTGGGGTGATTATTAAAGAGAATGTTCAGGCCTCTGCTGAGAAATTCCTCACCCATGATAAAAAAGCTAGGGGAGATAGGATCCCCCTGACTTAATCCTCTCTTCATTCTAAAATAATCAAAAGTTTCCCCATTAATGAGCATTGTGAAGGATTTTAAAAATGAATGAGTAAGAGATTATGTCGAATGCTTTCGACATATCTAATTGAATCATAGTATTACCCTTTTTAGGTTCTTTATTGATATCATAGAGCAATTCTTTAGCCAGTAATATATTGTCATGGATGAGTCTACTCTTGACAAAAGCAGACTGAGCAGAAGATACAATCTTAGGTAAAACATTTGCCAACCTTTGATTGATAAGAGCAGAAAAAATTATGTTGATTAGAGTACACGACCCAATCGGTCTATAGCTATTCCACCAAATAGGGTTGATGGTCTTAATGACTAGGCAAATGCCAGTAGGAAATAACCCAGTTGGGATAAAGCTACCCTGAATAAAAGCATTGAAGGCATTGCACAAGTCATTTTTAATAATAAGCCAGCAGTGTTTAAAGAAGTAAAGATTGAAACCATTAATTCCAGGGGCACTATCACTCTGCATGCTACAGATTATTCCCCAAATCTCTTCTTCATAAGTTCTAGTAAGCAGCTTTTCATTGTCCTCAGCAGTTACTACAGAGGTGGATGCAGTCAAAATTCTTGTTATTCAGTAACTCATATCTTCTTTTTATCCAGAATCCAGGTATCCCCATCTTTAACACTCTTGATTGCACTTTTTATTCTTTTATTAGCCACATAACTATAGAATAGTTTAGAGCTACCATCACCTTCCTGTAACCAGTTATTAAAACATTTTTGTCTCCAGTAAGAGTCCTTATTTCTTAGAGCTTTTAAGTGAAGACTGTTAGCCATAACTAAACTAGCAAAAGATTGCTGATTATTAGCAGTATAATGAGGAATTTCATAGTCTTGACATTGCTTTTAGTTTCTTTAACACTATCAATCACATTCCCGAATTTTTCCTTATTCCAAATCTTGAGACAGCTTTTGAGTCTTCTTAGTTTGTACCAAAAAGTGTTACTATGGTGGCTAACCATTAGTTGCTTCCAATCCTGCTCAACAATACTAAAGAAAGAAGCATCATTAGACCAAGTGTTTAGAAACTTAAAATTCTTTTTTTACAAATGGAATCATTAGTATCAATTAAGTTAGTAGAGATGAGCAAGGGGGCATGGTCAGAACATGTTCTGACCATGTGAAAATCTGCGTTTCTTTAAACGTAGACATCCACTTATCATTGACAATAGCAAGATCCAGTCTTCTTTATTTGTTGCTTCTTGACCAAGTAAACTTAGGACCACTATAACCAGCATCATTTAGGTTGCAAGCCCTTATAGTTTCATTAAAACTATCCATACTGTCCTAACAGTTAGATATGCAACGCAGGTGCTCATCATGAGAAGAAATAATGTTAAAGTCGCCTACACACATCCAAGCCTTATCATTATCAGCAACAGCCATAAGGCTCTCCCAAAGATCCAATATCTGAATACGATTTCACTTAGCATAGACAGAAGTAAGATAGATTTTATCATTAACTACATGGTACTCAATCTCCATATGAACACATTGCTCCATGTTAAGAACAATGTTAATATTCACATTATCCATCCAGAAAATCCATAGCTTGTTAGAAATATTAGCAAAACAGTCACTAAAACCAAGATTTTCAGCAACTTCTTTAATTTTATCATTCTTGGACATAGGCTCTTGAATAGCAAGTACCTTAATACACTCAGATCTTATCATAGACTTGAGTCTTCTCAAGGTAGGCTTGTTATTCACACCCATTGCATTCCAACTAATAGCTCTGATCATTATCAGAGTAGGATTTGAAGATTCTGTCCCTTGAACTTAGAGACTTGATAGATAGCTTTCCAGTTGACCTTCTTCTTTTTGCAGTTTTCAGTTTGGAGGATATGATTTCATTGAAGCTTTGTTGTGGAGAGTACGTTAGAGAGGGAGAGCAGCTGCCAATGTTAGGATCAGGAGAATGATCTTTGGCACCAGTATCATATGGACTTTCCGGCAACTTTTCAAAACGAACCCAGGTTAAAACTGTAGGGTTTTCGTACTTTCTATTGAAATCTTGATTCCATCTCAAGATTCTCATAACCGAATCGTCAAATCTCCATACGTGCTTGACCAAATCTTAGAAGCATCTTCCTTTATTTCGAATTCGAAAAAAATGTGGTGAGAGTCCCAGACTTCATAGTTGAAGGGTCCTCTGAATTTTAAATTAGCCAAGAAACTATCGTGTTTCAGTTTCTCAGGAACTCCATAACTAAACTTTCCTATCAAAGTTATTCTAGATTTCTTGATTAGGGTTTCTTTAACCTTCTCGTTGTACTTAACAGAGTAGTGATGCTCTGTTTTCTTGATGAATTCTGGGTTTAACGACGCCGAACATTCCTGTACCTTGAATAAATCTACGTATTGCTTCCTTGTTTATTGTTGTTGATTACCAATAGTACGAAGAACAGGAAATTCTTCCACCGAATGAATTCTGATGATAGAGTTCATAATCTACGGTAGGAATTAGGGTTTGAGTTTTTGGAGTTTTTTATAGTTTAAACTAAATAAAAAGTGTAAATGTATTTTTGCATAAGTTTTTTTTAAAAGAAAGCCCTAGTCCTTTCAAGGCCCAACTATACTTATTAGCCCATAATTAAAAATTAAATCACTAGATAACCGTTTTAATTTATTTTTACTACCTTCTATCAACTAATTTCTTTCGTTAAAAAATACATGGAATAACAACTTGGGAAAAGAGTAGTTTTATTAATAATGAAAAATTTAACATAAATATATTAAAATGAATATGCTAACACCATAAAACTTTATACCCAAAAAAATGAGCTTTTATTTCCCACAGTAAAACCAATTCATCGATTCACAAAAACTACGAATAAGTTAGGGTAAAAAGTTAGGGTAAAAGCCTTGGAAGAGGGGAAGAATGATATAGAAACACTAAAATATATACCAAATCAGAAGATTTGTTTGAGTAAAATGAAGATTACCTCTACAGAGAGAAAGAGTAGCACAGAATTTACTTTAAAATCTAACAAATCTCAGTATTCTATGAACCCAGAATTCCAAAAATCAAAACCCAGAAACTGGACAGGAAAATATGATAAAAGAAAACATGTATAAAGAAGGTGAACATATATGATACATGGATACCAAAAGAGAAGTGTGGTCGAAATGGGTTAGGGAGGTAGATTGGAACCTAGATTGGAGAAGATGACATAAAAAGTAGGTGATTGAGAGTAGGCATATGAAGCAAATGTAGATACATACAAAACAGGAATAACAATGGAATTGAAAATAGAGTCCAATGTAGGATACAATTAACGAAACATCTTAAAAGAGAGGTTACACAACTGGTGGGTATTGCTTGGCCTGTTGCCGGATCCTTCTCTTATATTCTATTCCATCCTGCATAAACAACAGACGACGATATCAGTTTCTTTTGTTGCTCAACTAGATATTCTCAGACGAAAGCAAGGGTTATTTACCTGAATAAAGAGATGATAACCTTCGGTTTGAGCAGGATCAGCAGGATTCGGCTGGTCCAGTAAGTCTTGTATACCCACCAGAATCTGCTTCACTGTTATCGCAGGTCTCCATCCCTATACATGTATCAGTATGGATGCATATAAGCATATATGTAGCATATGGTACGAATAGGAATAGGCGAATAGGCGAATAGGTACTTACACTATCCTCATTGAGAATGGATAAGCAGACCGTGCCAGAAGGGTAGACATTAGGATGGAAAAACGCTGGTGGGAATTTACATTTCGGTGGTTTACTCGGATAATCATCACTGAAGTGTAGCGTCAACGGAAAGTAACCACCTTCCCAATCAGTCTGCACACGCAATTCAAAATCAACTACTACCTAAGATACAAGATACAAGACATAAATGCCTATATCTACCATTCTCTATTCTTCTATTCTACTATACTATAACACTAATACTATCATACTATCAGTAACCAATTGATTCTTGTTCACTTACTCCGGGTTTACCAGGAATGGTGCAATTCCATATCATCAAATTAATTGTTCCGTCCGCTAATGTTTCCGGTTTCGCAACAAAACCCTAGATACAAAATTCAACATCAAAATCAACATCCAAAACAAACCCAAAACCAAAAGCAAGATCAACATCAAGATCAACATCAATATCAAAAGCAGTATCGATTGAGAACGAAACAATTGCTAAGAAGTCTGATTGAGAAACCAGTTACAGAAAACCCAAACAAAAAGCAAAGGCAATGAAATCGAATATGGTACGTTAGAACATACATGAGGATGGTTCTTGCGCCAAGCTTTACGCTCTTCTGTAAGACGGCCGCGCGCGATTCCACCGGACATACTTCTTTCTCTCACTAACCTCTCGACTTCTCTCTGCCTCTCTCCGATTCTTGATTTTCTTTTTTAAAAACCTGACAGACTTCTCCTTTCCCGTTTTGCCCCTATTTATACCCGCAACTTTACACCTTTAGTCCCTATTCTTTTCGTCTTTTAATTTTGCTTCTTTATTCTTTCAATTTCTCACTTTACCATATTTACTTCCGTCTAACTAATTTACTCATCTCTACAACTCTCTTAATACCTACAAATCATGCACTACTTCACTAGTTCGGTTATCGGACTGGGTCGGTCTGGATTTGTACGAAACCGATTTAGTAAGCCACCAGCGGATCGAGTTTGGATCGTGAAATAAAGAAAGTCGAATATCATGGATCGAGATCGGCTTGTTAAAAATCGGGTTGGTTCGGTCCGGTTTGATCTGATTCTTGACGGATGGATTTGTTAATTTATCATAATTTTTTTTATAAAATTATAGTTTAAAATATACATAAATTATAGGTTTTTTATATTTTTATTTTTTTATCAGATTGGTTATCGAACGGATCGGTCCAAACCGATAAAAAATCGGTCCAAAATTTTGGTTCCAATCTATTTTTTAAACTATTCGGACATGTCTTTGGACGGATCTCGAACGGATTAACAAATTAAAAAGCGAATAACACTTTTATACTTGACCCCAAAATGATCTCTCTCTAAATATTTGACGTTCTAGGAAAAAAGTTTTATCTCAAATTAATTGTCGTTTGTAAATTTCGAGGTATGGAAAGAGTATTAGATATCATTTTATTTTTAATTTGAATTTTAAAAATATAAATTTGTCCGAAAATAAATCCAATTAATAAAAGATTTGTAGAAAATAGTGTTTCGTTTCCGGATAATCTCTGAAGTCTTGTAAACAATTTCTTATTGAAATATTTTTGGGGTTCTCCAAAAATTTCAATTGGATAAAATCAGAGATATGTACTTTGAACAGAGAGGATGAAAAAAAATATGATTTCTTTTTCAACAGAACCCATATTTATAAATTCGACCAACCAAAATACAGTTTGGAAGTTAGGGCAGTTAGGGTCTCTCAACCGGTTTTGTGTTAAAACGGTCAAATTTTCAAATTTGAATAAAACGGTCAAATTTTCAATTTCAAAATTCTGTTGACTTGCAACAGTAGCCGATTTAACCAAAATAAAATTTTTCCAAGCTGACCTGTCAGCTCGACCCCAGCCAGGGGCTCCGCCCCTTGACCCCGCTAATCGTGATATAATCTAACAAGCGTGCACTCCGCACTCTACGACTTGTTTGATAATATATCATGATTAAATTGGTCGACTAGTCGATCCAATTACACTAAAATAAATAACAAGATTTTGAATAAAAAAGGGTCAAAAATGGTTAACCATTCCCAAAATTTAAGCGTTTTTGGACTTTTACAATTTTGTTTTTGGATCCGTTTATTCACCCGCCGGTTGAAACCTTCTCACCCGGCGGGAAATTCCAGATAGATAAATCTTCTCATCTGTCGGGTGAGACTCTCACCCGCCGAATCACCTATATTCACCGGCAGAAATTTCCTTGCTAGCTGAACCGGCAAAAATTAAAAAATATTTTTTATAAACTTTAAAATTGGCCAAAATTTTGGATTCTAATTTAGCCAAAACTTTAATAATATGGTGAATATATGGTGGATAGAAGGGGAGAAAAGATATAAAAATAATATTGGTAAGTGTATTAGGTAAGAGTATGAAAGAAATGGCTCCAATTGTAAATTGATCCCATTCAGACTTTGTCCTCTTTGATATGATATGGTGGATGACTCCAAAGTCAAAAAGGATTCGAACTCGATGGCGTGAAACCAACGCCACATGACAACTGGCTCTCAAACATCAAAACTTTAGAGTAAGTCCACTATTAATATTTCAAAACAATACACTTTTACTAATATATCATAAAACAATATTTTCGGATAAAAGTGTATTGTTTTATTATTAATATTTTATTAGTATAGTCGAAAATAGTTCGAAACATCTTTTATATCAACCTTTTTCGGCCAAGGCGTTTACTCCATTTTTTATATCAACCTTTTTAGATTAGATTAAACAACGTTTAATGTGTAAAACGTCAAGTATTGTCGGGCATATAAAGTATTTTAAAATCTAATATAGTAAAAAAAATTAATAACCTATTTATAAATGTAATTGTGAAAAAACATGTTGAAATTTCAAAATGTTTAAAACTATTATTTAAAAATCCAATAAAGTATTAATTAATAATTCTAATAAACTATTTATATATTTAAATAAAATAATAATCTCCAAAAGTAAAAAAAGTACAAAATGTTCAAATGTTATATATATATATATATGGTTATTAAAATTTCAAACAGCATAATTTCAGATAATTTCAGGTAGTAGAAAGAAGTTGTTGTAATTCAAGTACTTTATTGAGGTATTATGGGATGGATGGATGTTGTTAATATTAAGTATTAACATCCAGGGCCACCGTAGAAGACGGAGACGTAGCCTGCATCTAAATTCGAAGAACCACGTACAGCGTTATAGCAATGAGCTAGGTTATTAAATAGTGTGGGATATCTGGGATACACATGTAGTCCAGCACGGTCCATCGTCATAATGAACTTCACAAATGCAGCAACTTGAAAACCATCCTCCGCAATGCGACCACTCCCCATTGGAGGTCCTGGTGTCCCAACCGGACTAAAAGTTTGCCCTCCCCAAGTAATCTTCGACGCTCCGTTACCTAGAAATTTCACTACATTTTTTGGCCAATATCCCAGTGGTTCATTATCCATTCTAAGCCACCAGTCTCCTGTCTTACCATCCTATCACATTCACATCAAAATAACCAACGGTCTGCGTGCTATCACTTGGTAAAAGAAAAAACTAAATAGGCAGCCATACCATAAGGATAACTTACTCGTTCTATGTTAAAGTAGACCTCGTACTGTTGACCTCCAACCTTAGACAGAAGCCCAAATACTTGTCCAAGAGCAAATTTACGACTAACGTGAACGAACCCTGGACACAACATATTGTAGCATTGGGTTGTATGACCATCGTTCTGTTTGCCAAATTACAACACCATCACCATCATGATGAATAAATCTAAATTATCGAATTCTCCACCATATGAAATAAATATATTACCGTCCAAAAGACGAATAGCCTAGGCTTTTTATCAGGACCAAATACAGACGGATTGACCTGCAAAACAAATTTAGAATCACATATGATATACATGGTTTCCAAAACTCTTGAGTAGTTTGGAGTTAAGAACGTGATCGACTTACCATCCAGCCCGCTTGTATGAAACCACTTGTTGGGTATTTTGTGTTACCAACTAACCACATACCAGCGAGACTAAATTGATTATCAGCAACACTTGGACTCCATTTCGTAAATGTTCCTCGTCCTCCATATATATTATTTGCCGTCACTAGTGACAGCCCCGCGTTCTTTTCCAAAAACATACCAAACATTTAAGATATGTTCAATATACAAATTTTGAGCGATGCTAGAAACTTCAAAATAAATGATTTGGTTACGTACATAATAGCCGCCTTCGTTTGCATTGTCGTGAGCTAAAGGTTTAACTGTCTTGGCAAAGATAAGCTCTTCCCTTGTCATTCTTTTTACTCGAGTGGTCCCTTTCGGACATATTGTTTTGTCGTCTTCAAGAATAGTCGAGGATGTTATGTTTTCATTTTTCACCCAATTCGTGGGTCTCATCTGTAGTACCAATATTCGTCAACAACAACATCACTACAACTAAAAAACTTATATATAAAGAAGTTATAGGCTGAGTTTTCCGAACCTGAATCTTATGGTTTTTGAGTAAAGGGTGATCAAATGCATGTTGCTTATAGATATCAACACAATCAAAAATATCTCCATCTTCTGTCTGTTTTAAGATCAGTCACAACCACAAGAGAAATTATTATTAGATGATACCATTTAATATCAAACGCACATAAAAAATATATTATCAATTGGGACAAAAACGAATACAATTTATCAATAAGTCCGGTCTCATATAGGTTTTACCAAAATATGACTTTATTTACCTATTAGTCCAAATTTAATTTTTAAATACATTTGTATCCTTATGAGTTTGACAATGTGACAAAGAGAGTTTGAGGAGAATGATCTGATTTTGAAATTAGAACCGAATGTTTTGATTTGGTGCTCCAATTGTTTTGTTTTTAGGGTAAATGATTTTTTTTTAAATGGGCTGGATCTATTTGTAATATGGATCTGTTGTGGAATGACTCGGTAAATAAAAACAAATTTTAGACCCATTGTGTAAGTCTTCCAAAAATATATTATTAATATACAATATATATATAAGCTCAACTAGTATGAGTCTGGGACGCATCCAAAAGAAAACGTTGATGGTCCTTTAGCTGGTCGAACAATATCATACTAGTATTCATATTTATATATTTTTGACATGGTATCAGAGTCAAGTACTAAGCAATGTGTTAACAGACAGCCATATCCGACCAGGAGAAATATCATGCCCATCGTATCAGAATCAAATTCAAAAGGGAGTATTAGAACATAAACTTGATCCCTCGCTTGATCAACCCGAAACGGACAATATCAACCTAGTATTCGCACTTATATGTTCTTGACACGAAAGCCTGCATAAAAAAGACGAAGAAGAATATTAAAAGAAAAGGAACGAGAGTTGTAAATTAACCTTGAAGCTTTTGATGGCAGGTTTATTAATAAGTGTGAGTTGTCGGTCGAACTCCAAAATATCTTGTGTTGATAGTGTCTGATTCAGGATTGCATATACATATGCTTCTGCAGCTAGAATGAGTGACAATATTAACAAAAACAAGATTGAGATGAGTAGTTTATTACTATACCGAGGACTTCCCATATCTTTCTTTCTCCCTATCCAATCATCGAGTGTAGTAATGAGAGTATTATGTACAAATAAAATCCACATTTTACAAAGCCCGTTATTAACTTTATTTAATGATGTTTTTACTGTTTCATACTATTTTCTATAAATTAGATAACAGTTTTAGTCAATTTGATAATGGTTTTGCTAACTGGTGAGCATTTAATTGTACCTTTTTTAGCAATCATTCTTTTACTTTTACAGTATAATAATGGTTATATAGATTAGAAAGTTTGAAGATAAAACTACCCTTTCATTCTATCTTCAGTTTTGAATGTTAATTATTTAATTAATTTTATTATAATAAAAACAAAAATATTAATATTATATTTTTATTTTTATTTTTAGTAAAAAAAATTTAAAATTACTGTATCATTAATATTAAATTTATATTTAAGATTTTTATATATTTAAATTTTTAGATAAAATTATTAAACAAGTTTTTAGCATACCACTTCTCAAATAAATATTATTTACTAATACTTTTTTATTTGAAATTAGTTATTTTAATCAAGTAGGTGTTGTTTGTTTAAAAAACATTAAATTTATTTTTCAAGTATGAATTGGAAAAATATTTCTAGCCGTATTTAATAAAAAAAATGGTATAAAAAATTAATTTGTTTAAAAAACTGAAATAAAAGTGATTTTTTTAAAATGTATAATTGTTTTTTAAAAAACTAAATCATAAACTTATTTAAAAACTGTTTTTAATTAAAAGTTTCAAAAAACAACACCCGTTTCAAAATAGATGTTTTAAATTTTGTGAAAACTTGCTTTTATATTTCTATTTAAAATTCAAAAAGAATATAAAATTTATTAATAGTTATAAGTTATTTCATTTAAAAATAATAATATAATATTTTTATTATAATAATTTAAATAACTAATTATTATATTTTTAATATTCAAAACTGAAAGTAGAAGAGAAGGATAGTTTTGTCTTCAAAATTTTGTAACCTAAACAATCATTATTATGGTATAAAAGTAAGATAATAATCATTGAAAAGTTGAAAATTAAATGCGAGACCCTAGATAATATTAAAAACTTTAAAAAATTATAATAATTGTCACGTAATCAATTCTTTATCTCAATATTTCTTTTTCCGCTTTTTTACCTTTCATGGCCTCTTGAATATTAAATATTTGTATTAATTTTAGTGAGATATAATTCCATTATTATTATTATTATTATTATTAAACTTTTCTTTTTTTTTGTTTTCTTTATTTTAATTTTTAAAGGTTCGTGTCTTTTAAACCCTAACTCGAAAAAATAGTCCGAAAATACCATTGGTTTTGTTTTTTATGTCGAACAAAACTAGTACCATTCATGATATGTTTTGAAAAAAAATTAAAAAAATTATATTTTACACGTTTCTCAAATATATGGCATCTAGATTTTGCATCTCTAAATAAAGAAGGTTTCGCATCTATCAAAATAAAAAATGTTTCGCATCTAGCAAAATAAAATAATACACTTTTATTAATAAAAGGTTTGAGTAACTTCTTTGTACTATTAAAAATTGGGTTTTATTACTGAATTTTTATAAAATACAAAGCATTTGGACTAAAGAAACCGCCAAAAAAAGCTCAATAGAGCATCACAATAATTAAAAAAATTAAAGAAAGAAGATAAATTAAAAATTTGGTAAAAATTGATTATGACGCTTTCAATCTCATTCTTTAGCGTTCTCAATCTCATTCTTTCAAACATAGAGCATATTTTTAGATTTTCCAATCTAATGCATAGATACGGAGCAATTGATGAGACTTGAGATGAAGATTTCGGCAAAGAAGACGATAATCGACCAAAACAATATATGAACCATCGAGCAACACATTTTCAACTAAATCAAAAAAAGTAGCAATTCGGGATTTTATAGGTAGACGAGATAGAGGATGAAATTTGACGGTTTCAAAGTTGGAATAGATAGACCAACAACGGAGAACTGGGGTTTCTAAGACCATGAAGTTAACGAGTATTGATGAATTGTTGAACTTAAAGAATAGACTTTAAGATTTAATTAGCAGAATCAATCCTTATATAGCCAGTACCCAAGCCTTTGATGAAAGTGATAACTCTGAGGGTATTAGAAGCTTGAGATTGATTGAAGTCCATATTCGGCATGTTCTTTAAAGTCTACTTAGCTATCCAATCAGCTGACTTGTTCTTTTCTCGAAATAGATGAGTTAGGGCCATTATTGAAGATCTAACCTTCATGCGGACTCTATAAAACAAGGAAGATCTCCTTCTTAAGAACACAAATTATTTTTGTAAGGTATTTGTTTTTTAAAATAAAAATTATATTTATATTTATCGGTATTAGACCGACCTCAAATTTATATGAGCATCGAGTTTGATTTTTAAGTTGTTAATCCACTACCCTATCTAAAATTTTGTAAAGTTACAATTTTCCATATTATTTATTAATTTATAGTTCTCGATAAATTTTTATTAAGTTATATTCTTGGACTGAATGAGTTAAACTTTTACAACTAATTTCTTGTTAATATCTTTTATAGTCATTGCGATCAATGTGGTATAACTTCAAATGATTTGTTAGCGACTGAAGTTTTATCGAGTCTGAATCGTAAAAGCTTACGCTAGAGTTATTTTCCAAGCTAAGTCTGAATTGATCGTATGAATGGAGAGGTCCTTGTCGAACTGATTGTTATATGTCAAGTCAAGCTACCAAGCCGATTATGGTTGAACTTTTGAGAGTTTTGGGATCTGTTGTACTTGCCTCGTTATAACTTTTTATTGCCATAACTTCCCTTAAAAAAAATCAATTGTGACGGAAAAAAGAGAGTACAAGTGTGAGAAAACTTTTCTCTATTTTTATTTCCTATGTATTTGATATCTCATATACAAATTTTATAATTGACTTCTGATTTGGAGGACTTTGGAAATTCTACTTGAAAAGTAGTAATGCATCTGCACATGGTGATAGTATTTTTTTTGTCCTTCAAAGAAATGATTAAAGAAAAAAAACGGAAGATGATTGCATTATACCAAAAAATCAAACTGCTTAAAGCCCGAGCTATCGATCCTTGCAACAGCCGAGCCAAAACGTAAAGCGACTGTAACATATGATGTTTGAACTGTTTCAAGTCTAAAATATACATGATTAGTCATGTTAAGCTTTAAATGGCCAACTATTTTGAACTATAGGGTACTCACTAATCATGTCAACATTTGAATGGCTCAACTCTTTGATGTCTAAAGTTTCAGTAGAAGGTTAACTACTGGCATGTGAAAGTAATGATTACCCCTACTGACCCAAGTCAACACGTGATGGTTAAGTCAAAGTTTCAGTAAAATTTATTACTTTTAACTTCGACGTGTTTGATCATTAAGAATTGTGAACTTCGAAACCAATAATATATTAGTCAGAGCATCCAAAGAATTTTCCTCACTAGAAATCTTAACCACCTTCACTTTTTCTCTATCCACCACGTCTCGGAAGAAGTAAAACTTGATATCTATGTACTTAGTTTGCTCATAAAAATTTAGATAATTCATCAAATGAAAAACACTAGTATTATCACATATTGTTCGTTGATCTCACTCAGCAATCTTTCAACGGCTAAAAAATATGACATGTCTCCATGTTTATCAGTTGTCTGACGGTAGTCCTCATCTTTCACTTGTGTAATAAACGGGTCATCGACATTTTAAAAAATTTAATAAATTGATTATTTTTTTACGTAAGTCCATTTTAAGTCCAATTTTTCCTTTGGCCATGCACGTCAGCTTCCATGTAAGACGCTGACGTGGATGTGGTAATAATTTAACATTTACTTATAACTTTTCACCCAACCCTATTTACCAAATACTCGGCCCAAATCATAAAAAAATATAGCCCTTAATTAAACCCAACAAAATTTAATTTTTAGTTCTTCAACTTATTCAGTAGCAATATTTTCTTATATATGAATTTAATGGCATAATTTTTTTAATGGTCGTAAACCCAAAATAAATTTATCGAACTCAAAATATAGGGAAATGTAAATATTTTTATCATTTTGATTGCCTACTGTCTCAATGAAGAGATCCCCTCGTATGTCTCTTTGTCTATGTACATGTTCCATTGTCTATGTTATCCCCGATAACTTATTACCAATATGTTCCCACCCATGGTCATCTTCACTTTACTACTTTAATTCTAAATAATAGTCACACGCTCAATACAGTTTGGTTCTATAACTCATGTACTTCGTCTACAAAACTCTAATTCTAATTTAAGTGTTTCATTTTGGGTTGGTTAACTACCAATAAATTTTCAATCCAGTTGTTGCATACAATAAATTAAATAACGAATAACAAAAAAAATCATCTCATATTATTTATAATTCGTGGAGGAGTTTATAGCCTATAAGATAAGGAAATTGAATAATTATATCAAAATTATGTATATCTTTTTCTTGGATTTCCTAATTCAACCTAGTTTTGAAGTCTCTTATTTGAGATTATTGAGTAAAGGGAATTCTATCCCAAAGAGTTTTGGAGAAGAAATTAAAGAAAAGGTTGAGTTTCTATATATTAAGGAAAAAGATTTGAATGAATAAAAATTATTTGGGGTTACAACTATTAAATTAAAGTCATATAGAAGAAAAAGAATCACAAGTTAAATTAGGTTGGGTTTAATTATAGGCCGAGTTTTTTTTTATGAATTGGGTCGGGTTTTTTAAATTAGATATAAGGTAAATAGATTTTGGTGAAAATAAAAAGTAAATATTAAATAATTACCGTGTCCACGTCAGCATCCTACGTGTAAGCTGAAGTGGGCGGTCAAGGGGGAAATTGTACAGAAAACTAGACTTACATAAAAAATGACTACTTTGTTGCATTTTCCAAAACATCGGGGGCCAATTTATTACACAAGTGACAAACCTAGAGGATCTGCCATGTTATTTATCCCCTTTCAGCCAAATAACTTCCTTCATAGTTCCGTAGTGGTTATATATCTGGTTGTCATAGATGATAAAGCAACACTTTTTCTATACAAGAACTCCAGCTTCCTACTCATTCAAGCACAATAAATATATAACCCAAAGAAGACTTATTTGTGTCAAGATAACCTGCATAAGCAAAGTCAGCATACCCTTTTAGCATTATCTTAGATGTATCACTCTTATTGTAACATAATCTAACTTTAGTCGAACCTTTCAAACTCTGCAGCTTCGTTTGGTGCTTAAGTGGAACTAAATTTGGTGCTTGAGTGAAACTAAGTTTGAAATGAGCACTAATATGAGTTCCAACATCTTTGGATCCGGACATGCCAAACTTCCAAATGACCTTGTGTGTGTATTATTTTCAGATATATATTAATATAATTTTGACATGTTCCTCTTAATCTTAATATCAAGTATCATTCTAGCATCTCTCGTTTATTTAATCTGAAACTCAACTTTTAGTTGAGTCTCATCGTTTCAATCATCTTCCTATATTTTCCCGCTATTAGGATACAATGAGTGTACATGTATG